>VXCM01000120.1:95147-340047 GCA_014773175.1 Lucifuga dentata
CCCCCCACACACACACACACACACACACACACACACACAGACATACCTGAGCAAAATAAAGCCGTATGGTTATATTGAGAAAATCATGCAACTGGAAAAACTTTCATTCAACATAACAATGAATTTCTCACACATATTCTGTTCAGCAAGGCAAGCATCGATTGCAATATTCAACTTTAAATGACATCATTCCTGCTCTTAATCAATATGTACTTTTTGTAGAATTTACAACATTATCATTTGTGTTTTTGTGTATACGTTCCGTCAGACATGTGACTTCCAGTCTAATGTAACTTGCCCAGATTCTTACCAGAAGCCACATCAGATGTAGCTAATTAGGCACACAGCTAGACCCACTGTGTATGTATGTCAGAGAGAGAGAGAGAGAGAGAGAGAGAGAGAGAGAGAGAGAGAGAGAGAGAAAGAGAAGGAGGAGTGACAGAAAAGGAAAGAAAAGAAGGAAGAAAAAGATTCATTACTCATTAAGTGGTAAGCCAACTTCTTCTCAGCATTCGTTCTGGTACACAGACTCACGCACACACACACACATACACACACACACACACACACACACACTCAGGAACACAAAGCAGAAGTGGAGAACGACACAGAGTTTCAGTCGCCACAGTTGGCTATGGCTCAGGGCTCTGACAGCAATGACACAAGTTACAAGTCGCCATCACCTGGAAGCAGGCCGGTAAGTGTCGAGTTCTTTGCTTTATGCTCCTAACGATACACATTCATTCATTGTTTGTTGTGTTTCATCACATTCTCACAGATGATGTGTAGATATATAGTTATGAAATACAAATTCTGTGAGAAATGCTGCATCTTTCTCATCTTTTTTACTGCATCTCTGATTGGTTAGAGTGGACACAGTAGTCTTTGTTGCCTCGTTTCACAGTTTCTCTGGGTGTTTCACATGCACACATGGACTTGTGGCATGACTCGCTTTAGTGTAGGCTTCTGCGAATTGCAAAATGCATCACTTGTCCAAGCGGTGGGGATCATTTTGTTTTGTAAGCCTCCAAACTGTGAGTGATGTGAGCGCAGGCAGAAGCAGAGAGCTAGAAATGCAGCTTTCTGTGCATGTGAGACACGCAGGCTTTGCTCATCATCCTCTTCTGAAGTGTGCGAAGTGGTTTCACATGTGCTGTTCTCCATCAAGCTTTAATTCCGTGCTTGTCCAAAAGCATGCTGGCTATGAAAGGTTCATTCATCATGTTTGATACATCACAAACTGAAGGCCTCACTTTAATTGGATGAAGCAAATTATCAATGACATTACTTGTTTTTGAGGTCATTCATTATTGGATAAAGTTAAGATTTGGAAGACGTCAGATAATCATTGAATTCACATGCGTTTGATGTACAACTGACTCTGCATTTTTGAAATTGATTAGTTATTACAATACCGCAAAAATGGAGTGTGGACTATATGAAACAGGGTGTGTGTTGAGCCTAACGGATGACTGGACCACTCCCTGTAACCTAGCCCTTCATGTTTGGTGTAGGTTAAAAGCATGTCCTCTCAAACCGTCAGTAGTCAAAGTCTTCTCAAAATCCTTCTCCATGCTGTTTCACATTTATCAATGAAGCATCTCATAGCCATTTTCTTCATAAACATCAATATGCAGCTTGGTGTTTATATTATTGAATACACATTAACTATATTTTCATTTGGTTAGAGCTCCTCCGATGATGCCAAGAAGGTGATGCGGAGGGAGAAGAACCGGATTGCTGCTCAGAAAAGCAGGATGAGACAAACTCAGAAAGCCGACAGCCTGCACTTGGTGAGGACGGTTTCTGGAATTATGTCTCAAAAGCAACACAATTTAAGTTTGAAATTGTGTAAAAGGATTTTGGGAAATATTTGACACAAAACACAAAGGGTATTACATGGTGTTACACATAAAAGCATTTTGTGGAACATATTGTTCCAACATCGACATGAAGTGCTGTACAGTTTTATGGAAAACAAAGTTGCAAGATTGGAGGATTATGCCATGCAAAAGGCAAATTTATAGCAACAGCAAAACTGGTTATAATAGGTGTGTATTGCAAGATATCCATCAGATATAGCATTAATTGAGCTGTCCTTAAAACATATAGAGATGAAATTTCCTCCTGTCATATTATGATTTTGCTCTGGATGATGTAAAAAGAGTAAAAAAATCTACCTCCATAACATAAACGCAAACTCATTGATGTGGTTTGGTTTCTAAGTGTCTTGCAGTATCTAAGAATTGATTTGTACTATATCTCCAAAATGCTGCCTGACCATGTGGCGATGTGTCATGGCTTCTGTTTGAGCTGCACGCTGGGATGCTGCTCTGTATATTTGAAGAACCTTAAGGAATAAATTAGCACGTGTGGGCATCGCTCCCTTTTGCAGCAGAATCCAGCACAAGAGCAGCACTGATTATACTGACACAAGTACCAGTATTCTTAGTTCCATTATTATTATTTTATTTTATTGTAGTTTGTTCCACATAAGTGGCAGTAATTCATCTTTCAGTCATCAACTTTTATTAAATTTTTAAAAAGTAATTATCTTATGAACACTTTTATAGTCGATGCTGACACCTCTTAGATTGACCCAAACTGTATTTGTACAAACTAACCTGCTTGGTTTTGTGTGTCTTCAGTTAAGGTAATTTCTGCTGCTGTACTCAACATTTAGAGCAGCTGTTTCTGGTGAACTTTATCAGATAATTTGAAGAGATTGTGACCTTAAAAAACCCCCCCAAAAAACCCACGCTGTAGGTTCAAGCAGATCCACTATTTGTGATGCAAAAAGGTGAGATCCTTCCCGCACGGTATCTCGTACATTATCCATCTCTTTAAACCCTGCTAGAGTCACAGAGAACACCAGGGGACCACAGAGCATATTTGAGGTTTTGCTTTCATCGTCTCAGTAGATAAACAGGAAGATGAATTTTCCCTCTCGATGACACTGGGTTCATATTTCCTGTTTCTTCAGTAGTATTTTTTCTTCTGTGTAAATGAGCTTCAAATTGTAGTCGTGGGCAGGAGGGGAGAGAAAAGCTGTCACTTCTTGTAAAGTGCTGATAGCAGTGGGCTGTATTTGGCTAAGTGACGCAAGTATAGGGGTTTGCCCAAAGTGTATGTGACATTAAGGCGCTATAAATTTGTATTGCAAACTCTGGCCATGGTGTGTGTGTGTGTGTGTGTGTGTGTGTGTGATGAACTTTTGAATACTCAAGTGGAATATTTCTCCCCTGCTATTCCCACACGATAAACAAAACATTTCATCAAGCGCTAACATGCAGTTTGCTCTACTTCACATCTGTCTCAAAGGCACAACAACCACAAGTCATTTTGGAACGTTTGTTTTGGAAAATGTACTTAAATGCACATTAAGATCATCTAAAAATGTTATAATGGCAGTGCTTTGATGAAGATTCTCAGTCATCCAGGTGGGTATATACCATATGAAAACTGAGTCGAGTCGACTGGATTCAAGTTTTTAATCCTGAAACGTTTCACCATTCATCCAAATGGCTTTGTCAGTCAAAAAAGAAAAAAAAGATTTTTTTTTGTTTTTGTTTTTTTTAAAAATTTCATTAAATTTGACGAGGGAAGATTTTTGACATCAGCAAAAAAAAAAAAAAAAAAAANAAAAAAAAAAAAAAAAAAAAGGCTTTGTCAGTCAGAAAAAAAAGATTTATTTTTTTTTTCTGACCATTTGGATGAATAGCAAAATGTTTCAGGATTAAAAACTTGAATCCAGTCGACTCGACTCAGTTTTCATACAGTTATAAAGGCAAATTGTAAGACATTATTGTTTACTGTCATGCTGTATTTTGGCAGGTTAACACGGTAAGTTAGTTTGTAGCATCCTGCTAAAGAATCCTACCAGTGTTTTGGACACATTTTAGCCCATTTTCAAATGTGTAAGTCATGTGCTTTACATTTCTACACAATTTCCGAAGGCATGCCATAGATTTCCGTTCATTTCATTGTGGTGGGAAAATCAGTTTAGCAGAGACTTTAAACAACTGATTGATAATCAACTTGCACAGATTTGCTTCAGATAAGAAATCCCTCACAGTGAACATCATGTCTGATTTTATATCTGTCAAAATTACCTTATTGTGACACTATAATACAATTAAACTAGTTACTTTGTAACAATTATGTAACTTTGACGAGAGTAAAATGATGCTCATTGTCACATATAAACTGAGTCAAGAAAGATTCAAGTCTTTGCATGTTTTTTTTTTTCAGACTGCACTGAACTGAATGGAAACTAATTGCTGCCAGAAAAGCAGAAAAACTTTGGGCAGCTTTGGAAATGAAGCAGTAACGCATATATTATTTGTTATAATGCAGTGAACCTGCAAAAACACTGTCATCATGATAACAGAATATAATGCTCCAGAATAAAACCAAATCTTCCTATCAGTGGGATTTCCATGTTAAGAAAATCTGCTTATACTGCCTGTATCCACTTTGTCTTCTGTGTTGTCAGTCTGTCTTAACATGTTAAAATTAAGTGAAAAACACCTTTATTGCTACATTAAAGGCCACGTCCGCTCAAAAACTGTGTTAATGCCTGTTTAGGAGAGTGAGAACCTGGAGAAAGAGAACGCTGCCCTGAGGAAGGAGGTGAAGCGGCTGACAGAGGAAGCCAAGTATCTCTCATCTGTGCTGAGCAGCCATGAACCTCTGTGCACCAGCTTGACCCCACAGACCCCAGACCTCCTCTACCCTCCTCATCACAGCAGCTACCACCACCAGCACATCGCCGTACCACACTACCAACACTGACCTGACTGACTACTGAGATGGCCGAAGATGTGCTGCAAATAGATGACTGACCTCAAAGAAGCACAAAGGACTGGAGGGTGGAGATATTGTCTGTAAATGTTAATTACTGCTCAGAACGTATCAGGAATAATAGGAAAGGCTAATATATCTACCAAACCAAACTGTAACTATTTATTTTACTTTTGCTCATCTATTTGCTTGTACCTGATTAATATCAGTGATCTGTATGTGAACCTACACAGCTTGATGAGTAGAATTATCATCTTTGACCTAGTCTATGTTTACAGTGAGAGACCTATCCAACCTATGTTAAGGTGACTCAGAAAATGTTATTATTATTTTTTTTTTTTTTTNTTTTTTTTTTTTTGTAAATTGCTTATTTTTTAGTGTCATCACCTTTGTCATTCTGTCATAATGTTTTTGAGTTTCTCGTGTTATTAATGTGTTTTAGTTGTGTGTAAATTTAGATCAATAATGCTCAGGAGCTTTTGACAGATTTGATTGTTGACACAAATGGAATGTAAAGTCAAGTTCCCAAAGGCTTAGAGCAACTAAAGTTTGATGAAAGAGATGGCCGGAAGTGAAGAATGGGTCTTGACTTCTGTAGTGGTAATTGATATCAGTAATGCTAATATTTGAGAAGAGCCAGCGCAGATATTTATTAAATGTGATGCCTTAAATGTGATCAGTTCTTTGTGGCTTGAGAGATTCTGTAAAAAATGTTTTCTATCAGAAAAAGTTTCTTTTTTTTTTTTTAATTTTTTTTAATTTATCAAAACAGTAACCATGAGCAAAGTGAAGCTATGCTTTATTTCTCTCTATTGACGAATCAGACTCCAGATGGCGCTGTTTACTAGTATAAGAAAAGAAGTTATTCGTGGTCTGTTCAACATAGTAGGGCACAAACTAGTCATTAATTAGTAACCTCACGTGCTATAAATTAAGATTGTCCTTGAACGCAGCACAGGCGTTTGCGTAATTCAGCGTCATCGACTTTTCATTGCGAGTTGGTCAGACACATGACCTGAAATCTGCAAAGTTTGCGACCAAAGTTTAAACTGGTCGTCATTCGTCTGATTTCACAAGCCTCACAAGGACACAGTCATAAATTATAACCTAAATCAAATCATAGCCATTCACAGTCAGCATTGCATGAATAGAAGATAGATAAGCAGACTGGCAGTTACAGCCTGGCAGAGGAAACTTGGGTCCAAACTCCGCCCTGAGCTTACCGCCTTGTTTCGGGATCCCAAAGCGGTTTTCAGTCCGGGTGAAGGGTTCCAGTCGCTCGTGACACGTGTTGACAGTAGGAACACTCGACTGAGGGGACATATACACGATCTATAACTCTAACTTTGTTAGATTATATGGAGTTTAGACGTAAGGAGGACTACAAAACTAACGTTACTCCGGGGAGGAAATGCGCGACGTACTAAGTAGCGAGGACGCGACGTTGCTTATTCACAATTCTGAAAAGTTACATTGATATGTATTTATTTATTTATTTTTGTAGCTGAAAAGGGATATGGATATAGGGATATTTGTCTCGTTTCAGTCTGTTTATGTTGCTTATAGCGCAGTAGGAAACTTTAGACTCCATGAGTAGCCTGTGACGAGTTTAAGATGAGTGAGAAAAAAGCGTCGGGGGACACCGACCCAAACGAGAATGAAAGTAAAGTGGATTTGGAGAATCATGTCACCGTTCTGGCTGATCAGAACCCGGTGAGCGGGCAGGAACCAGTGCAAGCCACCCGCCTGTACAAACGGCGCTGGTTGATTGTGTTGCTGTTCAGCTCGTATTCTCTGTGCAACTCCTTCCAGTGGATACAGTACGGCATCATCAGCAACATTTTCATGAAGTTCTACGGCGTGGAAGCCTTCACCATCGACTGGATGTCCATGATCTACATGCTAACATACATTCCCTTCATACTCCCGGTGACCTGGCTGCTTGATAAGAAGGGGCTCCGGGTAGTTGCGCTTGTGGCCACCGCGTTAAACTGTGCGGGGACGTGGATCAAAGTGGTGAGCGTCAGGCCAGACCTGTTCCCGGTTACCTTTTTGGGACAGTTTTCCTGCTCCATGGCGCAAGTGTTCATCCTCGGGATGCCCTCCAGAATAGCGTCGGTGTGGTTCGGCACAGACGAAGTATCCACCGCCTGCTCCATCGGAGTCTTCGGTAATCAGGTAGGCTGTGTAGCAAAAAACGTTGTACATCTACTTGATAACTGAACTGACCACTGACCGCACTTGGAAGTGCTCATCCTTTTGGCAAGTTACGTAATGACGCACGTTCCAGTGACCACAGTGCATCTCATGCGCCATCCATCTCATCAAGGAAACACAGACACACATCATCATTGCTTTTTCCCCTTTACTTAAATCTCAAATATGCTGCTGAAATGATGTCACTTAGACAGGAGAAGATGCTGCATGTACCGGCTTAAGTTTTGGAAGAACAATTTTTAAAGGATTTGACACAGAGATCGATTCCCTGGGTATGCAATTAAGGAACTTAAAGGACCATACCGGTGATTTTGCATGTTTGAACCCAATAAATACAACCTTTATACACGTTACATTATTACCATCCATTTTCCAAAGCATAAAATCATGTTGTAGTTTTCCTGATATTTTACCAAATCCCCTAATCTTTCAAAAACAAATATTCAGGTGATACGCCCATCTTAAAATTCAATGTTTCTCCTCCTGGGACTATATTCCCTGGCAAATGCATATTGGTTTCTTCCATGTAGCTCTATGTTGGATTGGTTTAAATTAAGTAACTTCAACACAAAAGGTAATAGATGTCTTGTTCACTGTGATGAAATTATGTATCTCACTTATGTTTCAAGTCTCAACAAATTGATTTTCATATGTGCATTGGAATGAACGAAAAGCAATGGCAGTCGGAATGCTAGAACCACTCCAGTAGTATTTTGTCTTTTAATAAATTTTCCAGTGCATCTGTTGCAAGCCCTGAAATAACTCAAGACTGACTATTTTGATGCCAAGCAAAGAAAGGATTTGCCACTACATTATAACGTGTTTGTTGATGTACAACCATGTTCTCATAAGAAAAATTTGGTTTATGAAATCTGTATTATCAGTTAGCTCGTTTGGCTTTGCCCCTCTAGACAAAAATCACCAAAATATTTATTTACTTCAGTAGAAGATATAAAAAGCTCCTAGTGTCAGTGATGACCTTGGACATAAAAAAAAAAAAAAAANAAAAAAAAAAAAAAAAACAAGTTCTACAGGTTTAGGGAATAACTTTAATCTGGCTGTGTTAGAAGTTCTGTTTTAACAGGTATTTTAATGTGTAAACAGCAGAATGTTTTAGTTTCATTTAATCATGTTATAGCCTTCAACTGTTAACCATCTGCTATGTATAAGAAGGAATTTAAGCCTCTTCCAGGATATAACCCTCAAGTATGTTGCCCTGCAAAATTTATTGCCACAACCATGCCTTATAATCCATGGTACCTTCATAAGCTTCATATAAAACAAATTGGTAAATCAAAATTAAAATAGATGCAGAATTAAAAAACCATTGAAGAAAGTGCCATTAACACATGGAGGTAAGTGGGATATGACATTGATGCTCTTTTGTAACCCTACACTGAAAGGTGTTGAAGTCTTCAAGATTTTTAGATATTGCCCTTTTGTCTTAACAGAGTTCCCTAACAGTCAAGCATCCCCAGATTAATAACAACTAAGGCTTTAAATTATTAACCTATAGCAACTCTGTGGTTAACTAACTGCAACCCCAAAACCCACAGTGCTTTCAAATGAGAGGTACGTTTCACAAGAGACTTAATTAAATTTCAACAGAGAAGATAGTTTTTGTTTGCAGAGGTTATCCCTTATCTAAACTGATAGGTGATCCATTGTCTAAATTGGTAGGAGTGGTTTGAGGAAGACTAGAATATTTTCACATATTAGTACCACATGATGGTTGGTGGAGGTAATAAATAGTAGAATGCTGGCAGGTCCTTAGTGTGGTCACATGCAGCGAGTTGTGAACGGGTGATAACACTTGTCAGATACTCTGACTATAGTAAAGCAGCTCCAGCTGGACTTACTTGGCTAATCTGGGAAGAGTATCATTCTTATAAGAAGTACTTGATGTGATAACCCTGATGACACCAGGATTTTAGGACACAACCTCAAGAATAGGAATGCATGCATGGATGGATGCATGACAACAAAGCAGACTGCTAAATTTGTAGACAGATAAAGATCTCTCACACTCCAGGGGGTTTACTCCGCCAAAGTCGAAATGCCACAAAACGATGCTATGAAAGGCAGCCGTGCAGATTCTGAATGTGGTTGTGAAGAATGGACCCGGCCCAAACCTGCAAAGAATCTCGCTCCAGGTCTGGCTTTGTTGCGGTGGAGTCCAGGACCTATAGACAGAGCCATCTCCATCGGTTCCTGGTTAGACATTGAGGCTTTAAACAGCGACCGGGCAGAACTGGTCCCGAAGGTTGAAGCCAAGCTTTACCACCGTCGTTGGGTCATGCTGTTTCTCTTCAGTGCCGTCTCAGCCAGCAATGCCTTCATGTGGCTTCAGTATGGCATCATTAGCAACATATTCATGCGCTTCTACAACATCGACTCTCTGGCCATCGACTGGCTGTCTATGATATACCTGCTCACCTACATTCTACTTATTCTCCCCGTCTTGTGGCTTCTGGACAANGCTGTCTATGATATACCTGCTCACCTACATTCTACTTATTCTCCCCGTCTTGTGGCTTCTGGACAATAGGGGCATCCGGGAGGTCATGCTCGTGGGTTCAGCCTTTAATTGCATTGGCGCGTGGATAAAAACTGGTAGTGCAAGTCCCAGTCTGTTCCCAGTCACCTTTTTTGGCCAGTTTGTGTGCTCAGTAGCCACTGTATTTGTCCTTGGTATTCCTTCTTATGTGGCCTCAGTGTGGTTTGGAGAGAAAGAAGTTTCCAGCGCCTGTTCCATTGGTGTTTTAGGAAACCAGGTTTGTCTGAAACACTAGTATCTCATGATGTTATTTCCACTTCTTCCCTATTGTCCATACAGCAAGGCATTAACAATCTGCTTGCTGTTTGTGCTGTACAGAGCTGGACTGAACACAAGAGTTATATAGAACTTCTCGTCTTAGTGCAAGAATCCTGAGCAAATTGTGTTAACTGTTTGCTGACCAATGTTTCAAGCTTTTTATAGCGTTTTGTATCAGTAAATATGATTCTGTTTTCCCTCTTTGTTTTTCTTCTCTTTTTTTTCTTCTTCATGCTCTCATATAGACGTAAATATAAACCAGCTGTATGGCTTCTGGAGTTGTCATGATGATGTTGCCCAGCTTTTCTGTTGTTGAGCAACTATAATTACACATTATTGGTGGATTGAGGTCAGAACAGTTGAAAATTCCTTAATTTGTGTTCTTTGTGTTACAGCTAGGTGTTGCCATCGGGTTTTTAGTCCCTCCCATCCTGGTGCCTAACGTGGACGACATCGATGAGTTGGCTCACCACATCAGAATTATGTTCTACATTACAGCAGGAGTGGCCACCTTACTCTTCATCCTTGTTATCTTTGGTAAGAAATATTGATGAACTGGATTCAAAACACTGTAACCTGCATCCAACAACTTTCTGAGAATATGAGGAAAGCTAAAAGTCTGAAATCAGCCTCAGCCACTTTCCACTTTCCCCTCACTGGCCTTTATCTTAGAAGCGCTCAGACCTTATTTTGCATCTGCGCTTTTCACTCTGGCCAAAGGGAATTCCTTATTCAGTAGGGCAAAGTGGTGGTGATGACTGCAATTTATTACAGCAGTTGCTCACTCTGACAAGAAGCCCTATCCAGTGGAAAAGAGAAAGTGCTGACCTGCATGTTCACACAACACAAAACTGTCCCTCAAGGGGAGATTGAGAAAAGGATGGTATTGTAACAAGTATTGTAACTATTGTGACAAGAAAGGTCAAAGGAAATTACGAGAATGGGAATAACACATCCAAGCATGTGCCAGCATACTGAATGCCACAAAGGTGTTTTATGGAGTTTATTTGTTTTTGATGTATGAGAGGCAAAGGGTTTAAATGCAGAAGAGGGTTAAGTAATTTCTGGTTGATGGAAGTAAAATGAAATGTCATGCAGTAAGGAGGATATGAGTTGTCAGGAAAAAATGCTTAGTATCAGTCTGCTCTTTCTCCTACCGTTACCATTCCCTTCTGCTTTTTGTTGGATTTCATATTCATATTTGTTGCACTTTGTGTGGCTCACATACAAAAGAAGCAATTGTGTGAAGTTTTAATTTTTTTCTATCTTGGAGAAAGTCATATGCTGGAGAGTAGAGGTGTGTCAGTGGAATTGTAAGTCTTCTATAGATTGTGTCCACACTAACATGTGGAAAGCACTCCATAGAGCAGGAAAATGCCAAAAAAAAAGTAACAAAATGCTGAATCTCCTCTTTGTCCTCCTCTTTCACAAGATTATGCATTAAGTCAGTATGTTTAAATGCACGCAATTCTCAGATTATTTGTTTGTACTGCAATTAAAGCAACAATGTGAGTATACATGGACAGAATTAATAGAATTCTGCAGTTTGTGAACATACAGGAAATGAAGCGTTGCGTAATCAGAATATGTGGCGGGTGCCAGGTAAGGAAATGCATACGGTGGTGGCCAACACAAGAGTCTTCAGTTGTATCTGCTCTGTAGAAGGTTTCTGAAAAGCTCAGTTTTGGGGTATGAAAAAGGCCATCTTAATGTGGACTGAAGGCTAAAACTAAGTGGAAACGATGTGTTTTCAAATTTTACCATTTTAGTGTGGACATGGTCATAGAAGGCACAGGGCCAGGTAAAAGGCAGGGAGGAACAAATTGCCATTGTCCTGTAGAGGAAGAGAGTGGGGGTGGGGGTGCTCATAAGCATTTAGCATTCAGAATCACAAAAGGATGTTTGTGAAGGCATTCCATAGTAGTGCTATGCACAACTGAAGTGTCAGTGTTGTACTCATAGAGTCTCCTCTTGTTTAAGGGGGATTCGCATCACATTCAGTTTATTGGTCATGGGCAGCACGATTCACTTGTGAAAACAGTATAAATGCTGTATAAAGGCTTTTGTGAAATTAGAGGGTGCTGCGCAAAGTTAGGGAACATTGGGGGAGGGAGGGAGGGACAAATTTGCTAAAAAGTAATAGTGGTTTGTTACAACCCTATGGTCTAGGGGAAAGGGAAGCAACATAAAAGCCGATAGAAATGGCAAAGAAAGGTAATTTATTGTTTCAACACGAAATAATAATGATAAGCACAGGATTGGCTAACAACAGTAACTGAAATTTAAGGCAAACCACCAACTGGGGAAGGAACAGAGGTGGTGCCAGAAAACCAACCATAAAATATCAAACAAAAGAGTTTAACCGATAACCTTCCTTTAATAAAATAATAAAAGTAACAACAGTGATACACAAAAAAAAAGTGTGGCTCCGCCGCTGTTATCCCGCCTCCGTTAACCAACCAATTGGAAGAGCGGCCCAGCACAATCTGTTTTGCATATACAACAAGAAAGGAGCGGTTATATGGGAGAGGGAGCGGAACAGAAAGAGAGTGAAAGAGCTAAGAAATAAAGAAAACACGTTAACGGACCTTTTACACAGTGAGGGACGNAGAGAGTGAAAGAGCTAAGAAATAAAGAAAACACGTTAACGGACCTTTTACACAGTGAGGGACGTAGCATGGTTCATTGGCCTTTTAGTGCCTTAGTTACTCAGTTTTTAACTCTGACATTAACCATTGTGATGTCACATGTAACCTTTGTGATGTAATAAAGGTCATGCACATACAGCCGCAAAAAACTGAAGTGGTTTGCACATGCTGAATAGTGTTCCCCATGACTAGCAAAAACAACTTGATGTGTAAAAACGCTGGATTGCCCCTTTAATAGTGCACCTTATAATTCAAACTTTAGCTCATGGTTGAACTGTAAATAACTGCATAAGTACCTCCAGTGTTTTGAATATGTGTATGGTCTAATTTGATTGCTTTTTATGACCTTTTTGTGTAATTTACATAATTTCTAGTCAAATATCAATATAAAAGTCTATATCTAAAATTACATCTACATCTAAAACTTCTACTTCCTCACAGGATGTGCAGACTTTTAGTCGTGACAGCTGGTATGGGCAAGAATGTGGCTCACGTGTGTGCGGCTAGCCCTTTTTCTGCAGCTACTAATTTCACCCAGTAGTTTCATGATATGACATATACTCACAGCACACACACACTCACACATACATACAAGATGCCATGTGTGAGGGTTGTCCTGCTGGCGGGGCCATCTGTGGCTCCTGAGTAATGGCCCTGTGAGTCAGCAAAACAGATGAAGTCCGAGGATTCAGAGGTTTAAGTAGACTGTATGTACTGTAAGGTTTATTTTTATTTTTACCAATTTTTACAAAAAAAAAAAAAAAAAAAAAANAAAAAAAATTACCCCCAAGCACTCAAAACTTGCTTTGTTTCCTGCTTCAAGGAGCCACATTTCACCACAGCTTATGGTAAAAAGGTAATTTTGAAGTAGGCACAGGTTAAATAAGTCAAAAAAAAACCAATAAACCTAATGTTTGTTTTACATATATTCTTTTTTTACACAATGATTTTTTTTTTCCTTTTTTTCCCCTTTGATTTTCAGCTTTTAATATTCAAAATATACACCAAAATTTTCCATGTGTTGTTTTGAAAACTAAAAATAACAATCCCAGTGTGTGCATGCAGGGAAACCGAGATAATCTGTTTGGGTTTTGCATGTCTTAAAAAGAACTGGTAAAGTTAACCAGCCAGCCTGTTTCAATGCAAAATATGGATCGGTTATGTGATTTGTTTAAATAAAAAGCAGTTTGGATCCTCTGGGGGTGCTAAGGGAAAATTACTTCTCACAAAATTGTTTAACAAATTTACACATAAATACTGAGTCATCTCCCTCGGCTATTTGAATAAAATGTATATTATTATTTCCACTGGTAGAGCAATTATATCAAAGAACAGGCTAATCTTGAAGGATCAGTGAGAATTGATAACTGCACAAGTCAGATTCTCACCTGGGGGAGAACAATTTTGCTCCAACAATCACAGACATGACCTCGATCCCTGTGGGGAAGGCACGAAACAGGTCATAACACAGTTGTCACCATCAGAGGTGACAGCTGTCTGTGTTGGAGTCCAGCTGAGTGAGACATACCCTGAGTGTGTGTGTGTGTGTGTGTGTGTCCATCCAAGCATATCTCAGTGTGTCTGAATGTATTTTATGTGTGCTCTCCACAAACTCTTTATAGTTGCTCAGGATGGTTCACATAGGACTGAGCTTTGAGCTGTGTTTGTTGCAGATGTGTATATGGTAGCCATCTGGGAAGTTTGAAGTCTCATGTGCTTGTTTAGAGATGATAAAATGTTTTTGACTTTTCATTAAACATCTCAGCAGTTTTATCACTAGACTCAAACAAGAACTAAACATATTGTAGCTCACTAGAACATACTTGTTTTTTCCTGCTTTTGGCCAGCAATTAGTGGTGTCATCGCCATGCCTGACGCAAAGGAATCATGAAAAATGTAGGAAGACTGACTGCCTTTAGCTTTGAATTATACTTTTGACCACAATTGACCACCATTTAAAAGTTACATAGACTCACTTTATGTTGCTTCAGAGGTATATAAAACATTGTTTCTATAGTGTGTTTGACTATTGATACTATATTTGTCTGTGTTTCATTTAAGCTACATCACACTTAGTGAGTGAAATATTAAGGTCAAAGATGCAAATTTTGTAGAGCTGAAGAGCAGATGGAAATTTCTTGTGCTTTTCTTGTGCCTCACTATACAATTTTCCAAATCATCAACTTGAAGTTGCAGAGGTTGACATTGCTTTATAGCTGCAACTGACACAAGAAATTATTCATCAGTTTTAAAAGTAAAATACCAAAACTAAAATACACATGTTACAGTCATTGTGTTATGTCCATCTCTGTGACTTAGTGGCTCTTTGCATTTTTCAGTGACATTTTGTCTTTGCAAAATGAGTTGCTGTTGCTGTTTGCGTTGCTGTTTAATGATGTTGTTGCGTCCTTATGTCAGTTTTCCAGGAGCGTCCTGAGCTTCCTCCCACTCAGGCCCAGGCCCATGCCCATGCCCGTAGCATCCCATCAGAGCAGTACTCCTACACAGCCTCCATCCTCAGACTCCTCCGCAACAAGCCCTTCATCCTCCTCATCATCACTTATGGTTGGTCATCATCAGCTTGTGACACTGATAGCTTTTTATTGAAGAATAATGCGATGTGAAGTATTTAGCTTTACATTTTTATGGAAAAGCATTTCCTAAGGCTATTTGACACAGAAAGATTCTCCTGCATAATTGTTGTTCTTAAGAGAAAAACCAACCTGATTTGCAACACATTCACTTCAAAGTCTAACAAGGTTTAGTCTAACAAAGTTTAAATTTCATAAAAGCGCTCATACAGATGTGTTTGCTTCCTGGTGGGGTTCAACGTTTGTTCTGACAATTTTTAACAAATGTGTTCAATTGATGTGTCCCAATGATCAAACATTGTATGAACTGAAAGCAATCTGAGATGATGAGATGAGTTTCTTTACAGTTTGTATAAAGTCATTTATCTGCAGTGGACACACTTACAGCATCTGTGAGCAGTTTACAGAAAAGCTGCACAACTTTCACCTTGACCTTTTGGCTCTCACTAATCATGTGACTATTATTAGGGTGTGTATTTGTGTGTTTGGAGGTGGGTAGGAGTGTGTTGTAGAAGCCTTCAGAGTTTACTTTATGTCAGAGTCACCTTTGCATATCATACATGGCAGCAGAGTCTCTGTCAGGTTCTGCAGCTCCATCTGTTCCTGTCAGTTCACTCAGCCAAAGTATCAACTCTATTTGTGTAACAGCCATGATAATATTTACAGATGGTACAAATGAAACATTTTCGAAAGCAATTTTAAAATTCTACCAATTTCCTTGGCAGTAACCCACAACATTTTATAAGTATATGTAGCAGTTGCATATAATTCTATATTTTATTTCTGAGTTGCTGACTTTAACTTCAGTTCAAGATCTTTCGGAAACTATCCTGGTGGAATCAGTTGAAACAACCAAAAGCTAAAAATCATTGTAGTGTTTCCAGAGGAACTTGTTGTATTATAGTTTGTGCTGTGCAGATTTTACTTGACAGTGTCTCCTGATTCACAGGACTAAACGTGGGCTGTTTCTATGCTGTTGGCACCCTGCTCAACCGTATGATCATCGAGCATTACCCTGTAAGTCTGTTACATCTACTGTATATAGACATGTTAAATAGTTGAATAGTTAAATGCAAATGCAACTTCCAAAAATTTATAACGCTTCAGTTTCTGTAATTGTTTACTGAGGCATGTGTCAGTGGCAGGTTTTTAAAGGACCATACCAGTAATTTTGCATGTTTGAACATTGCGTGTAAACGTTGCTTTACTGCCAACCATTTTCCACAACATAAAATTGTGTTTTGGTTTTTGTTTTATTTTTACAATTCCCCTAATCTTTAAAAATGAAATGTTCAGGTCATACGCCCACCTTAAAATTCAATGTTTTACCTGCAAACACTTACACATGATTGTAGAAGATACAGTCATTTTAGTTTCTCTGTAAAAGCAGTCTTTTCCTGTAACTATTTCGTGTCAGGGTCATGCATTTTCTTCTGCAGCTTCATGTCGGATTGGTTAAATTAAGTTACCTCGACAAAAAATAAAAACAGCACGTGGTTTGCTGGCAGTCTGGAAAATAGGAAAAACAATAGTAATATTTACTGCTCTGGTTGTATGTTTTAGAACATGGTCAGCAGTAATGTAACATGTTTGTGGTTGTATTTATGGAGCTCAAACATTCAAACTCACCGGTATGATCCTTTAAAGGGCCCAGTATGATCCCTTAAAGGGCCCAGTATGCTTCAAAAGAACTAGTTACACGTTTTCAAGTTGCCTGAATTATCAATGTAGAAACTCACTCAAACTTGTTATCTCATCCCCACCCCATTCATTTTGAAATGAAACAGTCTGACTTCTTATCTGATTTTGTTAAAAATAGCAAACATGGTTTTACCTGCCAGACAGACCACCAGCCTGATACACACCTTTGAACCATGTGAAAGATTAAAATGTTATTTAAAATCAGTGTTGGCCTTCCACAATAATACTCACCCAGCCTTTGGCATGTATGTATTGATAAATGTTATGCTGAACTCAGAATGCAAGAATATGCTTTAATTAAATGACATTGACCTTAAGGTCATAAGGTCACTAACCACTGTCTTATGTTACTTAACATTTTAGGGGGAAGAAGTGAATGCTGGGAGAATAGGCCTTACCATTGTCATTGCTGGTATGGTTGGTTCCCTGATCTGTGGCATTTGGTTGGACAGAACCAAAACCTACAAGTAAGGCAAATGTCTACAAAGACGTGACTAATTTGCAAAAGTGAATTGTGTTCATTTGATTCATTTTGTGCCACAGCAGGAAGTCATGTGATATTCATATAGCATTGCAAACATTTGTAGGGAAGTGGCCAGGGTGGTTCACTTTTGGTGCTTTTAAAAAATGATTGCTGTTAGCTGGGGGAAGCTGCATCTGACCAATCAGCAGTGTTTGGTCTTTGCAAGCTCTGCCCAGCCGTTCCTGAACCAGTACTTACCCTGGACTAGGAACAAAAAAATGGTTCCTGTGTCCTTGGTGTGAAAGTTGGAGTTCATGAAAAGGTTCTTGGTTCCTGAAAAAGATCCTGCAGTGCAAAATGGGTTGCTGCAGACAGAGAGTTTTTAATTTAGCAGTTTCCATTGAATGTCATTGGAAAACAAAACTGAAGAGCACTGACAGGAAAATGGAGCTTAAAGGACCATACCGGCCATTTTGCATGTTTGAGCCTAATATATTCAATTTTTGTACACGTAAGGTTACTGACAATCATTTTCCAAAGCATACTGGAACAGTGAATTATTATTATTATTATTATTTTTTTTCTTTTTCCTACCTTCCAGACCGCCATTGGTTTCAGTGCATTCTGGTACGGTATTAAAATCAACTTGGTGATACTTGAAACGTTCTTAGGATAGGTAATCCATCATTGGGAACAAGACATAATTCAGGTTTTTTTTTCGAAGTTACGTAATTTTAGCATTTAAACGCAATAAAAAGCGTGGAGTGATCTGAAAATGCTTCCTAGTGCTGCAT
This sequence comes from Lucifuga dentata, assembly GCA_014773175.1. Classification (NCBI taxonomy): domain Eukaryota; kingdom Metazoa; phylum Chordata; class Actinopteri; order Ophidiiformes; family Bythitidae; genus Lucifuga; species Lucifuga dentata. The sequence goes on from VXCM01000120.1 coordinate 113,180, forward strand.
TCAAGTGCTGAGTGAAGACCTGACAACAGGAAGTATTTTCAGATCACTCCGCACTTTTTATTGTGCTCTCTCCTAATCTTTCAAACTCAAATGTTCAGGTGATACACCCTCTTTAAAATTCAAAATATTTCGCCTGCTAACACTTATACCTGAATGTAGCAGGAAAGCATTTTTAATTTCTCGACAAAAGCCATTTTCTACTGGGACTATATTTCCTAAATTTCCATTAACGTAGCATATATATTGGTTGTATTTTTTGGGCTCAAAGATGCAAAATCATTATATTCTCCTTTAAGACAGTTTTTATGACACCAAGTTGTATAAGCATTTCTTTCTTTAGCCATCGAAGCAAGCTTCTGATATTTTCCCAGCAGGTTTTATTTGATGTCATTCCCTGCAGATATTGTTTCATGTTGTTGGTGGGCTGTTGATGTCTAATCTCTGTTGATCCAGATGCAGCATGTTATTGTAGCAGTGAACTTTTTTGACCTCTCAGTCTTCCTGCCTCATGTCTCTGGCTGTGTTGTATATCGCTGTCCACAACTGGGACACAACATGTTCTCTGCTATGTCTCATTTACAAGGGCTTTGCTCTGTAAATGGAGACTAATGTTGCCATGTTTGTGGTGTACATGCAGTCATCATACCTGGCTTTGTGGTATAAGCCAAGCCGTTTACCGATATGCTGACAACCCATTCTCTGTTCAAAGGAAATGTACATGTTAGATTTTAAAAAAAAGGTTGAAATTCTTTGGACAAATTCTGTTTTGTTTCTGGAGATAAAGAAGCAAGTTCAGACCTACTGTCACACGGAAAGTTTATATAATACAAATAGAAACCAGCAGATTCTAATGTGCAGGTTAAAAATGTCACTTTATTCTCAAGAGATTAAAAAATATTCAATGGATATTATTACTACTACTACTACTACTATTACTACTACTACTACTAATAATAATAATAATAATAATAATATTTGTTAGTAATACTAGTAATTCTAGTAATACTACTAATACTTAATAGTAATACTTTTTTTTTTAACTGTTATTGTTTCTTGTTTTTAATGTTTTCTTCCAGGCAGACCACCCTTGCAGTCTACTTCATGACTCTTGTGGGGATGATCGTCTACGCTGCAACACTCAATCTGGGACACCTTTGGGTGGTCTTCATAACTGCTGGAGCTCTTGGGTATCCCTTTGTTTCTTCCTTCCTTCCTTCCTTCCTTCCTTCGTTCATTTGTTCCTTCCTTCCTTCCATCCCTCCATCCTTCCTTTTCTTTCTTTTCTTTCTTTCCATGTTTGATATATTTTTCAAAAGAACATCTTAATGGAATTCCAGACTGCTTCTCCTCTCCAGTGGGATGTTTGGAAATCTAATCAGTGACAGAAACCTGGAGAAAACATTGTGTAAAATTCTTTTTATTCCTATAATTTTATTACTCAGAGAATATTTCTGCTGACATATGCTACAATAATTTACAGCTATGTTTATATAGTGGTCAACTTTGTCTTAAAAATTATACCCATATGCACAGTAGCAGCTAATGTATAATTCACGCCCCATGTTTAAGAGATGGTCCACAGACAACTTTTAAAATTAGATTTACAATACTGATTACCAGGAAATATACATTTGTATTTATTTTGCATTGGAAATCCGACCTGATTCAGGCCCTCCTCTGGAGCTAAAACCAGATTTTGTGCCTATGAGAAAATTAGATTGAGTTTAAATCTTCACAGACTGTTCTAGCATATTGGACTCACCTTCTGTGTGAAAGCACACATACACAATGTTCATGTACACAAAGTAAAGTTTTATTTGTCACATGCAGTAGTACAAGTACACTACAAAAATGTTCACTTGCATGCCAGACAGTATCCAACACACGTGACTCACGCTGAATCACCAAATAACCAAACTCACACAAAGCTTGAGCTGCTAATTAAAACTAAATCTGATGCAGAAGCTTCACTTCTCCATTGGAATTCCTGGTATTCAGACAATGACGTTATCACAACTAAAGCAATGCAAACAGCAAGTATTTCAGAATTTATAACTCTTTACAAATTCTTTGTTCGTGTGATGATCTCCAAAAAATAACCACGTTCTGTTTCATCCTTCTTCATAGCAAGCTGTTAGTTTACTAGATAAAATAAAATTAAATTTAATGATTCCTGTAGGGAAATAGGACTTTACAGCTACAAATAATGGGATATGTTAATATAAAAATAGGATTAAAAATACTACGAAGAATATAACACTGTAATGCCAAAAATGTGAAATATAAATTTCTGTATAAGGCCAATAAATATGAAAAAGTAAACTTACAATTTTCATCTAGTTCACATCTATGGAGCCCCGAAAGGGTTATGAGAAAAAAATAAATAAATTGCTAGGAAGAAAATAAATACATTGCATCTCGTGTGTACAAGAAAGTGTACGTGAGATACTCGTGCGACGGGGTGAGTTTGGTGCATAGTCTGCTCAGGGCTGAGAAAGAAGGAGATGCAGTTTTCGGCACAACACTGGTTTCTCGTGCACACGAGTGTTGTGCCGAAAACTGCATCTCCTTCTTTCTCAGCCTTGAGCAGGCTACACACCACATCAAAACAGCCCCAAATGTGAGTTTTTAATGTTATTTTGTCCCTTCATCTTAATGAAGGAATTTACAGTGGGGAGATGCATTTTTCGGCAGAGGCTTTCTGTCGAGATCTGCATCCCCACTGTAGATGAAATGAGAAGCTGTCTTTTTGTTTTTCCTTCATGTCCCTTTAGGGGCTCTGTACACCTCAATCATCAGTTCTTAAAGGACATACAGTTGCAAAAACCTGTTGCACCAGAACTTCTTTCTACTCATATGTAGGTGGAGTGTTTTTCTGACCCTGCCTTATACACTAAAACATGAGTGAATACATAGAATCTACCATTAATCATGGTGTAGTTCATAGTGGAGTACTTCACCCTCAAAGTAGAATTTGGAACCCTCCAAATTCATCAAAAAATTAATTGAAATCTCTCTGAGAATCAACATGGTGTCAAACAACACAACCCCCCCGAATCCAGCCTGGAACTTTTGGAAGCTAAATTGAAATAAGTGCATGGTAGATGTGTGCAAATAGCATTGGCTGCTATCAATCCAAAACAGATCCAAAACATTACAAACCCAATCTCATCAACACTTGTTTCTTGGTAGTAAAATTACTTGTTTAATCATATATGATTTAACCCAAAACTTTCTGCATGCTTCTGTGTGTTTAGGTTCTTCATGACTGGCTACCTGCCACTAGGATTTGAGTTTGCGGTGGAGCTGACGTACCCAGAATCTGAAGGAACCTCCTCTGGACTCCTGAACTGTTCAGCACAAGTACTCCTGAACGATCATTTTTCAACCTTCTGACAAATGTGCAGCAACGTCTAACACAGGGAGACTCAAATACCAATGCGCTACTCGTACATTATGACTGCTTCACAGGTTCAGGAAAGGTGGTTTAAGTTCCAACACAAAAAGCATTCTCTTGTACATCCCTCAGGTGGAATGGCTGCGTATTTCTCAGCCCATTCATCCTTTAACATACAGTTTTTACTGCCAAACATTCTTGTCTTTGTTTGGCTAGTTTTGCACATACCATTTCACTCTGACAACAAACTTTCTAGCAGCGCTAATAGTAGGTGAAAGATTACATGGGTTCTAGCGCCTTGCCGGAATAGATAGCACGAGGACAGATGTTTTAGTGATTGTACAGAGAAATAAAAAAAAAAGAAAATGGAGTGATTGTGTGTTTGAAGGTGAGGATAAGAACATTAGTGTAGCATTTTTCTTTGATGTGTGTGTGTGTGTGTGTGTGTGTGTGTGTGTGTGTGTTTCTAACTTGCCATTTCTGCATGCACAGGTGTTTGGCATTATTTTCACCATCTGCCAGGGGAAGATCATTGACAAATTCAGCACTCTAGCAGGAAACATCTTCCTATGTGTGTTTCTTTTAATCGGCACAATAATGACTGGTAAGGCCCTCCTGTCTCCATGTTCTGTTGCTGTGAACTTTGCTGAGTAGGAGTCATAACAAGATCCCGGGTTTATGTCATAAATGCATGAGAATTGTCAATGTTTGTCAGGAACATAATCATTTCTAAGAAAATGTGGGTCATGGTTACTGTGTAACTTCGTAAACTCTTAAAGGGGTTAATATTGTGCAGACAGAATAATCCCAAAGTATGGGCATATTTTAGCTGTATTATAGATGTATAGATAATGTAGAATTTGCCACCTATCAACAGGGAGACTATATTACCTGAAATGCAGCAGAGGATTCAGGGTTAAATAGCAAAGAATGATGTGCTGTTTTTAACTAAACTAACTAAAACACCATGTAACCACAGGCATCATCTTGTTCTAGTGAATGTGTTCAATTATGCAAAGCATTTAAACAGAAGATTCTTATAAAACAGGTCAGTGGGTGGAGCAGGAAGAAATTTGTTGAAGGCTTTTAACTGAGTAATGGAAAATTTTGGTTCAGTCAGAAAGTAACAAACATAGTGTTGGTGTTCACACAAATGGACATACAGGGCTTTTAGGTTTGACTGCTTAGGATTATATGCCTCAGTGGGCACTAGATCCAACACAAGGCCACTCAGGTCTTTTTGCATGGGCCACTGCAGCGCTTATGAACAATACAGTATAACTTCAAAACACATTAGCCACTCAAGCGCTAAACTCCATTCACACCAAGATGCTTTAATGAGACTTTTATGTCTGCAAAGGTCAGAACACTGACTCACTGTTTTCTGTAACTTACTCAGCTTTGCAAAATCTGAGTGGACTTGATGTTGTGGTTGTTGTGCAGTTCTGAATCTGAAACAGCTTTAGTTAAAAAAAAAAAAAAAAANTAAAAAAAAAAAAAAAAGGTCCTGTTTACTGAACTTCCATTTTTTCGACTACTGTTATCAGTGATTCTTGGAACTGCTGACCAAACTGTACAACAAGTCAAAAATGCCCTTACAGTTTTTGCTCTCCATAATTAATAATTATGGAGCAAAAACTGTTAATTCATATTTACACTTAGAAAGATTAGATTGCTAGGAAATTATTTCTCTTTAAATGGAACATGAGCTGTTTTATAATGGAAAATTTGGAGCAAAGTTTTGAGTTTTTGAGATTTGAATTACACAATCTTAGGAAATACTTTTACACAGTAATACTGTAATAGAGCTACTGTTTTGACTGTAATATATCTGTGTATTGGAGCCATCTAGTGGTTGGTCAGCTTTATTACAGCATAATTCTTTTTAAACTCATATGCAGAAGTTAATCATTTTCACTGGATTATGAACTTCTGCATATGAAATCAATGGCCGCAAAGTCTTTAGTTAATTTTTTTCTTATGTTAACTAAGGCTGTACTATCACAGTNCCCCCCATTTCTGTTAACCCAACTTTTACACTTTTACTCCTCATAGGACCCCTGGATCTCCCTCAACTCTTGCAAATCTGTTATTGGCAATATTGTTTTCTTGTTGTATATGATCTGCAATGTTTCCTTCGTTCATCACTGTCTAACTTTCAGATATTTTCCAGTAGTTAAAATATTCTTGACATTACATCACGTGAGCTTTAACTTTACTTTATCTTTATTTTCCTACAGGTTTAATCAAGTCTGATCTGCGAAGACAAAAAGCAAACCAGACAGCCAAAGCCACAGTAAGTAAAGGCGGGCCAACAAAAGTGTGCCATGCTTTGATTGTTGGTGATATTGTATACTCGATGGAAGCTTTAAGACCAGATAATAACTCAAGGAAAATTCTTGTGCTATGCTAAAATTAACTAATTTCATGCTGTCTGTTCTGTCTGTTTTTGATGTTCCTGTTCTGGCTGACTGCATGTCTGCGCTAAATACGGCATTTCCTTGAAGTCGTTGTTGAATATGGCTTGCTACACTGCTACGCTATCTCTCCTGAAAGTTGTAAGAGTGCATGCATCTGTTATTTCACAAGCATTATCACATCCCTACTTGGGTTTGTGGTGGTGAATAACTGCCAAGGGGCACTTTGATCTCAGATTGGAGATTTGTAGTGATCAGTAGCTGTTGTTTTAGGCGGAGGGGCAGTTGTCGGGACAGGACTATGGAGCCACAACCCTGCTCTCCTCACCACAGACTGTCAAGGCTGATCAGTAAACCTTTCTTCTTCCAAAATAATCTTCTCAGATCTTAGCTCATCACACAGATCAACAAAGGTAGGAGCACAGCTGCACCAGAAATCAGAACACACTCAATAATCATCCGCACTAGCTTCACATCCTTTCACCCTCACTGGTAAACATTCCAATCAGGCCTCAATTTCCTAAGCTCACTATTCACAGTCATGCACAGATGAAATTGTTTCTGCTGGTTTTGATCTTAAGCCCTTTTAAATTTGTGATTTTCTGCAAATACCCCTGTAAAGATGCGTGCTGTTAAACTTGGCTCAGTTAATAACTATCCCCATCACAACCAATGCACCTGACATGTCTGTCACTAGGGCCATATAGTGCTAAAAGAAAGGTGAGATTGGTTGTGTTGAAATTTGGGGGCATGAACCTGCAGATGATCCAGCTGATAAAAGTAGGTCAGAGCTCAGCCGAAACTGAGAGTCCTCCCAAAATTAGATGGTCTGTTCCAGACAAACAAAACTGATGGTGCTTTCCAGTGATCCTTCTTTAAAGCCCAATGCAGTGGAAATTTTAAATTTAAATTAAAACATAGTTTTTGCACCAGCGTAACTTAACAAACATGACATATTGACAAGGATTATTGGATATTTTACTTTGCTTGCTTTACTTTACTTAGATCAAAGATTTTGATTGTCCATTTAGAAAATAAAATTTTATTTCCTGTGTATACTTCACACCACTGCAGACAAATAATTGAATTGTTGAATTAATAAACCTATTTTGATTAACAGGTACCATCAGATTGTGAGAACGGAAGAATATCAGCACCTATTATATTCAAAGAAGCCAAGCTCTAGACACACAAACGCACACACTTGCTGTGAAAATGTAATCTCCTTCCTGTTACCGTGGGATGGGAAAGACAAAGACACAATCAGAACATGTTTAGAGCTACTCTCTTTCTAAAAACACTTTAAGTGAATAAATGTTTAATTAACTATCAACATGTTGATAATATGCTGCATGTGCATGATTAAAATCTGGTAATCAATGTAACATTGATATTTTTACAGTCCATAAAAAACTTTTAAGTTTTTATTTTTAATATTTGAGTTGAATTACTATCAATAAGCCTGCCAAAAGACTGGAAACATTTAGTTTCTGCCTTCAACATTATGTCTGACAGTATTTTTAATGTGTACAATTATGTATATATGATATGATTGATTTATTATATTTGAAAAAATAGATGACACAAATGGATGGAGGGATGGATATATGGATGGATGAATTATGGAAGTATTCTTTGTCATGTTTACCCATTAAACAAAATTTCTCAAATTTCTTGTCTTAATTTTGTTACTGGTATATATTTTTCTCAAACATTACATTGTGTTAAAGATGAATTATGGCCAGAGAGCAACACAACAAACACATCAACTGCTCCCAATAAGAGCCAGACATCAATAGCACATTTTCTCATAATATAATTTTTTAGATCTATTATAAAGGGTTGGGAAAAAATATAAAAGATTAAAATGGAGAAAAAAAAAAGACAGAAAATATACAATTATACAATTACAGCAGTCAGGGAGATGACAGGCATTCCCGTGGGCTCTCCAAAAAACATACAAACAAAAACCCTTTATTGGTATTTTATCGATGTACCTATTTAGTGCATTACTGTAGCAAGCCACTAGATGGCGCCTAGCGCTCGGAGGGACATTAACCTTTAAGTACCTACCGTAGAATATTTACTCGTACACACGTGCACTTGGGGCATAATGCGGTCTGCTGGTTTTAGCTACAGGTAAGTTTAGCTTCTTCTTAACTAAGAACACACACCCGTGTTTAAGTATTAAGCTGGTCCTTAAATCACCTTACACTGAATTAGTTTGTTATTTTGAGGTGCAACAGAAAAGATCAGCCCACAAGCTAACATGCGCAGCTAGCGCACCTGTTGAATTAGCCACTGGTTAAGCTAACAGATTTAACAAGTTATATAATACAACAATTAACACGCTAAAAACAAAAAACAAGTACTGGATCATGTGCAAGTACACATGATTCCGTGCTAGTAATGGGCAGCTATACCTGTTTCACAGTTGCAGTTCTTTATTTCTGTTCTCAGTCGTGTCTGTATGTTTTGATAACTTATTGAAGTCTAGGTTAAAGAGCAACAAAGATGAAGAAAGGGATTTAGTGTGCAATATGAACGATGTTATATTGTTTTGTATCATAAGTGACACAATGTAGAGACTTGAATTGAGGTTGTTATATGTGCTTGTCCAACTCCCTGACACCTGTCAGGAGCAGTACCATATCATACAGAATCTATAGTATAGATGACGTGTCCTGGAGTCTTTTAACATAGACTCATTGTTTTATATTTTTTATCATGACAAATTATATGCTTTCCTTCATTAGACCACAACATACAGTCTTGAACATGCTTGAGATTCTGCCATTCAGGAAATATGATTGTGTTTTTATACTGTATTCTTTAGCCTTTTAACCGTAGATATCTTTCTTGTGTGTCAGTTAAGTTCGTTATTAGTGTGAATAATTTTTTAACAGATTTTTTTTTCCACATATGATTTTGGAATGGCAGCACAATCAGTTGGTAAAGGTCTAAAATTAAATGTGTGATCTGCTAGTCAAAGTTTTGCAAAAATAGACTGCACTTATCCTTCTTGGCCACATGGTGGTGTCATTGAAACATAATATCTGCACTTCAGCAGGATAGACGAGGGAACAAGCAAGGGGCACTAGAAAAAAGTATGATTTTGTTGACATTTGTATGTCTCCAGTGACAGTTGTTGATACTGTTGAATAATATTGGAAATGGCTGGTTACTCCACAACATGTAATTTAGCAGACATGTAGCAGACATCTGAATAAATCACTAATACCATACTATTAACTTCTCATTGGCATGAAGAGATAAAATGAACAGAGAGATGATGAGGAGCTCTATGATGAGATCATCATGACCACGGGCCAATACCGTGATTCTCTCATGATCTCATTGTTCTCTGGTAAACTAATGACTGATCCCTTGTGTAGATTGGTCAGTAAAATTTCTATCAGAAGCAGCTTTGGGAGTATCACAGGGTTCTTAGTGCTTAGATGTGAGGCAAAACAGGGAATTTGTGATTGGCATCATTAAAAAAAAAAATTACCAGAGTTTATACAAAACTATTGGCACGATAATTTCATCACTACCACAGTGAAGCAATTCTAAAGTACAGCATTCTACTGTACCATTGCGGTATTACCACTGATATTGTATTATGAAAAACTAGGACCATACTACTGTAAAATAACATCTACTAGTAATCAACAAAAACATGTTGTACAGAACACTCAGTACAATCCAATGCAACATTCCTGCAGCAAATCCTGCCTTTTTCATGCTTACAATGTTAAGTTTTTCTTTACATTGTGTCAGATCACCTCTGTGGTCGTTTCTGATGCTGTAGTGAAATGCTGGAGGGATTTTATCCCAGTTTCATAGAAATCCTTTTCTTGTTTTTCCAAAAAAAAAAAAAAAAAAAAAATCCATCAGAGCTGATTTGGCATAATCATCTGAGGCGAAATGGGTTTCAGCTCAAGCCTTTTTCATGTTTGGGAAGAGGTGAAAATCTGCAGGCACCAAATCAGGCAAACAGGGATGCTGAATTAATTCAAAGCCACAATAATGAAGAGAAACCATGGAGACACCTGACATGCAGGTATTCCTTTCCTCCATTTTGTACAGACCTTTAGGTACCTCAGACTTTTACGTTACAAATCATTTATCTTAAATGAATGCAACTGATGCATAAAAATATGAATAAAATCATCATATCGGTACTTTCTCAAAAAAACAAACAAAAAAAAAAAAACAATGCTAACTTTCTTGCTAATGTGTCTGCTCAGAATTTATGAAACCCAGTATGAGCTTCACAAGAGGGTTTACTGCCATGTTATTGGATTTGAATACATTGTACAAGCGGTTCTGTTTCTCTGGTCACTGAGTGTATAACAGGAATAAGCTGTACTGTTCCCAATTTAGTGCGCTATTTCCTTTTTTTGGACTTAAGTAACAAAATGAAACAGAAAAACATATGTTCACTATCTACATACAAGAAATTTCCAAAATCCTGGCAGGGCAGGTCCTCCATGAGCTGCTGATTTATGTATTCCAGATAGTATAACATCTGGACCTGATCTGCTTCACTACTGGCACCCATGGCTCAATTTTGGTAATGGCAACAGTCATGTGGGCCATAAACAAAGCCAGAGCTTGGGTGAGTTGCAGCCAGATTGTGGCGTGCTGTTAATGGGCCAAATCATACTGCCAACATATACACAAAGCAAAATGTGAATGCATGTTGCAGTAAAATACATGTTAAACAAGAAGGAACTCCAAGAGTGCAAACTTCCACTAAGGCCAGGAGAATCCCATATTAAAAAACATCCCCACTGATCACTGCTAAATCCAGATCTTGTGTTTTGGTTAAAAAAAAAAAAAGAAAAGAAAAGCCACCACGGTAAATTTCATTGAAACTGGCCCATTAGCATTGATTTTATAGGCTCAAAACTTAGTCTGGATCCTGGATCTAGAACAAGGCCTGGATCATCTCCAAAATGTAATCACTTCTTCCTGTCAACGTTACCTCTGTCCCCCAAATTTCATCCAAATCTGTCCATAACTTTTGGAGAGATCCTGCTTAAAAAAAAAAAACAGCCAGAAAACGCCCTGACTCCTTGGCAGTGGTAATAGTGTTTGTGCACAATTGTATACAGGTTGGCTTGGTGGTTAACACTGCTGTTTCACAGCAAGAAGGTCCAGGGTTTGAATCTCACAAGGACCTTTCTGTGTGCAGTTTGCGTTGTCTCCCTGTTTCTGGTTTGCTTCCAAACCAGTCTAACAAACGTAGGTGAATTGGAAACCCTGAAGACACACAATGGTGCTTCCCAGATATTAACAATTTACACCACTAGTGCAGTGCCCGTTGAAAACGTGCATGTTCGTACCAGGTAGGACTTTATGGTGTGTGCTGCAGCCTGCCATAATTTTGTTCTGCACGTCCTCATGAGCTAGCTTTGTTTGCAGTGCTCGTGGAGCGGAGCATATGCTGCCGCACCCGGAATGTATCCTGCTGCGCGGACTACTTTTTACCAGCACACCTCAATTCGAGAACCACTCATCCATTTTGCACGTGACACTGTACGTCCTTGGATCCTGAGTAATGAACCTGCCGAATATCAACTTCATACAGTGCCAGGTTCCAGAAATATTGGTGCCACAGACAGAGATTCCTGCTTTTTATAGTTAGATGATTCATTGACCACAAAACCCAAAACCTAAAATCCATAGTTAATAATATTGACCACTGTCATTCTATAGAGAGGTGGAGTAAAGGAGCATCGTGTGCTCAGCTGGACGTGTGTGTGTGTGTGTGTGTCTGTTCACATGTGAGGATTATGGGCTCGACTGCCGACCTCACAGAAGCTACAAACAAAACATTTACTTGGCAGCGAGCGCTGGAGTGCAGATACATCGCATCACACTTAGAGCATAAGCAGATATTGAGAGCATGATGATGAATTGGAGGGAAGGACGTGAAGGGAGGCTGAACTGAGCCCAGCATGACGTAGCGCCTCCTGTTTATGCTGCCTGTTCACACGGCAGCAGAGATTGATGGCGCTGGCCGCAAGCTGCACACAGTAGTAAAGAGGAAGCTGTTTGCACTCTGCATGATCACACAGCACACAGATTGTTTAATTGAGAGAGGAAAAAAAAACACAAGCAGATGAGCGTCAGCGCTAAGGTGTGAGAAGGAAACAAGGAGACAAAGGTTTAATGATTAGTAAGGAAAATCTTGAGATTGAAAGAATAGAGTTGAAAGTATTAGCAGGATGTTGAAGGTGAAATTGTAGTAAGTGTGGTAAAGATTTTGTCATACACAGACGGTCGCTCGGTGTATTTTGGAGCACCTGCCAGACAAGCGCCTCATCTGTGCACGTTCTGGTGAAAAGTATCTTCGTCTCACATTGACTGCAGAGAAGGGAGGTGCTGTGGTAGAGTCAAAATGATTCTTGATATTTAATCCTGGCTCATTGCCAAAGCTCTGTGCTTGGTACCAGTGTTTGTTTTATACTTAAACACTTCACACAAAAGATAACGACTCATTTTTCTTATTTTCAGTGTGCGTGGGAGTGGAGTGCTTGAAATACCAAACAGACAAATTTTCTGTTTGGTTTTCTTTGTGCACATACACAAACACACACATGTCCATTTAGTTTTCTTAGGACTAGTTAGTAAGTGGAGGAAATATGGCAGTAGCAGACAATATAATAACTCCAAAGGCCATCATATCTAGTATGTAGATTTAAAACACCAATACAAATTGCTGTGTTACATCCCAGCATAAGTTGATTTAGATTTTATTTGGAGTGCCTTTGTCAAAATTACTTTATGCATTCATTACCTCCACTGAGGAGTTTACATTTTTAATCTGTGCTTTTTTTTGCTTTTTTTTTTATTGTTAGCGGGATTACTCTAAAAGTTATCAGCTGATCTTGTTCGAAACTTGGGAGGGTGGGGCATGGCCAAGAGAAGAAACTATTAAATTTTGGTGCCAATCTGGATCCAGAGCAAATCTAGGGATGTTTGAAATCATTTCTGAACATTACAAGATAGGGAATTTTGTGTTTGATATAGATGTCTTTGTCAATTTTTCGAAAAACGAAACACCAGTTGCAATGACTAAATAGGCATATTTATCCCTTGATAGACTATTTGATCTGAATCCAGATCAGATTGACTCAAATGTATATTTATAGTGCTGCATTTCTGTGCCACAGCAGTATTAGCCTTGAATTTTGTCACACAAAAAGGGCATCATAGTGTTTCTGTTTGGTGCGTTGTGGCTGTTTTGATTAGTTACAGCAGTTGAAGACTAATTTCTTCCAGTGTTCCCTCAGGCTTATGTGTTGTCTTTTTTTTTTTTTTTTTTTNTTTTTTTTTTTTTTTTTTATGGGAAAAATGGCTCAGCCTGTAAAAATGGAAAAATCACTTAATATCCTCCACCACCAGAGCTACTGTTCTGGCTTTTAGAGTGTGATGCTCCACCTACCCAGTCTTCCGGAGATTGGATCTCCATTAAATGTTTTTTTTTTTTTTTTTTTTTTTTTTTTTTGGGCACCGGTAGATAAAGTTGCCACCTAATGCTGTCAGTGACACATTGTAATAACAAATGCCAGAACATGTGGAACATTTTTCAACATATTTTATGTGTCTACTGTACACGCTGGTATAAAAGCAAAGTATTCATGAAAATAGTTGCAGAAAAAAGTCTTTGACTTACCTGTAACTTTTTTTTTCTTATGGAACCAGATTATCCTGGACTGCACCTTTCGGACTGGATTTCTCTGGCTTCCTCAGGTTTCAAAGCTGGCAGGCTGATCAGAGTGCAGAAGGCTTGTGAGCTTTGGCGCTGACACACAGCACCGGACTGAAGGACCTTTTGAGACCCAGATTAACCTGCACAGTAGTTAAATAAACACACACATTCATGCACGGTCATATGAATGGACGTTTCATCACTGCTGGCTACATTTTCGTGATTGAAATGGATTCACACCCTAACCGCACCCCATGATGCAATTAGAAAAACAGTCAAAACACAAAAACGTTCAGAATTGAAAGGGTGTAAGTATGGATATAAGGTGCACGACACTGTAAATGGCCCTCACTTCGCTTTTTTTTCAGCTTCTTACTCTTGTGCTTGTTTAGTAAGGCATCCCAGAAATTCATTATCATAACCCAATATCAAACAATATGGAGCTTTTCTCATATATAATCATAGGTTTTATCAGTTGTTAGCTGCTTTACCTGGTGACTGACACAGCTTTGTGCACTCTGGTCCCAGGAAAATGAACTCAAGACCAAATTGGCTTGACCTCAGTGTGCCTGTGTGGAGCTCTGTGGCAGAGTGGGGGCTGATGTTCAGACAACTGCAGGATAGCTGCTTAGTGGGGTGTGAGGTAAACCTTCATGGTGGCGGGTCGCGTTAAAACAGCAGAGGCAAGAGGAAAACGGGGCTTGTGTTTGTACACAGGGAACCCCGGGCAGCTCAGTAAAAGAACTTTATTATTTAGGCCTCTGCCAAGCAGAGATCAGGCTGGAAAATACACAGGATCCCCGGCGCCAAGTCCCTTACTCTTGGAAAATCCGCCCAGAAGCGTCCAAGCGTATGGCCTGGATTTAATCACCCAGCATGGCATTTGTCCTCAGTCTGAATAAAGAAACAATCAATCTACATCAATCCTCCCACCTGAAATCACATTGCAAAGACAATTTTGTCACTATTATGTGATTAACCTTCAGTTTTATCTTGCGGCATGGTTTCAGAAATGATTGATGCCTGTTGATAGAAAGTGTCAAACTATTAATTGTTTTGGCAAAGTAGTTGCACCTCTGCTGATATTGGATCATAATTCTACCCAACTTCTTATCCATTTATAAATACACAGTCGTGCATTGCTATAAAATGACCTAATATCTGTTTTATATTCTAAGAATTATATAAAGGAGAATGAAATGGATCGTAACACTCATTACTAAAATTTCCAAGAAATCTGTTTTGATTTCTTAATTTCAAGGAAGTAAAGCAGCAGTGTTAAACTTTTTTTTTTTTTTTTTTTTNTTTTTTTTTTTTTTTTTTTAATGGGCTCTGAATCCACTGAACCAGAAGTTCTCTGTCACTGTTCCCTTTTGCTTGTGGATAAATCCAATAGGATTCTACTAAAAGCCAAAGTGGCCATCAGCGTGCAGAACTCAAAGGGTTCAATAAGTAGCATTTTTTTTTTAAACTTTATTTAAACAGGGTTATTTCACTGAGCATCAAATGCTGTTTTTCAGGAACGCCCTGCTCACACACTCACACATTCTCACCTGAAAGCTGCCCAGTGCAACCACAGACATCTCTGCTGGCCACTGGAGCATTTGTGGGTTAGGTATCTTGCTCAAGGGCACTTCAGTGGTGATAATTAGGGAGGGGCAGGTGCTGCTCATTCACTTCCCCAACCCAGATTTCCCCTGCCAGTTCAGGGATTGAACCAGTGACGCTTCAGTCATGAGCTAACTTTTAGGCCACCACTGCCCAATTTAGCAATATCATTTGGGGTGTGGGGGGTTATTTGACAGTGGGTACACAGTTTTGCAGAAATCATTAAAAAGACAATGCGCTTAAGTTTTATATGATAATAGCCCAAAACCAGCTCTAGATGTAATCGGTTCTCAAATGACATTCCAGAGTTGAAAGGCAGCAGAAGTAAATTCCTATCAAGCAATTGCATGTCAACTTGAAGATGGCAAATCTGCATATCCTAACTTTCACCCTTTCTCATTATCATCACTATTAAAGTTCCAAAAAAAGAATCTTAATTTTCCTTTGAATGCTACTTAAGTTTGGACCATGGCAGACTTGCTCCCAGTCTAATTTTTCTTATCAAATAAATGAAAAGTTATATAAAATAACAGAACTATGTAAGGCCATTTGCACACTCAGTTAGCTTTCATTAAATTTCTCTACCGAATGTAGTGGCGTTACAGTTTCACAGCCACTTTATCACCACTGGAAAAATTGCAAACAAATGATCACACTAGCAAGTTTTGGTACTGGTTTGTAAAGAAATAATTCTTCTTCAGTGACAACTACTCTGTGTCTCAGACTTCCAATTGTTGTCTGTAGTGACAAGTTGTTTTTTTTTTTGTTTTTTTGTTTTTTTTTGGTGTTTTCTAGCATCTTCTGTCACACCCTGCCCGCGAACAAAGATGCGATCTGCTTTGAATCAACCGCCATTACTCCTGTGCCCAGAAAGGACCAGATTCCTGCCTCACGCTGGACTACGGGCCAGCAGCAATGACCTCAGCCATAATGAAGACCAGTGAGTGCCTGATGTTGCCTGTATCACACACACACACACACACACACACACACACACACACACACACACACACACACNCACACACACACACACACTGACTACACTCATCCCTCCCTCATCTACAGTTCGGCTTGGATCAGTCAGTAAGGAACATTCACTCTCCTCCACTACGCTGCCTCAGCGGTCTGGCAAAAAGTGTAATATTTAGGGAAATAAACTTGTTAAACTAGTATTATTTCCATTTTTCAAAGTCTAGATGATTTTTTTTTTAATTGGGCACTAATTTTTTGCTCTGTGCTGCCTTGATGATTAGTCAAGCTCCCTTCAGTTAGGCTCATACAGCTCTACCAAATATAGTGGGCTTACCATTAGTGTTATGTGCACCACTTCTACTCATCGGCACAATCCCAAGAGTGTGTTTAAGTAATGTAGAACAGCAGTAAAAAACAAACAAATGTGATCTTACAACAAGGGTGGCGAACTTGAGGCTCTCAAGCCTCATGCAGCTCCAGACCCAGTTTACTGTGACTCATATTGTTCCTTTAAGTTTCGTTCACAGCAAGATCGAGAAAACACTCATATATGCTAATATTACTTATTATTATTGTAAAAAAAAAAAAGTGCAGTTGCAGTCTCGCGATCACACTGCGCAGTCTTGATGCTACACTTTTTCCAACTAGTCTACAGCCGGTCTGTTAATGGCCCGAGTTTGACCATGGCGATGCCAGCGAAGTGTAAAACTAAACGAAAATATGAAGAGGAGCACAGAGTGTTTTTACAGCATGGGAGGATTTGTATTTTGTTGTGGAAAGAAGTGGCAAACCATTTTGCCTGTTATGTTAGATGTCGCTGTCGCATTTTAAAGCTTCAAATCTTCAGCATCATTTTTCCTCTCTGCATTCTAGCATCAAGCATGAGTTTCCCAAAGGTACTGAACTCTGCTACCACAAACTTTAATTTGCCCTGGCCTTCAGGTGTTGCCAGGTTTTGCTCTATAATATGTCCTATTTGTTATACACGTGAAATACACAGATACAATATGGAAATAAGAACTTCTAACGTGTCCCTGATTTATCGCTCACAGACATACTTGCTGTACTGCAACTCTTCTCAGTCCTTAGTCCAGCTAACGTTGTTCCAACTGAAAGATCAAGTTTGGAAATGTTGCCTAAATAAGAGATTGCCTTTCTGCTGAAGTACCCACCAGATGATAGGAAGAAGAAAAGAGCAGGAAAATTATTTTTGCTTTTCATACTCAAGATGAGTATGTTCTAGTGCAGTGCTGGACACTAACACGCACAAAAATACTTTCAGAGAGAAGCATGTAAGATAAAATACTCTTGAAACCAGAGATCAATCACCATTAAAGGGAAATTTTGTCATATTTCAAAAATCCACATCAGCACCACATCCCCCAAACAGCCTCTGAGATCATGAAAATTTAGGAATTTAAAATGATGGTCTGGATGAGGATGTTAGAAGGTGAAGACTGAAGGAGTTTTAACCAAAACACACCCTGTTTGTGATTCACCAAACAAACCCAGCTGCTGTTGGCTGATAGCATCCAGGCAGCTTTCCAGATTTAGTCATGACAGAACACTGTTGTAAATATCGAAAAGACAAGGGAAAACATGCACATTAGCTGTCACATCTTTTCTCATGCAATTTTAGAGGTCCAATCAGTAATTTTGGGCTGTATAAATTACAGATTTATTTATGCAATTAAAAAGTTTGAGTTGCAGATGACAATAAGCAAGTTTCTCACAAGGATCAAAATTGACAATTTTCTTTATGGGGTTCCAAGAACATTACTGATGTAAACAAACCTTTCAAGCATCAAAAAACATCAATGACTTGGATTTACTTGTGTGGTATTAGTGTCAGAAACCCAAATATATTTTATTATGAACACCAGTTTCCAGAATGTAAAATAGATAATACAATGAGGATAATTCCAAAATCATTTTTAACCATTATAAAAAATGTATCAAATCTAATTTCTTCAAAAATAGCATTTATTAGAATTGACAGTATTTCTCCTAATGTGTATTTCTGTATGTCTTGTTAATTACAATCAATTAAAATATAAAATGCTTGAATGCTTGAATTTTTAACTATGAAAACTCCTCTCCATTAATAAATAAACAAATCAGGGTCTTACTAGTTCCTATTAGTTATAATTTAGCTGTTTATCAGGTTCCATTATGTATGAATGTATTCACATAAAACCGTCAATAGAAATGAGCTGCTTGGATATTATGGTGACAGGTTTTAGTGTAAATCAAGTAGAATAAGCTTTATTAAGATAAATCTTATTAAAGTTTGTGGCTATTTTATTTGTTCTACATTGAAAACCTGTTGTTGAGTCATTCTCTGGCCCCCTTTGCCTTAACTTGCTCCAGAATCATCTGCCTGGCTCTCATTTGTTCATCTTGCTGTTGGAAAAATCACTGTAAATCAGCACAAGTCTTCCTGATTGGCTGCATCAGCTGTCCATCTTCCTGCCTGTTTGCTCTATTGGCTGAATCATCTAAAATCTACATTGTTTTGAGTTTTGTGAGGTAAAATTCCATTCCTCTGGAAGAGGTCATTTGGCAAGAAAAGGTTAACCGTAAAAATGATCACCGCTACTTGAAAAGGAAGTTACATCATTCCTCCAACAAGCCAGTTTAGTAAATTATGATAAATCATCATTGCCTAAAACCTCTACTAAGCCCAAAAGTGTGACAACAACAAGGACTGGTTTCAGCTTGGTGAAGTCAGCTACCAAACATACTGCCTTGAGAGCCTTTTTGACTCTAAGAATCTATCAAAAGGACAGATTCTTACCACACCCAGTGTTTTTTAGCTTTTAGCTACATAGCAGTGGGATCTGTGGTGTTTCAGTTTATAAATCTGAAAAGTGAAGTGAGGATTTACTTGTGTATCTGTATCTGTATGTCAGCATGTGTGTGAGTGCTTATTTTTTAAAGCATTTTGGCAACTAGAAAATAAAGTTGTGCAGGTTCACTGAGGTTGTCTTGTGTCAATATGACATTTTTGAGGCTTTGAGCCCATTTGTCCCAGTTTCTCCTTGGCCCCAGGGTGATGGGAATTATTATTTTAATCCCACGTAGTAATTAGCCCTTGCTTTTGTCTTGGCCTCTTTGTATTCCTTTTAAAACATCAGTCATCACACAAAAATGTGAAGTGATGCAACATGCATCTTTTGTAGTGTAACACAGGCTGATGCATTACATATAGCTGCCTAATGTGGTTTTTCCCAAGATTTCCAAACAAAATTAAACTAATGATCTCCAAGGAGTAAAAGTTACAGGATTCACCGTACTACAGCAGAGAAAAAGGATTTAAAAAAATAAATGGCAAATGTTGGTATATCTGAACATGAGAATATTTTAAATATGAGTTTATTAATAAAATGTAAATATTGGAATTACAGTATTAAGAACAGAACAAATTACTGTGTATAAAATTAATACATAATATATACTGTAGAGCATTTACAAAATATTTATGTAAAACTGAAAATATAATTAAATATAAATGTATATAATATTATGATATCAAATTGTGAAAATGTATAACAAAGAAGGAAAAATAAATATGTAGAAAACAGATTTATTGTACAGCAGTACTGCAGAAATTGTGGATCTACATCTGTAACTGGGATGCCATAAATGCGACCCTGTATGGGTCCATATTTTAATCCACCAGGTAGGTGCTGGATATTCTGACTTCCCGATTTGATTTGATTTGCAAAGCCCCAATTTAATTCTGTTAAATTCAGGGAACTTTTGTTAGTGTTATGTATGTCTTCTAAATTTCATTATTGTATAAAAAAGTGAAGACATTCCTTCAAAATATATATTGAAAACTTAATGAGTGTATTTAGGAAACAGGGTTCAGGCTAACCTTTTGGCTCTAATGCTCTCTTTGACTTTCTCACTAATGTGTTGTTGTGGGGCTCAGAGTTCTGTGATTCCAGGATTTTAAGTGTGCTTCTAAATCCCTCCTTGTCCATGATGCTATAAGGATGCATATCCTTGCATATAAAAATAGTAACGGACTCGGTTGTTTTTTTGTCTGGAGGTGAGGCAGATGGCAGCTTGCCGGTCGATGCATTTTCTACCGTCATCTGTCTTCATTCAGGTGTCGGTGCTGCAGACTTCGCAGCAGCGTGACGCCTCATTAAGCGGTTGCGTTACTTACACTATTAGTGGTCAATTAAAAATCAGGCTTTTGAAAAGATCTTTTTTTTTTTATTTTATGAATCAATCGAATCATTTAATTGTGAATCGCAATTAATCGAAAAATCGATTTCCCCCCCCACCCACCCTTACCACCAGATCTGGATCAATGTATGGATCTGTTTTAAATTGAATCTGTTGACATTCCATCATAGGACACACACATGACTAGTTTTTTTTTTCCCCATTAAGATTCCTTTTTGTTTTCAAGAAATAGGCAAAAATGTTGAGAAATGCTCTATTCGCAATGTTAAAGAAAGTGGGAAAAAAATCCTGTATCTGAATTCTCATCTGCTTTAAGATCTAATTAACTCTTCCTTAACCTAAGTCGTATCTACAGAATTTCATCGAAATCCTGTGAATGTGGATCGTGAATGTGGATCTCCTGAGAAACACACAAATTGTGCATATGTATGCACAGAATACTGTATATAGAAACTGCTTAGGCATGTGGATGCACAATGTAAATATTCATTTTTCATATGCAGATAAAATACATGCATAATTACCTTTTTTGTATCATGCATTATAGGGGCCTTTATCAAGCTTCTGGTTGGAGTTAGTAACATGCACAGTAAAGGGACAGTGTGGAAAAAGGCATATGCACTAATATTGTCAACATCTGGAAGAAACAGAAAATGTGTTGCATGTGCCAAATTATAGAGAGTGGACAGAAATACAATATGTCCAGATGTGAAAAGGGGTGGCACATCACACTTCATAGCTGTGCCTCATATACCTTCAGCAATCAGCCAGTTTTTCTGAATATATGATTTATACAAAAATCTTTTAAATCAAAATGCATACAGTTCTCTTGGCCATGGCACAAGTATTAAATCCTTCTTCTGACTCGATTTCCTATACTTTTGGCCACAGTCTCCCTCTTGAGATGACGTAAAATGCTTTGCTGCTTTAAAACTAATATTGTTGTATGGGATTTGCAAGGAAATTAGAGTTTTGCTCGAGGACTACAGGGCCCTTCGGCAAGCTTTTCCCAGTGAAAAGTGATCTGATGGAGCCTCTGAAATTCTTTATGTCTTTTATAATGAGCCGCTGTTTGTTTTTATTGAGAATGCAAGCTTATGAAGGCAGGCATAAGAGTGGCTCTCATAAGTAAGGGACATCATAATCAGATGGTGTCGAGGTTAACTAGTGGTTAAAATGCTCATTTCCTTCCAAAAGCATACGCTGCGGAGTTGCGGCTACTTGTAGTGAGTCGTCCTGTCTGTTTTCGCAACAGCACAAGAAAAACACAACGCTGCCATGATCTCTCACTTCACTCTCCACGTCAATCCCCAGTGTGGACCGCTGATGCTTTTTTTTTTCTCTCCATATGATTTTTATTACTTTGATACGAAAACCCGACTTCATCTCTATTCTCATGGTTGGGAGCCATTCTCACTGTGTGCGATTTTCAACCTCCCATCTGTACTCTGCCTCAAATCAATTCTGGACCAACAGGCCACAAAGAAACATTTGTTTTGGATGTACGGTAGAGCAGTTTCCCACAACCCCCAAGTTCATATAAGGCCTGTTTGATAGTTATGATATGACACCTGGATCTGATTTTTGTCAGCTATAATTGCAGCACTAAATAGAAGACGATGAAATTTCCATTAGAATCCTTTGGAGGCCTTTTACATTCAGACCACTGCCTTGTTTTCTGGGTCAGACATTAGAGCAAACTATAGATGAAGGAATTACATCACAGGCGTTTGTTTCTCGTAGCGCTGTCATTAAACTGAATGACCTGCAGTTCTTTGGAGGCTTTGTCATGTTGGGAGCTGCTCAAGGAGCCAGTGGGAGGGAGGTTTCTGGATAAGGTGTCCTTGCACTGTCAACACCTCGAGAAATCAAAGCCTCCTCTTCCCTTCTTTTTGCAAAAACACCCTCATGTTTTCAATTTCCTAGTGAGTGATGGACTTTTGACTCCTTTTCACATTACTTTGCACACAGAAAACCTCTCATGTACGAGTCTCACGTGGTATGTTAAAGCTTGTGGAACTGCTGACATGTTCACCAGCTTTTTGTTACACAGCCATGCTGGTGAATTTTTAGTTGTAGGAGTGCAAGAGCCTTGCAATGAGTAACTAAAAAAGTGGTTGCTTGTAAAAGGAAAAATAGATGCTCTGTTATCAGTTTTTGATGAAGTGTGTTTTATCCACTTTTCCTCAACCTGAATCATCTACTTTTGTTTCAGAGTGATTTCCTTTGTTTTTCATAAACAGCCTTTCACAAAACAGCACCCGGTCAACAACAGATTCACAAAGTTCAGGCTGCATTGTAATTTGGTGTATTCAAAATCATATCAAAGAAAAAAATTGTAGCCCAGATTTGCCATGATGATATATTTGTTCCAGTATGATTGTTGATTTTCAGTGCAAAAACTTGAATCCGGGAAACAGCCTTTGGTCATCTATCTGTATAGGTTACACCAAAACTTGATTTTTGCTGTCATGGTTTTGGATAATAGAATTTGTCCAATGATTTTGTCCCAGAAATGTCTCTTTGTCCTATAATCTGCAGGAATAGCCTACACCACCAAACTACAAATAGGACCACAAAACCAGAGTTCTTCATACACTTTATGTAATTACTTAAAGTTAAATTGATCGAATATTGCCCACTTTTACAACCCATACTTCAATATCTGCATGCCCACAGCTATCTTGATGTCTCACAGCTTCACAAGGATCAAGTGGCTGTAGTGTGACTTTGTGTTGAAGCTGACCATTGGAGCTGCTCTCATATCTGTACCAGATGGAGTCGAGACACACGATGATGCCGTCGGCATGTCTGTTGACTCCACTGACAAGCAATTTGTGAGGGGTGCATTTCAGAATAAGAATGATGGATGTGTTTTTTCCACTGACGCTATATGTGTATGGCAAGCCATTTTAACATTTAATAAAGTGACAGGATACACATTTAAGATATCCGTAATTCAAGTATGACTAGTCAAAATTTGAATTTAAGATATCCGTAATTACATTTTTACTAGTTGAAATTCAAATTTAAGATACCTCAAATTACATTTTGACTGGTAAGAATCTAATTCGAGATATCTACAGTTCAATTTTTCCTATCCAAAATGTGAATTCCAGACATTTCCAATAAAATTATCATTCTGATTAGTCAAAATGCATTTATCTAAAATGCAATTACAGATAGTCAGTGGCACTTTATTAAATGTTAAAATGGCTTGCCATAATATGTGACACTAGTGTTATTAATAACTACATTTTATATTTTTATACTGTCTTCTAAAAGATAATATAAAATATGGAATATAGCCCTTTTTTCTGCCTATAGGGTGATGTTATTGCCTCTTGTCTTGGTGATTATAACAGATGACATGCAAAGTGAGATGAAATTTGTCTTATTTGAGAGTAAAGAGAGGGAGGCATGGAGCATGTGAATGAGGAAAATGAGTCAATGTGAGGAGAAACGTGATGCTGAAAGGTCCCTCCGTGTGTGTGGTCTCCCCATATCAGATGCCCTATAGGCAAATGTGTATGCACAGTGCTGATATTCAAATGATTAGATGTTTGTTTAAAGTGAGTATTTGATACTTGCCAGTGGAAGAATTTTCCCCAATTTGGCACAGACTGTGAGAAGAAGGAGAGCCCAGTTTGCCATGTCTGCCTGCTGTCGGCATGTGTTATGCTACGGGAAATACTCTGGCTCTGCTCCTCCTGCTGCTATGGAGTTCATTGCGATGGCAGCACCAGACCACACATACCGGCATTTTATGGTTTCGGCTGAGGATTCCTACTGTCTCTGCCAAATTGCCTATTATTAAAACGTTCAATAAACAAGCAAAGAAATGTAGTGCCTTTGTTTGGTTTGGATGCACAGTGGAAACATTTTAAAAACAGTTTTTAGGACACCAAAGAATGGAGTATTTGAAGAAAGCACAGACAAATTGAAAATATGAGCTTTTACTGGAAGGCCCTGGAAGATTAGTAGTGTTCCCATGAAAATCTCCCAAGCTGAATTGGTTTCTGAATTGATCTTTTGTATTACTGGGGCTCGCTGCTGCTAGTCCTCCAGCATCTTCCCAGCACCCACGGAGAATTTGTTGATCTCTGCTCTATTTAAGAAACTCTGAAGTGGTCATGGCTTCTTTGATCTGAGCTCTTTTAACACCTGACATGAAAAAGTGCACAAAAGAGGCTTAGCTGATGGCGAAGGATTCCACCTCAGCTGTTATCTTTGCCCCAAAATATAAAGATCTTTGCACCTTGTTTTGATTGTCGCCATTTACACCACCAGCATCTCCTCTCATGTGGGAAATGGTGCTTGAATATCATTTTGAGAATCTCATTCTTCTCCTTTCAGCTGCTGTCATTCTTGTGTCAGTACAAAGTGAGGGCTCTAATCCTTTAGTGAATGTCTTCTTCTGGTGCTTCACATGGCAGCACATTCCATTGAACAGCTGGATGAGTGGAGCGGAGAGTGTTTTTACTTTATCCCATGTTTTCAGGTGACTTTTTATCTTCACACATCTGAAATGCAAACTAAAGGCACAGAGAGAAAAATAGTTCAAATCAGTTACTGAACAGACATCAATGAAATAACTCACTCATTTCTGATTATAAAAGCTACACGGGAAACTTCCTTTTAGTGTTTTTGTGGTTCTGGATGACTTGCGAGACATTTGACAGTTTCATATGAGAGTGGACAGGCCTTCATTTCGAAATTTGGTGTGATTAATGAAGGCAGAGATGGACAAAGTACTAACAAGAAGAATAATCGCTTCCTCGGTTTCATGAAAATAAGTTCGGGTAAAAGAAGTAGCATAGAGCAGTACTGCAGTAAAAGCAAATCGTTTGTTTAAAATATTACTGTATTTTTGTAGCTGAAAACTCTGCAACCACAAATCATGGGGTTGACAAATCCATTTTTTTTTTTTTTTTTTNTTTTTTTTTTTTTTTTGTGGCACATTTCAGTATAATATTTCAAGTTTAAGGTTTTGAAAAGGGCTTGTTTTTACTAACATTGACAAAAATTAAATACAGATATTAGTATGTAAAGGCTAGAATATATATATATATATATATATAGAATATATTTAAACACCAGATCTCACAGCACTTGCTATGTTACAGAATATAAGAAATAGAGTATGTGAATCTTTTTACTGCATTTTACAGTGAGCAGGTACCCTGAGGATTTAGGAGATTTCTTCCTTGTGTGCTCTTTTTTTTCGGCACAGGTGCAAAACAAGAAATAGTTGCCATGTTTTCCCACATTCTTTTCCTCTGAACACAACAACCTGGAAATTGGTCATGTAATAAACAGCTCCAGGTCACCAAAACCAGCTTACTGTACCTTTTTGTCTCCTTGCTGCTTCTTCAGCGGTCTTCCCATGTCCTGAAATGTTGCTTGTCGAGGCAAATTTCCCTACAGCTGGATACAAAGTATAAAAACTACCACATTTAATTACATCATCCTCATGGACTGAAGAGGCTAGATAATTGTCCATTTTCTGCAAAATTACAGCCCAATAATAGCTCCCAAAGTAGTGTTCTGATGCCAAATAATACAATATTACATTTGCACAGACCAGAGGGGGGCTCCTTTATGTTTGTTTAGTTTCAATTGTAGATAATATATTGGGAGTTTTAGTGTATATGGATGGATAATGTCAGAAATAGAGCATGCCATAAATTGATAATGGCAGTTTTCTCTGAAATAGACTTTCTCACTGTGGCCATTTTGACTTGTCAAATGCAGGTGTAACTAATAATATTAATAATGGCTGCATTCCATTTAGGTATGTCTCCGGTATTATTCATGGCTCACTGGCACAACTAAATTTAGTGAAGCCATCATTCATGTTATTAGTTACACCTGTGTTTTACCTATTACAGCAAGTCAGAATTTCCTTGGTCAAAGGCCTATGTGACCTGATCAAGAAGAACTTCAGAAACACAGAAAAATGCTAAAGACTGAGGCGTTTGTGGCTTAGAAAATCACTGAGCACACCTGGAGCAAATGCTCATGTATGTGACATAATGTAACAATGCCTCAAAAAATGAAAAATGTCTCTGTAAAGGGGACAATTACAGAGAACCTTTAAATTAAACCTGTCTAATTTGTTACCAGATGATGCAATAAAGACACGTTCACGGGAAAATAATATTTTTATTTGGGGGGACATAAACCAAGAGTGAGTGAGAATAGCCTATAGCTAGTTTTGGACTTAAGTTGCTGGCTGTTGCCACCCTGCGACTTCACCACCAAGCGTACAAACTGAGAGTATGTAGTTCTATGTTGATCAAAAACTGTAGTGCTCAATGTGAGGAGATTTAAAAAGGGATATTACTCCTCAACTTTGGCAGACATAACTACATAATATACAATAACATTTTTATATCAACTCTAAATGTATTATTTTAACAGGTTCTGTGGCATTTGCAACCCACCTAGAGGGACATTTTATCATATTTTTATCATGATATTAATCAACAGATAATGTCTTAACAGATCAGATGGTACATGACATCATGAGGACTTGGGGATTACCTGGACATAGGGCCAATTCAACGCAATGACCTAAAGCAATTACCTACATTTCTCAATTTATCTTATATGCTGTGATGGTCCAGAGGAAAAATGAGCCAACATGAGACACTAACATCTCATTATCCTTCATTAACCTCCTGACATCAGGAAGTGCCTTCATAGCATTCCTTTTCCCTATACCTCAAAGACGACTGTTTTCACCTGAGACACCCGCCATTTTAACAGTAAATGGACCCAGGGAATAACTGCCATGCTACCACTGTTTTATAATGCTCACTGACAGATGTGGTGAATGATACTCACTGTACAGTTGGTCTTGTAAAACAGCAGCTGTAGTGCTTTTTGGTTATTTAAAGGTACTTTTGTTGCTATTTCAAATGGTATCTCTCAGTGTAAAAATATAAATATACAATGATGTATAATTTTCATATTAATACCTGGACATTTCTTTTACAATATGCTTCATCTGCAATACTGGCTTTGTAAAAATAGTCAAAGAAGCCTGTCTACTGGTGCAATGAATAGCCGTTAATTTTTAGCCTTTCAATCTGCACACGCGCAACGGATTCAAACCCCCAAAACCAGACACTAAACTCCTACAGCGTCTGTAAAAGTCAGGATGTGTTCTATCAAAATACTAGATGGCAGACATACCATAGTGTTTGCAGTAAAATGATAATGGGTAGAACAGAAGTTCACCATATGCTCAGTCTCTTCCATTATCAATCTGTTATCCACATCTGATTACCTTCTAGTCCGACCATGTCTTTATCAGTTACCCATGCAGCTGTGTGGTATGCTAAAGCCTCTTGAGTGTAAGGAGGGCACTCCAATCTTGGGGGGGGGGGGGGGGNGAGAGAGAGAGAGAGAGAGAGAGAGGCAGGATTGCTTGTACTAAGAGTTTTAAGAACTATGGCTCTTAATCTTATGCTCCATTCTAAAATTACCAGTGTCTCCAAGCTCCTGCAGCTCTTTGCATAGACTTTATTCTCTTTGGATTATGAGCTAACTCATATTTGGAAGTTGAAAAGGCAGCTGTGTAAAAAGCTGATCTGGTTGCAGCAGAGTTGTGAGGCCCTCTGTTATAATCTATTTTTAGGCCCGTTGCTGATAGCGGCAGTAAGGGCAACAACCAAGCCCCTGTAATGTGATGATGTGAAATTAAACATTTTTGGGCTGACATCTATGATAAGAATATGATTCAATACATCGGCACATGGCACTGATTGATGTAATGTTACTGAAAATGTATCTTTTCCGCTTGCTCAGCCAAGCATGGATCATCATTTTGGGCCAAAGATTTCCTTGCTTTTCAGGCCAGTTGCCAACATAATGAAGTCTGATGGCAGCGGGTTGCTAGTTGAGCATCTTAACTACCTTGTATAATAATATTCGTACTTGAGAAAAGACAGACTGAGCATCAAAGCAGAAATGCCTCTCTTGTAACCCCTCCATGTGGGTTAAAGTTGTACTTTTTCGGCGTGTTTGTGGTTATGGCTATAACCCTGTAGCCCTCTGGAGTGAAAACGTATCTTTACAGACACAGCCGCAATAATTGTCTCGCCCCAGGAGCTTTTTCAAGATTTCTCTATACCCCCAAGAGGACACCATTATATAACTAGGAAATTAACAATGGGAAGATCAGCTTTCCTTGTCATTAATTTCAGTGGCATTTTTATGGCCACTTACTTTGGGGTATTGGGTCACAGTCAGTAAAACTTTAAGGTAAGTGTAAGAGTCTCAGAAGACTCTTTAGCAGGAAAAAACTGGCAGTCTGTGGAAATGGAAAGCTCTTAACTCATTGCAAAGCTTCTTTGTCTTTTTCATAGATTCAGAGCAGCTTTTTTCAATTTATATTTACATTATAGGCATTTATCTGGTGCCTTTATCTGCAGCACGATAATCTTAAGAATGCCAATTTTAGAGCATTGAATGCAATAGCAATACTGTTCAACATCATAATGCTGATGTTCGTCCATTCATCCATATTCCACTGCTGACATGAGTCCACGTTGCAGAATTCATCCATATTCTACTACTTGTCTGAGTTGCAGAGCAGCATCTAAGCACAATAGCCCAGATGCCTCTGTCCCTGGCAATATCCTCCAGCTCTTCCAGGGGAATTTCAAGGCATTCCCAGGCCAGATGGAATATTTAATTCTCCCTGACATATTCTGGGTCTTCCCCATGGTCTTCTCCCAGTTGGACATGCCCACAATACCTCTGCAGGAGCTGTCTAGAAGGCAGCGTGATTAGATACCCGACTCACCTTAGCTGGCTCCTTTGTATTTGAAAGAGGAGAGCCCTTCTGCTATCTAAATGAAGTGTGATTTTGGTAGGCATTTATTCACATTGACTTGCCAACAGGACAATAAAAAAAAAGACCTTAGGACATTTTGGGATGATATTGAGACAGTATTACAGGTATCAAATGTAAAACCCATTAGTAAAGCCTCCTCTGAACACACTATATGTGACATAGAGTTATTAGTTTTAAAAGTGACTTTACGTTTCCTTCATAGATTATTGTTACAAATTGGGGCCTGTGTCTGTTCAGCAACATTTTGGATGATCATTTTTAAACAGCCAAGACTTCTGAATCATTCCCAGAGTTTAGATCACAAATGTATGTTTGTCTTCAGTTTTGAGCTGTTTTTCTCATTACATTTCTGTCAAACATTTTGCAGCATGATTAGTGTGAGATTTGCTTACTTTGATGGTACTTGCTTGTTTTACCTCAGACTTTGACCTTTTTAAAAGCCTTTGTCTGTGCTGTAAGCTCATTATTGAATTTATAACTATCCCTTTCTACATTTACATTCTTAAAACCCACAAGGAAGGGAATAACTTGTAGATTTTAATTTTTTATGCCTAAAAATGTCTCCATCTAGCAAGTCAGTCATTATTTAAGAATGTTTAGGGGCATCATGGTTCAGAATCTGCATGAATCTGCATATGCAGATAATTCTTCTCACATCCAGTGAGGCTCAGTCCCTTTTCTAAAGATATTTTGAGACTTGGATTCATCAGACAAATAACTTTTTGCATGCTGATATTTCCAAAAAGTTGTATTTCAAAGTAATGGGTATGAGTTAAGATTAACATCCGATCTGATTTCAGCCAAAGAATCCTAACACAAAGTCTGTTATAAATCTGTTCTCTGACCACATCTGTAGATATACTTGATCATAATAGAGAGGCTTCAATGGATCTACCATATGAAGCTAACCAACAACATACCTGAACGACCTCCAGATTTCCCTGGTGTCTATTTTTAACTCTAGGTTTTGCTGGATGTACTTTCACTAAAAGTAATTTTTGGAACATATGGTAATATTTAGAATTGGAATTGTAGGACCAGTTTCAAAATGTGAGTGAAAACAGGAAATCTTGTCTCTAGTTAGTTTTGGCTTACACATAAAATAGACTTAGTTTCTGTTGTGTCAGATTTAAGGACTTTAAACTGCTCTCTGAACAAATCTATTGGTAGTTCATCACAGGTTCAGATGGGAAGAAATGATGCATTTAAAGTCCGACAGTGACAGAAATACTGGCTGAGAGATGAAAATTATGGTGAAAATAAAGAATGGTAGAAAAGGGAAATGCTCATTTCTCAGATGGCTATTTTGAGTTCTTCAAAGCAATGCACAAATCTTGTCCTCTTAAATAATCTTATACAGTTGACTCATATACTGTACAATAATACATCTTTTCTGAAGATGAAAGCTGGACATGAAATAAAATTCCTTCTCATTTACTTTGTTGTAAATTCTTGGCATTAACCAGTGATTAAACTGGCAATTGCATAGCTGAGTTCATGTAACCTCTTTTACAGTAACTGGAGGCGTCCAAAGGGCTGACAGTCCAAGAAAACTAATTGAGAAGCTGAAAGAAGATGGAATACCAACATGAAAGAGTAAGTACTTCGCCCTCCTCGAAAAATGGTTTTCACAGTGATTCTTATAAATCAGAACCAGATGAGGGCCTTTGCACCCCTAAACCCCTGAGGTAGGACCACTCTACTTACAGCTACATGCTAATGAGAGCCCAGTGACACTGGGCTCTCATATACTCCAGGGACCCTTATTCTTGACTAAGATAAACCTGAACCGCCACATTCAGCTTCTGTCAGGAAAATCTAGGCAGACAGATATGCCAGATTATGTTCTTTACCCATATTTTTTCCCCCCGTTTTTGGCATTGTGGTCCAGGACTGTCAATGGTTCAGTCTGAAGTTGCGATCTTAATGCTTTATGCGCTCCCAGCTGCATTTGAATAGTTGTGACTGATCAATGCTGAGAGAGATTATGTCAGATGAGTGGGCCACTTGAATTGTGGCTTTATTTTCTTTGATATTTTACAAGTATTAGCACATTTTTGACTCAGTCACATCAGAAAAACCACACTGTATTTGCAGTTTTATCTCCAAGCTCAGCACTCTGTGTGAGGCCTAAAGTTTGGAAATGGACATTGTCAAAAGCTGTGCCTTGGGACTACTTTATCAAATAAATCTGAAATATGTTCTTTGATAGCAACGGTAACCAAAGTGTCGGTGAGTGTCACAGCCACCAACACATGGGACACCCACTGTTGCAGGGAAATTCATAACAGATACTGTTTACTTTCTGAGTCATGCTTTTCAGTGTGTGTGGGAATGACGGGGTGAAAAGCATGGACTTCATGGCACTGTTTGGTTGGGTTTCCATCCATAGATTAATAACCCAAACCCGCTGGCGGGTTTGAAATGCATGACATTATAACTGTTTAAAACTGCACAGAGGACATTTTTGAGTTCCCCTACATATAGCCATGATTGTGCTGTTTCCATAGAGGTGCAGGACTTGCCTGTACAGTGAACAATGAGCCCACAGTGAGTAAAAATGTGACAAAAGCAAAACTGCTTGGGTTTCAGGGGGTTTAAACAGTTAAAAGCTGTTTCAGATGCATTGCTTGATTGCTTTGTTCTGAATTAGGGATGAAATTAACAGTGCTGCATTTACACCTTTGTTCAGTTTGGTTTCATACAGGGAAAAAAAAACTAAATTAGGATCAAAGTAAAAAAAAAAAAAAAAAANAAAAAAAAAAAAAAAAAGCCTTTGATGGAAAAAAAAAATTATATTAAAAATGACACCAAAATACTTTTACCTTTCATTTTAACTATAAAGGCCACAAGACTTTTAAAATATTTCTCTCCTAACAGTAATGTGTCCATTGGAATAATAAAAGTACTTATAAAATAACAAATGAGAAATGGTTCAGCATTTTTTTGAATAATTATTTAGTTATTTATTTGTTGATTTATTAATATAATCATCCAAGTAATAAGAATAATATTCTTTGATACAGCAAAGTTACAAATGGTAACAGTTTAATAAAAAGAGGTACCCATCACTTTTCCTGTGTAATTTTCTTGGTGTTTGATGGTTGACCTGCTGGTGCAATTATTCATTAAAATCAGGAAAATATTGGTGAATCAGGTCAGTGTGTGTTTCTTTCTCCTGAGTGGGGGTTTGGGTAAAAGCTGATCCCAAACATCAGGGCATCATTATGTCATTAAATGTGAAAAAAAAATGATAACAGATGTTCATGCTACTCACTGAGAGCATTTGGGGCACTGAAAAGATCCATAATAAAAGCTAGGAAAAACACTTCAAAAAGAGATCTTAATCTTATTATATACTTGCCACACTTACTCTGTAGTTAAGTAGAAAACAGTGGCAAGATATTTGGAATTGCCATCCCTGATTAATATTTTCTAAATGTTAAAATGTGAACATTTTATCTCAAAGCTTTTCTTGGCATAAGTGTGAGCACTTGAGGGTTAGCTAAAGAGTAGGGGGATTTTTTTGGAAATTCCCTGATACATTGCACCATTAACCCAATTTTTAAGTGTCTGTGGATTGTTTTATTTCCTTAAGAGGGAGGATTGCTTTTAGATCTTCAACTTCTATTTAGTAGCCCTGAATTCTTATCAGATTGTAATGGATGGAGTGAAACTTTAGCCAGAAGTGGAGATTATGACTGTCATGGGACTATAAAATAGTCAGCCCCTTGGGTTTCTGCCCACATTTACAGCACTGATGAAAGAATCAAGCCTATGATCAATCTGAAACGGTCAGGGGGAGAAGGTGAAACTGTCAAGGCTGGAAAGAACACCAAATCCTACTCAACTCCTAATGGCAATGCGTTGAAATATTACTACAGAACCTTTATGAAAATGTACAAAAGTGAATACTTATCTAAAATACATCATGGAAAAGTTTCTGTGCGACAGTCATTATTGTAGTTGATACTGTGTTAAACAAGGGGTGCACTCATTAGAGAGCATTCCTCCGCCAAGACCAAACAAGGCTAGACAGCATTTGTAATAATAATGTACTGCCACAAAGAGAAAGAAATGACTATAATAAATATAATATATTTCTGGATCTACTCTCTCTGTCACTATTAGAAATATGTCAAAGCCGTTTCATGCCGATGCATCGGCATCATCTCAGCTACATATTAGTGGTTGCTGCTGTACAGCAATTCCATTAATGTGCCCCTGTCCAAACATATATTTTAGTCTGCCAGATCCAGATGTTTATCTGGATGAGAAATTGCTAAAAAATTAATCATTTAAAAATGATCATAACTTTTTTTTTTTCGTAATCCTTCTAATAGACAAACCAACCAACAAACCAAGAGATGCAGGTGAAATCATAACCTCCTTTACGGAGGTAAAAACACCAACCTTTGGTGACCCAATAAGCATACACACTCAGAAAAAAAAAAATTAAAACATTCTTCCAGTAAATAAAACTTCCCACTCAGTCCAGCAGGTCTTCCTCCACTTCCACATGGCTCCTCTGCACCACCAACATAATCCACTGCCAGTGATCTCAGCAGACTCTTTAATGACACTGGGTGGGTTGCTTTCTGTTTCTCATTACGCTGATTATGTTATGTGGTGCTGAAAAGATAAAACTCAATCTAGAACTTAATCCAAGTAATAATAGAAACATTTTAGTCACTGTGCTTGAGATGTGGACTTTTGGATGAACCACAAGTTGACTACAGGCATGTTTGCTATTTTCCATTTATAAACAAATTAAAATCCAGCTGATCAGGCTTGTTTACAGCCACAGTAAAACTAGTATTTCATTTGGAAAGCAATACAAAGAGAAATGGGATTGAAGTTTGGAGATGAAATGGTGAGTAGCAGTGACAAAAAGGAAGAAGATGTTCTATTGTCTGCGGTTTACAGATCTGACTTGGCCATCAGATCAAATTAAAACATAAAAACGTTAGAGAATAGCGTGACTGAGACAGAAAGTGTTTGTTTAGAGGTATTCTTTGTGATGACTTCAGTGGAAGCACCTTCATGAAATGGAGACAAACACTTTTACAGTTTTGCGAGGACATTCCCATCACTGCCAGCTTTCCGATGCCAAAACTTAATACACTCTTGTATTTGTGGTGTGTTTGAGCTTGTAGTGGGAATCTGAGAGGGAACCGCCTGTGTTACATTTATGTTTACAGTTATGACAGGATGTGGCTTAACAGTTATGTATTGTGTGTCTGTGTGCGCGCGCGTGCGTGTCTCTCTCTCTCTCTCTCTCTCTCTCTCATTTGGATTTATAGATTTTTTAAAAATCCTAACAAAATGCATCAATGCACACTGCCATATTTGGTTATTTCTGCTTATATGACTGTGTCCAAAAGTCTGCCAGAGCATCACTGTCACGCTGTTTTTCTACTTTTATCATCCGATATCTGAGACAACTAAAGTAAAAGCAGGATTTATGCTCTATATCTTTGCTATATCATTTCGTTCCAAAAGCATAAATTCCCATTAAACAGTCCCATTTAACAGAAGTCTAAGGCAGAAATTTTTCCATATCATACTATGGTAAATGCCATGTTTTTAGCCACTTTAATTTATATGTGAATACTCTAAAATATTTCTCATAGATATAAATAAGAGAAGATATACAAGTTAAAAAGTTATGGAATAAAAACAAACGTTTACATTATCCTTTCCACTTATCGAGTGTATTATGACCTCTGTCAAGTAAGTTATGTTTGCACTTGTGTCCATTTGTTTTTTTTTTAATTTTGCTAGCAGGAACACTAAAGTTTTTTGCTGATTTTGATGAAACTTGGTGGAAGGGCAGGGCATGGCCGAGGGAAGAATCCATAAAACTTTGCTGTTGATCTGGATCCAGGAATTTTTAAAATAATTTCTTACATTGCGGGATAGGGCTTTTTTTTTCTCTCAATATTTTGGTCAGTTTCTTCAACAGTAATACACCAGTTTCAATGAAAACATTCAGGCACATTTTTCCCACGATATACCATCAATTGGTACAATTTGGCCCAGATAAATTTGAGAAACTATTGTTTCACATGACAAATAAAGCAATTAAGTTGTATTATCATTATTGTAGTCATTTCTTGCTCTTTAGGCCAGCATATTATTAGAGTAACAAAACTATCTTGTTCGTTCGGGCTTGTTCCACCTTGATGGAGGTATGCGCCCTTCTAATTGTAAGTAGTGTTTGTACAGGTTGTACACAAAAACGCTTTTTACAGTTATACATCATAGTTTGTTTGTTTGTTTTTTTTATAATGTATTTGATTGCAATTACCTTAAATACTTAGATTTATTACTGCTGTTACAGAAATAGTGGTCACCCTTGGTGTGGGATATTAAATAATCTATTAATGGAACAGAAGCTTTATGTACAAAGGCCCAAACCCAAATAATAAAGCACACACACATACTGCATGAGCACAAACCTCCATGAAAGGATTTTATGTCTGTAGTACATTACACACACACATTCACACACACACAAACGCACTGTGCGGCCTGCAGCAGCCAATGGCCTATGGAGCACTGCCAGCCAAAGGAGTCACCAGGTCTCGTGCAGATTAAGAGGGAGGCATAAACCAAACATGGTTCTCATTGACTTTGTGGAGGACCAGCATGTATTTGCTTCTGCTGTTACTTGGCAACACCGAGGCTGACATATCTTGTTACTAATAGGATGGCAATTACAGCGCCATTAAAGATGTTCAAATTTTACTTTTTCCACTTTTTTTTTTAAATGAAATCAGTGTTAAGGTGCATTTTTAATGGAAAACAGTGCTTTTGAATTAAATTAACAGTGCTGTTTCCTAGGTCCAGGAGTATTTGGTAATAATAAAATTTATGAAGCAATTTAACCTCCAAGTTATTCCACATTTTGCTTATATTTCAAGTGATGTCATATTTCCTTAATGAGAAACAGCACTGGGTTGGGTGGTTTATCAATACTGTCAAATTGTTCCAGACCAATGACACATTTTGACTATTTCTAATCGCAGTGGGAGCTTGATGACTGAAACAACCATCATCAGTTGTTCATCAGAAAATTTTTAAACCTCATTCCTCAATTGGGTGCAGTAACAAGGGGAAGGGTGCTGTATACCAATTGCAGGATTTTAGTTGCAACTGCAGCTGGAGGATATTATGCAAGTTTGAAGATGTCAATCACAAATTGGTAGAAACTTCTCATTTCTCCTGTTTTTCTGTGTACGTTCTCATGTTTAAAGTTTTTTTTTTATTTAATTCATTCAGTTACGTTCAACTATTCTGCATATGAAAAGCCTTAAAGCTTTGTTTTCTACTGACCTACATTATGTGTAATCCATATTAATGATCATGAACTACACAGTAGAGCTTTATATGTAAGCCTTTACTTTTAGTATTTTGTACATCTACTTGGCCTCTTTCACCTTCATAAGTAGGTTTCCATCCTCCTATTTTATGCACATAATAAAATTTTTATTGGAAACAGCAGAACAATTGAAAAAAAGCTGAAATATCACAAAATGTTTGAGAAATTTTGGCGTTTCAACAAAGAGAAGATGTGATAAAAGCAAAGATATTGCAAAACCTTCCTCTGCTTCTGTTAGTCCATCGCTCAACCAGAAAGTGCCAAAAATTAATAAGTTAAAATGAGAGGAGCGTCTGTTTGATCTGGTGGTCGGATTTCTGTCATCTAACCACAACAGCCTGGCTCAAATCTGTCTAGGACCTTTTTTGCATGTCATCTTCATTTCTTTCCCTTAGTGGCTGGAAAAAACACCGCCCAGTTTATGTGGACAGGAGAGACAAATTTATAAATCAAAGAAAATGATATCTGAGGTGGTACGCAGCAGTTCAAATGCCACAATGTGTCCAACTTATTTTTGCACTTGAGGGAAACACACACTGATTTATGTTTTTGTTTTGCTAACTTTTTAGTTAAAATTTGCGCAATATCTTGGATGGAAATCTTTTTGTTAGCCTTTCAAGCAGCAGAAGTTTTTGTGGAGAGAATGCTGAGTGGCTATTTTTACCAATCCAATCTCCAGTAACTGTGAGAACATGTGTCCAGACAGGCGAGAAGATAATAAACTCAGCAAAACCACTTAAGTCCTCGTTGGAACGTGTGCAGGAGGAAGCACCCTGCTGACACCGTCTCCGTTCGGTCTTTCAGTGGAGGCATTTGTATAAAAGTCTGGATGACTTCCCTCATCAATCTGGTTTGCACTTTTGGGATGAGTACGGGGGGGAATTACCATTACCTAGAGGGTAATTATCGAGCATTATTGCCCAGGTGTCTACATGATTTAGATTTCTCTTCCTCACAACACATACATGCACACATATGCAGAGAATAAACAACCTCCTGCTTTTTCCCTGAGTCGTCATGTTTCTCTGGGAGTTTATATAGTAGTGAGTAAAGGATCACAGCCTAACCTGATGTAAATGGAGAAAAGTGTTTACAGCTACAGAGAGACAAAATAAATGAGCCAGAGGAAATCTAAACCTCACTCTTGGCAGTATTATAGAGATTCCTGAAACAATGGAGCCCTTTTTATCGTTTTATGGTCAGGAGTTTGTATAGTGTTTGTGTATGTGACTGTGTGTTGTCCTATGTGTCATGATGTGAGATTGTTTTATAGATGAATAAAGTCTCCATAAGGATTAGCCAAAGAATAAAAGCTGCATTTCTGATTTAACATCACAACAGATCAAATCCAGATTCGTAATAATTTCAGCATCAATAATGTGTTGCGTTTCTTTTGGTCCTTTATTTATTTAAACTTACGAACCTGGTAGTTGTTTATGTATTATCCTGATTTAAAAGGTATGCAAACTATCTACTCACACACACTTTCTCTTTCTCACACTGATTCTCTCCTTTGTGCTCTTTCTTTCTCCATCTCTCTTTCGCTCCCTTGCGCACACACTCCCTCTATTATTGGAATACTGTCACGGAAACACACACTCTGCTGTAATATAATGCTGTATTTTGATCCAGACCTCCCATTCATTTGTTTAGCTATAAAGGTCTATGAAGTTGATATGTGTTTACATATTTGTTCACCCCTTCACTCTTTTCCAGTAACTAAGGCCACTGACTTGTGTGTGCGTGTGTTTGTGTGTGCCTGCATGCATGTGTGTGTGTGTTTGCTCTTCCCATTGCTGAATTACACAACTCTTTCCACCCTGGGGCCTGAGAACTGGTCTGATGTGACCTGATGATTTTATTGTAGCAACAGGCCTATTGAGGACTCTCTCTCTCTCTCTCTCTCTCTCTCTCTCTCTCTCTCACACATACACACGTTCCCTCTCCGTCTGTCTCTCACTTCCCCCTCAATTTTTTTTTCTCTCCTCCACATCTGTTAATCTGCTCAGGGAATAGCAGCAGACAGAGTTTTCCAAACCTCTGTGCATTTACGTGTCATGCAATTCATCATTGGTGAGTCTTGGAAGAGCACAAATGCTGAGAAAGTCAGACTCAAACCCTGAAATGGACCCTGAACTTGAATCAGTTTACGGCTTTTGCTCATCCTGCAGCTTGGAGCTGAAAATAGGTTTATTGCAATTTTGGGGATGAGATTGTCAGCTTGCCCCTAGAAGAAGCAAGCAACTTTTAGGTCTGCATCTTCAAACATTACTTGAATCTCCTTCCCTGATATCTGAAATCTACATTCCAGATATTTTTTTCCTTCCTCATCCTCTGATCATCAAGTAATTATAGAAAGGGCTACTGCATTTAATGAGGCAACAAGGTGGAGGAAGAAAGTATAACCTGGTCAGGTTCATTTTCAGTCGGTGAAGGTGGTACAGCTGGTGCTTCAGATTTCTCGCTGCCTGTATGTCCGTGTTTGTGTTAGTGTTTTGCTGAATAATTTGGTTCTAGGAGCCAAAGTGACTCCTTGAATGAATAGAAAGACCCACACCGAGCTGCTGCATTTGTTAGGAAAGGCCTCATTGTAGCTTTAACCCCTCAGCCTGCTTTCATTACATCGACATGGGAAAAGATAATCTGGACGAAT
Source organism: Lucifuga dentata (assembly GCA_014773175.1). Classification (NCBI taxonomy): domain Eukaryota; kingdom Metazoa; phylum Chordata; class Actinopteri; order Ophidiiformes; family Bythitidae; genus Lucifuga; species Lucifuga dentata. The sequence goes on from VXCM01000120.1 coordinate 152,400, forward strand.
CGACTACATTAATTTTTGTTCACTGCCCCCCCATCTTCTCCTCTGACTATATTTCCTGGCACTGACATACATTGTCTTTCTTGCAGCCCATGTTGGACCAGTTAAATAAAGTTAGTTCGACAAAAAAAAAAATCCTAATAGACATAGTGTTCGCTGTGTTTCAAGTCTCTACAAGTTGATNGACAAAAAAAAAAATCCTAATAGACATAGTGTTCGCTGTGTTTCAAGTCTCTACAAGTTGATTTTAATAGCATAATGGAATGAATTGAAGCTAATAGCAGTCTAGAAGGTATGGGAAAAAAATTCTAAAATTTAACGCTACAGTAGAATTTTGGGACATGACTGTCAGTAACGTAACGTGTATGTGGATTGTATACGGTATATTGGGTTCAACATGCACGATCGCCAGTATGGTCCTTTAAGTCTAGTGCTGCACTTTATGAATTCTGCCCACAGTATATGTAGTAGTTTAATTTTTGAGGATTTTTTTACTTTTTTGACTGTAGAATTATTGTCACGTATTCAAAACTGAAGATACAAGCTTGCTCACATGGTCGTATGGAATCTCCAGTTTGGTGGATTTATATTTATGCAGTTACGCATACAAGATATATATTGATGCATCAGTAACAAAATGAGTCATTTTACTTTTGACACGAGTACATTTTACTGGTACAACCTGGAATGCAGAACCTTTACTTGTAATGCAGTTTTACTTTTCATTATCGCATTAGTACTTTTACTTCAAAAGGATTTGAGCACCTCTTTCAACCACTGGCTGTGGGTCACCGGACTTTTGCTGTGGGTGAAGGTTAAAGATCAATCATGCATAGGGAGCTGGCTGCTCTTTACCGCTAATGTGTGCTTATTAGTACAGAGTGTCTACAAAGCCACTAAAAGCCGCAGTCGTGCCCTCTGGTCTTTGTCTTTCCATCACGTTGCATCTCTGATTGATCGTGACAGGGACAATAACGGGCACACATACAGAGGACATTCTCCCTGACCACTTGTCAGTTCATATTAGCCAACACTGCTACCCCAACCTCACAACCCTCCAATCTGTGTGAATGCGTACAAGTTCCAGAAGTGATGTAAAGAGATTTTCCACACGTGATTACCATCAAAAATAATGGTCATCACGTGTGGCCCTGGGAAAGTTAAGCTACAATCCCTGATTCTGAATTTATTACTCTAGAAACTGCTTGCGTCTGCAGGAAACAGGTGTGATTGGTGGGAATCAAGAAAGAAAAAAACTTTTTTTTATGGAACCAAAACATAATGAGAGAAACGATATTTCAAGATGGCTGATGAGAACATTGGGTAGATTAATCATTTCTTAATTTGATGTTTCTGCAACTGATTATATTAACATTTGCAGTGTTGCATTCTTGTACCGTATAATTTGTGTCATATCCCTGTAAATACCATTAATATCTTAAATAAAAAAGGGTCAAATGTTTTACATCATTTTAATAACAATCATGATCAGCAAAACAAAATCAAAACAAAATCAAACAATATCAATGACTAAAACATCACCATCAGTCTCTTAATGCTCTAAAGGCTGAAATCTGAGTGTCAAACAGTACAGGGATTTAGACTTGTTCTCATGACTTGGAGGAAAAGGAGGTTTTACTGTACATCCAGCCACTGTCATGTTATGACTTTTCCCTCCCTCTTCATTTTTTTAACATGTTCCATTAGTGCTTCACACTGTAAAAGAGCACCAAAACAAACAGAGACGGAGCAGAGGGAATGAAAGACTGCAGTGTTTCGTGAGCACAAACACCAGAATCCTGACTGCACATGCAAAATCCTTGTCAGCTGGCAAGAGTGAAGGGTGATGACTGAGGTGATCGGATATTTACTTAGTAAGATGATGAAAAAGCTAGAAATCACATGAATGTTCCTGTTTTGTCTTAAGCCACCTTTATACTAGATCACATACAATAAGTCGCACTAATTTTAATACATACAAAAACATCGGGCTCTTTTAAAATCACAAAAAAAGTTAACATAAAAGTGTTTCCATTGTGAATAACAGCAATACACATCAAATATGTCCCAGTTAGTGAAATAATCACTATACGACAAGTTACATAACAGACCAAATCTGCTATTAATGTAAAAGAAACCTCATAAAAACTTGTTGCGTAACAGCTGTTCTTTTCCAGTATATTCTTTGATGTCCCAAAAATAATTTGAACCTGTTAGGGATGACAACTTCCAGTGAATGGCAGCGTGCTCATGGCGAGTTTCCATCACAGTTCTTCCCTCCGTACAGGTCTCCTCTTCTTCCATCCGTTCTAATAGACGCAGTGAAAAAAAGGTCATTGCTGCCGGCTGGCCAAAAAAAGAAAAGCTTGGCTCAACTTCTTTGTTCATTTACTTTCCATTGCAAATCCAACAGGCATTCTCTCAGAGCTCCTTTTCCCTGACCACAGCTATGGCTTTGGATACAGCAGCGAGTCTGTCCTTTCTCCTTTGTGTTTGAAGATAATGCCCACTGTTTGAAAGGAAGGAAATTTAATGCAGTTCAAGGAAAAATCCAGGCTGGAACAACTCTTTGACTGTTCAGGACAGTACAGTCTACATTTGTTACTATCAAGAAAGTCATCCCAAAGCCAGAAACACCAAAGCTGCTCATCAGCTGACACAGCTGCTCCACTGCATGGAAGACTAATGTGAAGCATTTGCTTGAGCTTTTTATAAAGCCAAAGATTAATTGCAAGATTGTTCATCTGAAGAAAGTGTCATTTGCACCCTGACACCAACCAGAGCAGCGGGTGTATCAGACGATGATTTTGGACATAAGCTACACTTGCTCCTTGGAAATTCATGCATTTGATTCAGATGTGATCCCTATCAAACTCAATTTTCTCCTCAAACCAACAAAAAATTTAAGCATTTGCCAATTTGCTGCCTATTAGAACAAAAAGAGTGAAAGAGAGAATAAGTGCACGAGAGAGAGTGGGCAAGTAAAACAAATTAAATCCTAACTTAATTTGGTCTTCGTTTCATTGCGACAATGTCTGAATTAAAAGTAGTATTAGATTAAACTAAACACTCTGGTGACTCACTACTGAATTTTTACTGGCCAGAGTGGCAATGATTCCACAAAGTTTGTCTCATTCTGTGTCCATGAAGCATCTCCAGGCTGTTTCCATTTATCTCAGATAGATTAGTACCTCCTTGTAATGTAGCTTTGTCTTGTCCATTGAGGTTCAAATATAACAAAGATTGTACCTTATTTTAAGATTAATTTTGTTTTAGGCTGAACCTTTTAAGAATAAAAATAACAACTTGCCATCCATGACTGGATGAGTGGGGAAAAAACAAGAAAAGAAAAAAAAATTACAGCCTTGAGGCATAAACACAAGCTGCATCCTTTAAAAAAAAAAAAAAAACTGGGTCCTTCAGAGTGGTGTTCAAATGGAAGCCATGTGGCCACAGGGTCAGTCTAAGCATTTTGTCACTACCTACAAAATCCTGCCATGCTACCTTTTTGTGTGTCCTCAGCTACACTTGCAAGACTTGACGATCATGTTGGAGAGCTGCTCCACTTTGGGGGTCCGTCCAGAGTAGTAGAGGATAGTGAGGGGCTCCAAGTCCTGAGGGATGCAGCAAGGGGAGGCAGATGCCTCCGGATTCAGAGTGTTGTACAGGCTCAGCAGCTATTGACAGACATAAAAGACAGATTGACAGATAAAAACTCCCACATTTAATAGCTGTATTTTTAAAGTTGTAAATCATAATCCATTCAATATGTAATTAGGAATAATATTATAAAACATATGTAGGGGCTACTGATCTTTAATTTTAAGTGACTAACCATAGCAGTTTAAGTCCATATCTTCTACATATCTATATTTATCTACATTTCCTGGAGAAAAAAAGAGAGCTACAAATTACTGTTTGCATTAGATATGTGTAACTTTGTAATCACATAAAAGTTCAGAGAAAGAATAAGCATTGTGTAAAGTGAAACTGTTCTAAGAGAACAAAACTGTGTGATTATTTGTCCCGGTGCTTCCTACCATTATTTTTAGCATTCACTGATACACTGTTGAGTGATAGCTGGCCTCTAGCAAAGAAAAGCGGAAAAGGAGAATTTACTGCAGCTCTAATGCTACATAGTAAGTAATTTTACATGATATGTGGCTAAGTCTGACAGTTTTATGCAGGGGATTGGTGAAATTGACACAAATATGAACAAAAATAACTACTGTGAACTTCCCGGGTTGAGTTACTCCCAGTAAAAGAATGTCTTTGCACAAGATTTTGGGTTGTTTTGAGCAAAGGACATGATTAATCATTACGGATAATGAGAAAATTTTATTCTCCATCTAAAAATAACTGTGGGACAGAGAAATATATGCTCAGATAAAAATAAAAATAGGTATGTCTTCATCCGCTATATTACGTTAATATTTTATTTTTTTAAATAAATATACAGAATGTACAGCTTGTCATACAATCTCAAAATAGCTTATGATAAAGTGCAGTAACTGGCAACTCTTTGGTGATTATGTTGTCTGTTTTCTATATTTAAAGCAAAACCTTATCCAGGATGTACCAAGCATTTAAAAAAAAATCATCACATCTGATTATGAACATAAAAGGGCAATACTGTGATTTAGTATGGCTGTTGGTAGCACATTGAGCATATGGATATACAGTGGGAGAAGTGGAGTAAACTGTACGAGTGGCTTGAGACATTTTTATAGACATGCTATAACATGCTTTCTGTATCATTGCGGTATATTTTAAAGCAGATATACATATTCCTAATTTCAATTTTGTAGTACTTTGATGTGCAATAAACACACTGATCCAGTCCTTCTCTCCCTTGCCACAGCACTGATGTGCTGAGCAAAAACAGATTATTTGAAGTACTTTCTGTTAAAGCCCCCTCTTCCTGAAAAGTCCGCTTTTCTGTGATTGACCAACTTTCAGACTTTCAAGCTTTCAGGGTAGTTCAAGACCTATAAGTTTGTCTTACTGGATTATTTTCTATAGGCATTTCTTTTCTTATCTCTCTATGACAGTCTTCAACACATACTCCCTACTATATTGCAAAACAAATGTTTTTTTTATAAATAAATAAAAAAACATGAAATGAATGAACTTTAAATGAATTCTGACTGACCAGTCTCTCTTTGCCTACAAATGGTGAGTCTTTGACACCTAATTGACACATTTTGGGTGAATTATCACTTTATTAAACTGACCAATGGCCAGTCTCTTACAGACTTTCATTACGTGTCCCAGTGAGGGTACTTCCTACCGTGCTGTGTGTGGTATCTGAGCTCCTCAGGTAAGGGCAGGGCCCAGAGCAGTAGTTAGCATCATAGCCACTGGGCTCATGGATCCACTTCCAGTCCAGGTCACGCCGAAAATCAATGTGGAGTCGGCGAACACAGCAGCTTTCCTCCATGTTTCTGTGATGTGGGCACACATTAAAACACATTTTATCAGATGCAGAGCTGCATATAAATGTGACATGATGTTAAAACAAAAAAGATTAGCAATGAAATAGAACAGAAGTAAATAGAAAATTTAGGAACTGACTAGCCATTTTGCAGGGGGGGGGTAGGAATTATCACATGTAATTTATGTATTACTTACGAGAAACAGTAGTTTGTGTCCAGCGCTCTCTTGCGTCTGCGTGAGGACTGAGTTTCCAAACGGTGGGGTGGGATCATCATGAGGATCAGGTGAGGCAGGTACTGTTCTTTTTGCTTCTTCAAATTACCAAGATCCCAGCGACTCTGCTCCTCATCTCCATCCACCCCTTTGGAGAAAACTTGGAAGTCAGGCATCATCACTGACATGATCGAAGTGCATTTAGAGGAACTATTCAGTGGCTTTTGGTTTCATATTTTCCTTTTTCTGCCACATTACATCTGACCAACATTAACCAGGGTTTACATTTTGCTAAATTATTTAGTCTGAAACTGTCATCCCTGTGGCTTTTTTTACACAATGCAGAAATGGAAACTGAGAAAAAACACCTGAACACTAAGATGGACACTGCAGAAATTTCCAGAGTCACCTGGCATAACCCTAGGATGCACTGCAAGTACCATCGGTGGTAGAAGTCCTACAGTTTGAGAACCACTGAGCTAATTTAACAAAACTTTCAATTTTTATATTTATTTCCTAATGACTGAGACCATTCCTTATAATCATTACATCTACACTAATATGAGGAATGTGAGAAAAACTCACATTTAGGTAAAAAGGCAACACTTAGCGTGACTATATAAGACAAAATGTCAGCACTCACCTTTAAACTTCGCCTCCAGCACCTCATTCTCATTGTCGATGATGTCACCATTAGGGCTGAAGGTGTGGCAGGGACAGTGCACACTGATTTCCAAACCCAAATTGGTTCCTGATGGTAACAGTTACAGAGAAGAAGATGATGAGCTTTCTCATATTTTTCCAAAATGATGCTGAAGTCACTAAATAAAACAGTAAAGCTAAATTACACATGCAAGAGCAATGTAAGCCGAAGACATGGGACATTTTCTAGGATTACTCATTTGGAATTGATTTCTGATTGTTAAAGAAAGGTGGTGATCTCAGCCTCACCTCTGTTCAACAGCCATTCCCGCACTGTTTCTGTCACATCGAAGGAGACCCATTCAGGCGTGCCTCTGGTCAGCACGTTCTTGGCTCCGATGTAGCGCTGCTTCCGAATGTGTTCGTTTGGCCTCACGATCTGCAAACCGACAATGAGCTGTCAGAGATAATAAACTCAAGGTATCTAAGCCTTCAGTAAAATTTAACAAGATTGGACAACAGGCAAACATTTTACAAATATTTTGTAGGCTGTCAAGCTTTTTGGCTTTTGGTCTCACTGTTAACCTCCTCTGTAACCACAAAGTGGTTGTCATTGGCTCTTTTTATTAGGATCAGGAAAAAAATACATTTGGGGAACAAGTAACCAAATTAGGAGATGCTTTTAATATTCTATAACTTAATTTAGTATTCTTGCATATAATTAATGCAGCCAATGACCAACTTGTTGCCGGACATACTGGACTTGTTAGAAGGACAAGGAAACGGTACCTTTACGCACCTGGTAGAGCTCAATCCGCTGTTCATTCCTCTTGGCTCCAGAGTTTGGAATCCTCAGAGCACGAAACTCTGCTCTGAACAGATTGGTTGAGTTTCTTTCCATGGCAGAGACATTGAAGCGGAAAACTTTTGAGGTGATACCTTTTGGGCAATAAGGCAGATCGTCTGCAACAGAAATGATACAACATTTTTTTTTTTTTTTAAGTGAACAGTCTTCTTCTTGGAATTGATCTGATACCAGCAATGTAGTATGACCCCAGCTTTAAACAAAAATTGGATTTAATATACAAAGCACATACAGTACATATGTGTTCTTTACTGAAACTGAAAACAACATGCGGCTAACAAAAATGAACTCATCCTTAATATTCTTATCTGCAGATGATATTAAAGGCTTTGAAGTTTCTAACTCACAGTGAATTATTAATGTTCCTGGCTTATCAAACTTCCTCTGTGGTTCTCTTACACATTTTTCTGTATTTGGTGGAGGTGGAAATGGCGTAATTGAAATAGCATCATTATTCAGCTTAGTATGACTTAACCTCTATGGTATCTGCATATCAAAAACCCTGCTATCCTTTGTCACACTGACAACTTTTTGGACGCAAAACCCCTCTGACCATGATTACTTCTCCAAAAGCCAACCTCAGTCGTTGGCATGTACCAGATTCTGCATGCGTGCCATTCTATAAAAGGAAACCTTTCCGATGTAGGGTATCTTTTCCCTTAATTCAGTAATTTGCCTGTCTTCATCAGCTTTCTGCTTCATTTGCACCTGTCAGGGATTTGCGCTGGTTCACAGAGCTGCCTGAGATCCGCCAAAGGTCAACTGTTTACCTAGCTTTTTCAGCATAGCTGTCAAAAGTGAGTGTGTTTGCCCACAGGGAAAGGGAATGTCGTCACTGGCTCCATGTCAAAATTTGCTGCAGTTATTCCATAGGGACAACACCCTAAGGTAGCTGTGCATTCATGGTCACTGCTGTCACTTATAATCTGTTACTGACGGATCTTAACTAGGGGTTCATCGCCTTCATTTTGTATACAGACAGAGCTGTTAATGTCTCATGTCCATCTAATGCACTTTGAATGAGGTTACTAACTGCAGTAATCAATTCTTGACCACTGGGTGGCAGAACAACACAAACCAAGCTTATTGGCACACAGTCCTGATATACAGTATTGTCACGTTATGGGGTTAATGTGTTTGCAAACAATTGCCCAACACATTCAGGAATGATGCAATATAGAAACCCTCTGGGCCCCTTTTTCTGTCCACCTGATGAATATAAGTCCAATATTTGCTCTCCTTTTTGCTCCACCAACTCCTGAGAAAAATATCTGGGGCTTTAACAGCTAGAAGCTGGACTTTGTGCACAAGCTAATCATTAACTTTGTTTGTTGTTCAATGTGGGTCTGGTAGTGTACAGCAGCTTATCATAGTTTATTTTAATAGAAACATCTGCTTTCCAGTGCTGGAAACAGGGTTGACGAGAGCGACTAAGATTCAACCTCCCAGTGAATAAAACCAAAGAAAGAAGAAGACATTGAGCTAAAACAAACAAATGCTCTTTAGAGCTGCAGAGTTGCATGATAATTCTATGTGAATTTATCACAATGAGTAAACAGCTGAACAGGCTGTGTAAGTGATTAGTGTGATTGCTTTTTCATCAAAAATATTGATTAATGCAACAGAGGTACAGATGCCTTTTACTATTTGTGTACACAGTACACTTTGTTGCGCTTCGCAACGAAGACTCAAATATTTCAAAGTTTACACAGGCTGCTTTTGAGGCGATCATCATATTGACCCAAACTGACTTAGAGGAGACCCATGCTTTGAATTTTACACTTTTAGATATTAAATAACTGTAATGTACTTTATCTATAAAATATTTTATATTTATCTATAAAATATTGTGTTAATCTACCAAAGTAGATCAATCAGATAGACTTCTGTAAAAACTTCACTTATTAGATTTTATTGACTGTGTGTGTCAATAAACACACACACACACACACACACACACACACACACACACACACACATATATNAAAAAAAAAAAAAAAAATCAATACACTGTTTTACAATTTATTGCACAGAACATGAACAAAAATACATAAAACAAATGTAACTAGTTTTTAAGAAGAATTTGTCAATATAAAAGCACTTTTACATTTCAGGATCAGACTTAGTTTCGTCAAAGTAACCCCCTCTGGCCTTAATGACTGCCGCACATATTCTAGGCATATGCTGCAGTAACATTTGGAAGTAGGTTCCTGGCCATGATTCCCAAGCACTTTTTAAGTGCTCCAACAGTTCTTCTTCATTGCCTGGGTGCTTGCTCCGAATTTGACTATCAAGCTCATTCCTGTGCCAGCTCGATGGGAGAATCATCTAGGGGCTGGGGTGGCCAAGTCATAATTCTCAAAACCTTTCACTTCTCTTTTGAATGGATGTAATTTTGGCATAATTTTGATGAATGTTTTGGATCATTGTCCTGTTGAAGAATGAAATTTTGACCAGTAATCGTAAACTGGATGGAATCGTGTGTCTTTGAAGGATGGAATGGCAATTCTCTTTCTTCATAATTCCTTTAACTTGGACCAAGTCTCCAGATCTCTCTCTCCCACAACACTCCCACAGCATTACTGAACCCAATAGCATGACCAGACTGTGTAGCAAGTTAATCACAAAATGATCTGGGAGAAGGCAGACAGCAGGCTACCGAATAGAATGTTAAAACACATAAGCAAGGGAGTTTGGACAAGGGAGTTGGAACACAACTGGAGTGCCAGTGCACTAATACAGACTGGGCATGCCTTCATTAAAAATCATTTCTTAAGCCATAGTGGTTACATAATGTGCTCTTGTTGACAAATTCCTCTTGAAAACTAATTAATTACATTTATTTTATATGTTTTTGTCATTTCCTGTGCAATAAATTGTAAAATTGAGTGTAATTGAGGATTTTTTTTTTTTTTTTTTTTTNTTTTTTTTTTTTTTTTTTTAATCTGGGGGTGGCCTCAAACTTCTGGCCTGTAGTGTATTTACTTTGCTTGAAACACACTGAAAAGATTTCAACTGTTTCTTTACTGATATTTAGATGAAGCAATAAATTAGTTGTCAACCCACACAGAGTAAGCCTTCAGCATAGTGTATCTGAAAAATATAAACCTCCTGCTCCAGCGGATGGAAATCCCATTAAGTCACAGTATGCAGGATAAATATATGCACATGGATATACAGGGTGCTGACAGAATGCATACTGAGCTCATGAGCACATAAAAATAATATTAGCTTGATGGTATCTATGGCATACAGGCACTTACAGTACAGTATACCTGTTTTCTCCTCCTCTGTTCAACTAATCACATCACAATGATCCCAGATTACACTAAAGAGGAAGAAGGATCTTTACTTTGGGCAGCTGTACATGTACAGTATGTCTTTGTGCACACACAATCCTGTATCCGGCCTTATAGTTCTGATATCAGCATCAGCAATCAAACTGCATCAACCCTGCATGTCATTTTGTCAAAATCATTTTGTGAGATTCAAAACAGAACATAGCTGAGGGAAAATGGGTTTTAGAGGAACACCTGTTGATTTCAGATGGACTATGATGCAGTCTTGGCTCTTTTTTAGACCATGAGGCCCTCTGGTTCTTACACACGCACAGCATTTATCCTATTCTATTACTTTCAGTAATCCAAACTGCATACGTTTTCCAGAAGCCTGGTCAAAGTTGTAATTCTATAGATGGCATCGCAGTGTGGATTTATTCAGGTTTAAGGGTTTATTCAGGTTTAAGGGTTTTATTCAGGTTTAACACTGCTTTCAAAAACCCTGTTTTTGAAAGCAGTGTTAAACCTGAGCAGCAAGTGAAACGATGATGATCAGTCACATGTAAAGGCAGGTAAGATTAGTTTCCCTAAGACTAGTAAAATTATAAGATTAGCTCTAAGATTAGTTTCAAAGTCAGTGGTAGTTTACTGTAGTTTAGTGTGTGTGTATGTGAGGGCATCAGGTTGTTGTGAGAGTGGGGATCCCTCTAACAGGGCTAAGTTCCTCTAAATGGGAAGTCCTTCCATCAGCTAGCTTTTCCTGTCCACCTCTATTAATTTTCCTCTTCTTCTAAAGGCATCCCCATCCGGCTGGGCAGATGTCCCTCTCATTTGGACCTGACTAGAGTGGAAATGGGAACATCTGGGGAGAGGGACAGGATCCATGAAGGAAAAAAATGAGTGGAGGAAGAGTGAAGTCAGGAGGAGGAGGAGAGATACTTTCCTGGACCACTGCTGCAGGATTAAAACAGGTTGGTGAGCATGACGGTAACAAAGCTCCATCCGTCAGCAGGTCTAAGTTCACTTAACAGTTTTACAAAACCCAGAACAACCACCTTTCAGATAGACTTTTAATATGTTTCTTTTTTCAAGGAAGAGACAGGTGGTTCACATATTATATAATATTTTGAACATAGGTCCTAAATTTGCAGCAAACCAAACCCTCATTGACAAAGCTGCGAGTAGCTGAACTGAAAGGTTACATATTCATCAAATATTCATAATTAGTTGGATTTATCTCTGACATAGGAACCTGGTTGTATAGTTTGGAGACCGACGCGTCTGGCTGGCAAAGGCCGCTGGCGCACCATCTACTTCATTTGGTGCGTAATTACGCAGCACGCCAACGCGTTAATTGCTGTTATTAAGAGGACAAAAAGTTACAGAAAGTTTGCTACCTGGAGAATTCTGATACTTACTGCTTTCCGGAGGTCCGTAGACCATGTTGAACTTGTATATCTCTTTGGCATAGTACTCTGTCTCTGTGTTGTCCTGGCCGCAACTTTGCTGCCGATCCTTCCCGAGCTCCTCAAGTAGCTCCTTGGTGCTGTTATACAGCGCTTGGATTTGATAAGGGATTTTACTCGTTCCGAGGGAGTGTGGCGGACTTGTCAGTCGAAGTTTGCTCAGAATTTGACCTCGTATCGCCTCGACTCTCTTCCTTTTCACATGGTCAATATCCACGGTGGCACAAGTTGACAGGGATAAACTGAAAGTGGCGCAGTTGAGGAGGAGGACAAAGAGAAAAGCTTTACCCAAATGCATCTTTCTCTCTGCATTTGCTTCGGTCAGGAGTTGAATGTGCAGATTTCACAGGCGAGGACTGTCCAGGTTAGTGTCAACTAGAAGTGAAACTAACTTTGTGTTTCTTTAAACTTCCTTTGGAACTAATTAGAAGAAAACCCTCCCTTAATTCGTTTTCTTGATGTAGTCCCTTTTGTTTTCAGGAGAAATCCAGGCATGTGTTCGCTCATTATAAATGACTCAATTTCAACTCCAGCACAGAAACTACCCCGCATATATGATACTTAGCACACAAATATTCACGTAGAATCTTGTGCATTCTTGTGCTCTAATCCAGTAGATTAAGATTGTCTCTCAATTTGGGAAACCGTTTTCTGTCTTATTAAAAAGCGGGTGTGTGTGTGTCTGTGGTGAAGCGGACCACAGACCGTCAGGATAACGAGGTATATGCGGCTTTGAGCGCTCAGCGTGGCCCAACGTGTGTTTTATACCACTACTTTCTGACGTTTGATGGAGGAGGGACCGCAGGAACCCCAGAGAGTCCAAATCATAACAGGCAATGCACCACTCATTCACCACACACACAGAGTAACGTAACAAAAAGAAAATCAATAGTCTACCGTTTTATTTTATGGCCAATTTCAGCGAGGACTTATGTGAAGTTGCACGTCTCAACTGTAGATCTTTCTTTATGGAGCAATATGAAGTAAAGTCTTTTTTTTAATGGTAGCGTAATTATTTGTTTTAACACATCTACTGTGATGATACTATGATTATATTTAATGTTTAATCCAAAAGAACTAAGCGGGTATGGATGATGGGTGAATGGATGGAACTGTATTGTGTTGTAATTAACTGGGGCGTACACCCTCTAGTGGTAATATTTGGTACTTGCAGTTGTCAATTTTATCTGACACAAATAAATTGTAATTTTTCCTGCTTAATATACAATATCCTGCAGGTATACGTTATGGTATAATAGCTTAGGAAATGATTTTTTATGTTGTATATCTGTTGTTTGAAATGTTTATTACGAGAAAGCTAAAAGCTAAACCCTTCTGTTCAAATAAATTTGCCCTAAAAGATTCAAGTTCAGAGGCAAATGTTTGCTGATACAAATGTCAAATCACAGCCTAAATGTTGAAATACATAAATCAACTAATTCAGATGTATACATCTGTATACAAAAGAGCCATCACTTTGTTGATTTCATCAGCAAAGTGTCCATCTTTGTGAAGGCAGGTTTTTTTCCATGGCCTCCACAAGCAATCATCCATATAAAATACATTTTTTCTGGATTGATGTCTGGAGGTTTATTTGCAGGTCATCGAGTTATTTGATCTTTTTTTTTCCACTCTTTTTCTCTAAAGACTTTTTCCCTATTCATAGAAAATATTCACATGACTCAGACCTATTTTAAGTCCAAACTCACTCAACCAGTGGAGACCAAAGAAGCAGCTTCTGGTATTTTATTAATTGTAATTCCTTTGCCTGTCACTAGGCATAGCAACAAAGTTTTTGTCATTTAGTCAAAACTGATAAATCTTTGCCACTGAATAATAAATACATTAACTGACATATTGATATTTCATACACCCAGCTCATGCCGTCAGCATCTGTCTGTGTTTTTCTCCTCTTTAAAGTCTGATGTCTTCTGGGAAAGAACAGATATAAAAGCATCTTATACTGTTCAAGGTGACTTTTGCTCATTATCTGCTGATGTGCTGATGATGCCAAGATTTGTATACATTTTACCACGCTTACATGAAAGCAGGCTTACTATATCAGCAGTCCACTGAGGCAAAGTCTACATTGCTTCAGGAAGTCTGTTGTCTTGGTTACACTTTAGTCATAGGACCAATGTTGCTTTTCTATTTATGGTTTTGTATTTGATTTCCATTAACATTACTCCAAAATGTCTTCATTCATAAGTTTGGCTCAGTAATATGTGAGCCATCCAAACCCAAATTGAATATTTGGGCTATTTGAGTTACACAAGAATGAGCAGGGCTTTAGATGTCTTTGTACCCACTGTGGAGCTATTTTAGTCCATGCACAGTTGATGGTGTTCCTCAGCCACTTTCCCACACTCCTTGTTGCATTGCTGCATTGCATTACAGGTCATACATCATCTCAGATGTGTGACAATAATATGGAGTGTGATAGTCAGCATGGCCACATCTGATGTATTAGAATTAATTTAAAGCTGACTTTTGTGGTCTTTGTCCTTGAGGATAATTTTCCTTTTTGGTAGGTTCTGTTCCACCTCAATGAATGCAGCTTTATTTAATGTACAGTAGGGTACTTCCTCTAGAATTATAATAGTCTGCAGTTCATTAACAATAAAATTTAATTAACTGTTAACAGTATAAAGCCATTGATTGTTTTACTTGTGTTGCTCCCGTTTCTGTCACAACCTTTGACCTACTTCTGTAATGTTGGCAGTTCTGCCAGTAGGTGATGCTGCTTCACAAACAATGTGCTGATACACACACAATGACAAAAAAGAAACCAGATTAAATATTGCTCATTTAATAAAAACATGTATCTGCTTCTTAAGAAAAATATGAAAACTATTATTGCTGTTCAGAAATTATATTTTAGAGTATTTTGTGAAATGGCATATTTAATTGGAATAATTAATTCAGTGAAGTTGCTAAATTCATGAGTTGCTTTGTTTTGTGGATCTGAAGCTGTTGACAGAAATGAGAAAACTTAGAAAACTTAGGTCTGAACTCATCATCATTATCATCACCACCACCATCATCACCACCAGTACAACACCACCTGACTGGCATCCTTAGAAATGACAAAAATGGGACAGAATTAGACATGAGCAACTCTAAACTGTAATTCTTGGTTGAGCAGTTATTTTTAAGTTGGTCTTATCAAGTTTGTGTGTCTGTGTATGTGTGTGGAGGAATCCTGTTAATGGCTTTTGGTTTTTGTCTTCATTAGATGGACGACCATGAAGACATTATCTAGGGTAATCTGTCTGGTACGCAGGAATTAAGTCGTCCTCAATGCACACATGCATACACCCACAGACACACACACACACAAACACACAGTAGTATTCCAAATCATCGGGATTCCTAGACACGATCCCAGACATCACCATCAAAGTTCACTTTTACTCCAAGCATCTCCCAGTGATTACCTCACTGCTGGGTCAGGTTTTAGTGAGTCATTCTCTGACAATCTCTCCGTCTCACTCAACACACAGAAATGGAATGCAGCTACAGACTGGAGGATGAAAACAAAAACACATGCTGGAAGCCGTACGGAGAAATATGTCATCTTTTCCCTGTAATGTAGGTTAGATGCTTTTGTGAATCGCAAACTTCCTGATTTTACTTAGGGGAGTATTTGCTGTAGCTGCAGTGCTCGGCCTCTTCTGGCAGTGTGATGATTGATGACTGGTGTGCTCACCACATATAAGAGTTGTATTTATCGTGTTCCATTCTGAAGGCAGACTCCATCTAACCACACACACACACACACACACACACACACACACACACACACACACACACACAATCAGACTGCCAGTCAGTCTACTTAAGTCTGGCTAGACAGGGAGTCACACAAACCCCAATACTAAGCACCGTCCCATCAGATTTGCCTACTGCTGCACAGTAAAGTCTGCTCCGTCTGGGGGTNATACTAAGCACCGTCCCATCAGATTTGCCTACTGCTGCACAGTAAAGTCTGCTCCGTCTGGGGGTAACAAGCCTATGAGTCATACTTGGGAGTCAGCTGGGTAGAAATGCTAACAGGAGACCCCTAAAAGCCACAGAAGTGGAGACAATGATGTGATATGTCATAGCCATACAACTCAAATGACTCATTTGATTCATCCACCATCTGTGTGAGTCACCAGTTTTTAATACATGTACATAGGAAAAGAATATCATGCAGACTAGACGATGAATTAAGATGAGGTCACATGGAGTCAGCAAGAGCTTAACATGTGAATAGAATGTGTCGATTTATGTTTTTACTTTGCTGTAGTATTCCGGTAAATATTAACTATTATTAAAGGTGATTGGAGGCTTATTTCTGTGTTTTAAGTTCAGTTCAGATGCTTTGGATGATTTTGATTATCATCTGCAAATACTAAGAATATACAATATTACTTCAATAGTGCAAGATCAGCGAAGGTCATTTCACCCAAATCATGATGCATTTAAATATATTTTCATCTTAATCTTACTGTATTTAGTCAGGCAGATACTTTTAGTTTTATTGGCTATGAATTTGAAATATCTGACTCCAGGATTTTTGCCATCAGCCTATTACAATGGAGGTGAATAGAATTTTATCTGTGGTGTTCGAAGCTGTTAATGTCTTATTAATCCATAGACTGGCTAACTGTCAACAGTTTTCGTTTGGAACAATATTGACCAAATGTGGGAGAAAATAAAAATAGAAATTTAGAATATAGAAAATTAGAGAATAGAAAATTATGTAACCAGGTCCTTTTCTTTTCTTTTTTTTTAAACTAAAGCACAAGCAACCAAAATTATCTACACGTCCACATATCAACTGAGGTTAAGTAGGAAAAAGCATTTGTTTTATTTACATTTTTTAAATTTGGAGAACTGACCCTTTAACATGCCAAACGACATGCAGCACACAGACTTAGACTTTAGTTGCTGGTTTGCTGCTGTTCAGAAAAGATTTTGATGAATCACTTTCTGTTGGTGGAGAATTTTTTAAAAGGTGTCAGAGAGATGGGACTCATTTCTGCTACGACATATGACATTAAATCTTGTGTAGTTTAGCTTTTATATGGGTTGACCATGTTTGACAAATCAATTAAAGCAAAGTGCATAAAGCCTTGGTGTTATGACTTTAGATTCAGGGGTTTCTTTTATTTCTTAAATCACCTTTGCCTGTTCCTCTCGACTTTTCAGCCACGGCCTTTGGCAGGCCTCTGTGTTCCAATAAGATGGCATATTGAGGCGGTCTGATGTCACAGGGGTGAGGACTGTTCACTTTACGTCTGGTTTAAGAGGTTGGAGATCTGCTGAGTTAAGGACTTTTGGAAAGCAGAGGACAAGGCGTCATTGGGTCTCTACATGAATATGAAATAGCAATGTTCATGATGTTGATTCACACTCCAAATCCTGTCAAAGCTAAAGCTAAACACACTTTTTAGATTAGTACTCAGTGTGAGTAGGGCAGGAGGAGGGTGCTGTGGTCAGTGATGTTTGTTAAGATTACTAATAGCAGGATTTGAATGATTGCTGGCAGGGGACTGACAGCGATTTCAATTTTGATGCAGATCTCTGTATGTCTTAATAATGTTAGCATACCACAGGGAATTCTTAATTTCTTCATTGTTGTAGTTGAAAAGTAAGTAAGTAAGCAAAGTAGTGCATCATCCTACTTGAGGCTACACAGAAATGGTAAGTAACAGTGTGATAATCATGAAGTGCTAATGGTTTCCTAATAACAGCTCAGTGTTAAAGGACTATACCGGCCATTTTGCATGTTTGAGCCTAATATATTCAATTTTCATACACCTAACGTTACTGACAATCATTTCCCAAAGCATACTACTGGAATGGTGTATTAAAAACTTTTTTTCCTAACTTGGTTTCAGTTCATTCTGGTACGCTATTAAAATCAACTTGTTGATACTTGAAACGTTCAAACTGAAATATATGATTGGACAGTTTTGGAATTTCTGTACAGTAAGAAATAGAGCAGAAACATGCAACAATAGCTGAGATGAGCTGATTATTTAGAAGCTATAAATGGTTGTACATACACTTAATAATTATGGAGATGGATCCAGAAAAATATTATTGTTTATTACAGTCAATTATTTCTCTTTAGGCCAGTTTATGACAAAAACAATACATATTTTATTATGGCTTGTTTGACCTTGGTGGAGGTATGAGCTTGAATGAGTGCCCTTCTATATACAGGAGTTCCTTTTATTTTTATGTTCTATGTTTGGGGCTAAAATACACAGCCTTCATTACATATGGCTGCATGTATCGTTCAGCTGAACAGCTATATTATGGAAGGTCGGAGATTGAGGAAGGAAAGCATGAACCTTTCAGTCTTTTCTAGCTTGTCCCTGCTCTTGGTGTGGAATTTCAGAGAAGCCACACCAGGCCTTTTTCCACTTCCTTAACTTTAACCCTCCACACCCCCACCTCTGTATTCCCGTATGTGCTACATGGGATAATCAGGGAATTGGCTTTTGGAGTTGTAACAGCATTGGCACACATGACAGAGAAAGTGTCAAAATAAAGGAGAAAACAAAGAGGAACTCTATTGGGTATTGTTCAATTAAAAACAGGCATTGGACAATATAACAACTCTCTCTCTCTCTCTCTCTCTCTCTCTCTCTCTCTCTCTCTCTCTCTGACACAGAAATGGAGTGATTCACATGCATCACAGGCATGCACAAAACACACAATAGTAATGTGTACACACACACACTCAAAGTCCTGGCCATGTTAGCGCTGGCCTCTTCATGCAGAGTCTAGACAGGAAGCTGGTCCATGCCAGAGCAGGGATTTTCTCCCTCACACCCTCACACTGTTACACCACTGACAGTCATTTCCTTCCAATGTGCCTGTGTGTATTGTGTGCTTGGATGTGTGTCAGAGAGAGAGAGAGAGAGAGAGAGTGAGGAGAGAGATAGATATATTCTAGATTTGTCTGTGTGTTTATGTGCTTCTCTTTTATTGAGTCAAGAACGACATTAAGAAAATAAATGAAAACCATTTCAACCACAAAGATTCCATGTCATAACCTATTTTTCCCTGATTCTATTACTCATTTTCCTTGACTTTTAACCCACTGAAGTGATGAGTCTGAGGCACAGTGTGAAAAGTTCAGCTTGTCCTTCTCAGGTACGGGGACGCACCACATCCTGTAGTGCTTAGCTAAATTAAACCGAGCCCCCACTGTTCTCATCTGCTCACCTGTAGCCCCTGCCAGGCCCGGCCATGACCTTTGAACCCACACAGATGGGTCTGCATAATAAGACACGGGCACACACGGCTAAGTGCCATCTTGGACATGTTTGATGGGTAGGTATATAGAACTAGGAAAGCGCAAATACTGTATGTATTGGAATGCTAATGTGCTGACCTTTCTGAGCAGGCATGGATGCATGTGTGTGTGTTTGCATATTTCTCTGTGTGAATCTGACTGAGCATTTAACTGTAAATACAAATGCCAACAGAAACATGCACACTTTCTGTCTGGCTGTGCATTAAGGCCTTGCTGGCTCAGGGCCCGCGGCCCCTGTGCCCTGTGTGTGGCAGGATGAGCTCTACTCTTCACTCTACCTGTATGAATATGCATGACCTCCTGGTGGGTTACACATGAAAGAATAGACAGATTATGAAGGGCTTTCTTTAGAATATCACTTACACTCATGCATCAGCTTAAATAAACCTGTACAGTCCAACAGAATGAATAAGTACATGCCCACACTGTCCCGAGAAGAGCTCTAATCAGCCAAAACATGAAAACACGAGTGTGTGCAGCACCTTTCAACAAACTTTCAACTGATAATTAATTGCAAGGCTGCTGTATGAAAATTGTGCAGGTGAACATAATACACTTTTAACTAAGTGTATTGTTTAATTTGTTAATTTTGAAAACTGAAAAGCAAAATCCATTTGTCTCTCGAAATGTGTTGCAATATCTATTATAATTTAAGGGATAGTACATTTTTAGGGAAGCGATACCTTTTATGTATCAATTTTGAAGATTTCTTAAAAGGCTCTGTATACCTGTGGGTCACCCACACGGTTGTTTTCAGTTATTCTGTCTGATTCGCTTCAGGACTGTGTGAGTGTACACAGACTGTCATGTCCCTGATTCTCCTGATAGGTTTGTTGCACTTGTTTGGGAAGGACCACTTCCAGCATAACTGCACCAACTTCAGTCTGAACAGAAGTCTAAACAGGCAGGTTACCTGAAAATCACCTGTGTGGGCGTCACCTGTGTGGGTAATTTTGAAAAGAGCTGTGCTTATCCCATAGATATCTGTACATTGAACAAGTGTGGGTGAGTTTGCGTCTCATCACACCATTAAAATGCACTCGGCAACCAAAAGGTCTCCATGGGTCAGACTTTGAATATGCAGGATATTTACTAAAAAACTGAATAATCCCTTTAACTCAGAAGAAGCAAACTGAGAAAAACAGTTTGTTTTTTAATCTTCATATATTCCAGCATCTAATAAATTATTTGATGCTGACAAAAACAGTCACAGTCTATTTTTTTCTGTAAAGTTGACCCGTAATATTTTCAGATAGTATTTATCTGTGCTCAAGTTCTCCTGTTTGACACCACCTGAATATATGAGCATATTTACACCTTGTCTTAGAGAATATATGACATATATGCACTGGCCACTGCTGCATTAACAGTATATTTCATCTCCTTCTTGGTTCCGTCTGTGAAATGGTCCTCTTCATTTCCCACATGAGTGGTTTTCTTATCATCCAGGCCCCTTCTCGCCTGCCCCAGGGGCTGAGTTAAAGCCGATAAAACACCCAAATATTCTGTTAAACATGGGCGGCCTCTGCCATGTGGCCGCTCCTTGCAGTGCCTCCTGGGTAATTATGGTAATAACTCAGCCGTCACAGGCGAGGCCAGAAGCCCTGGGATGACGAGGTCAGCCCGGAGAGCCTGGTGCAGGATGATGGTTGCGGCGGAAGGGGGTGGAGGGGTCAAGGTGAAGCAGGTGGGGCCTGCACGTTGCTATCCCATAAACCCTTGCTGTCACATCAGAGGCCGGTGGATGTATATGGACATTCCCTCTCTGTCTGATCTGTCCTCCTCAACAATCAAGATGCTGATGAGGGATGATGACAAGTGTTTGAGTAGTTCAGTTATTTTTGTGGCCTTGAATGACAGACAATCAGCTGGAAGGTCAAAATATGCGACTGTTTGGGCTGTCAGGCAGCGGATGTTGAAACCAGAGATTGCTAATTGTCGTTGCAGTTTTACAGCAACAGTAAATATTGATACGGTTTAAAAAAGCAGCTTGGGCAGTCCACCATGTTAATATTTTTTTCTTTATTGAGACTGTCTGAAAATTGAGAGGCACAGGACAAAATGTTCTGGCAGAATCTGATCCATTATGTGTACATGTTGTTCCAGAGATGGAGGTGTACACCCTCACTTTCAGGAATTAAAATCGACTTCTTTGTATTCTCTGTATTATCTGACCACTCACATTTGGACTGCAGTCTCTTCCATGATGAATAAATAAAACAAAATAAAATAAACTTGATTTCTGAAGACTTCAGAAGCACAGGGGATTCCTTTGTGAATTTCAGGCTTTGAATCGGCATGAATCAGCTTACAGATAATTGAAATGAATGTTAATACTGAGTTAATAAGGTGCTGATTTTTTTTCCTGTCATTTTTAGAGATCAAAATAGCATTAAAAATAGCATGTCACCCCAATATTATGTGTTTTGAAAGTTAAAGGTTTATTGTAATCTCACAAAATGAAACATGAGCAATACATGGTAAAAGAACAAAGTGTACCTTCTTATTCACATATTTTGATTGTGTGTTTGTGTGTGCATGTGAGTGCACATGTGGCCTGAGCCTTTCTTACATAACCCTATATTTAAACTCAAAGTAATGGTAGATGAACAAAGACAGAAACACAATATTTCCCCAAATTCTGTCCAAATTTTGGTGTGTAGACCACAGGAAAATGTTACCATTCAATCACAACTTTGGCTTCTTCAGCATGTCTTCATTTCCTTGAACCTTAAATTTTTCCCTTTTTTGTTAGACTTGTAAACCGCCCAAGCCAAGGCTTTGTCCAGGTCATTCTGGTCTCCTTGCATAGAAACAATATATGCATAAATTTGATGGGAAGTGAAGTGAAATGACATGTAATAATTTCCAGTGTCACACTCCAATATTTAATGTAGAAGTGATCAACGGGTTGTTTCCACGGGCATCCCCACGTTAGGGAAAATGAGAAAGCTGCAAGTGAAGGGAAAGTGTGAGCAACACGTTACAGATAAATGAGCAGTACAGCACCAGGAAGCTCTCATCTTCAGTTATTTTGAAGCCGTTCAATATTAATATTGATCTCAACCATAATTTGTCTCCATAGCCTGTAATTCTTATGCATTTTTTTTTTTTTATTTTAAGACGAAGAGGCCTCAAAGATCACAGTTCAAAACCCAGCAGTTTATTCCTGCCCTGCTTTATTAAACCCTCGTTCCTGCTTACGTAGTTTATTCAGCACTGTCCACCCTGCGGTTCATTGAGACCCCTGACCTGCAAACAACTATAAATATTTATTTGCGTCAGCTTGTCTAAAAATAACTGTATTACAATAGAGTGTCCTGGAGCAGGTCCAGGAGAGTTGTGCAGCGAGCAGTAGTCAGCATTCAGAGTCGTGCTTCCGTGTCCAGAGAGAGATAGGCCAGTGTCAAGAGGCAGACATATTGATAGCTTTGTGGTCAACAGGAAAAAAAAGTCACTTAGCAAAAGATCCTTTGGGTCCAAGGATGTATTTCTGAAATGTAGACGGAAAAAAGGAGCAATGTGAAGTGATGCACAGCGACATCTATTAAACCTAACCCTGTAAAACAACAGTACACTCCTTTAAATGAAAAAAGTCATTCCAAGCTTTCAAATAATACCAAATATGTGAGCAAATCTGGACAAAATTTAGACAAAAAGAGACTCAAAACATCCCATCAGTGGCAGCTAACAGATGTTGCATAATTGACAGTGATCCAATCTATAGATCAACATGCAGAAGTCAGTATATGAAGGTTTACATTCAACTAATATTTTTGTTGCGACTGAAAATGTCAATGTCAAACTCGTTCTTATTCACTATCAGCAACATCTTTTTTAAAAGAATAAAAGCTGACTGTTGGACAATTAACGCCAGAAAGTGTGGCTACTTTTAGTGACCACAAACAATAATGGTTACAAACTATTACCAAGTAATAGGACTAGGAATCAGAATGTGATACTGTTTTGGTTACCGACCAAAATGCTTTCATATAAAATGCAGTACTAATAGAAATTAATGTATCATGTAATTTTGTAAAATTAGTTTTTTTTTAAGCCAAGAAACTTTTTTTTTTTTTTTTTTTTCCATTTTAAAGTAATCTATGACTTTTAAAGGACAATACCGGCAGTAGTGCATGTTTAAGCCCAATACACAACCCGCATACACATTATGTTACTGACAACCATTTTCCAAAACATAGTACTGGAGCAATAAGTTTTAGAATTGTTTTTTCTACTTTTCAGACAGCCATTGTTGCAGTTTATCCAGTACACCATTAAAATCAACTTATAGAGACTTGAAATGTGCTGGAGATAAGTAATCCATCAAAACAAACAACACGTCTATTAAGTTTTTTTAATCGGAGTAATTTTATTTAACCGTTCAACATGGAGCTGCCCGGAAGATAAAGTGTGCCTCTTTAAACATAGTCCCAGAGAAGACAGCTTTTACAGAGAAATTAAAACAAGCGTGATTTGTACAATTGTGCTTAAGTGATAGAAGGTGCAAAATTGAATTTCAAGGCGGATGTATCACCTGAACATTTTATTTTGAATGGTCAGTAAGGTAATATGTATACAGGTTGTATATATTGGGCTTAAACATGCAAAATGCAAACTCGCCGGTGTGGTTTATTAACTCAGTACTTCTATTATAATGAAAAGATGTCAAAAAGGTATTGTTAAGGAACCAAAAGTCAAAGTGCTATTATTGATACTGATGTTTGTGTCAGCGCTAGTATTACACTGGGTGAATAATAATAGTCGTAGCTCCACAAAGAAGGACCGCAGATCCAGGATCTCTTTTTGGCTTTCAATGAAACAGGTAGTTATTGATACTAGCACGGCACCATCATATTCGTTATATATGAAGAGATATGATGGTCTTGTGAAAGTATAGTGATCAGCAGCACTGACTTATAGCTGATGATGTATCTGTGGAGCTTGAAGCCGACCAACCCACATTCAAACTTCGTGGCAGATATTGTCTTTGCATTGCCTTCATTTGATGTGCCAACGTCATATGTCAGTCAATATCAAACTGTCTGCCAGTCTGGCTCAGTATGAGACACAAGTCTCACTCCACAACTTGTGCCTCTCCTCCCCAATCCCTCCTTCACCCCCAGAATGCAATAAATGTCCGGCCATCATTTATTTTAATTCACTCCTCTCTTGCACAGATGAAATGGATTCGTAACCTTGTAGGACAAGGACGTGCATGCCGTCTGCCGTCAGTTGCTGAGTTATTTTCTATTCTTCTGGCGTAGAGCGAGAGAGAGAGAGAGACAGAGAGAGAGTTAGCGAATAAGCGAGTGAGAAAGAGGCCCAATGATGAAGAGAAATAGTCTGGCATGCAAATTGCTGGCTGCCACGTCCAATGAGAAGGCCTGGCGGAGACTGTCGCCGTAGAAACTCAGGACAGGGTTAACGAGGCTGAGGGAGAGATAAAGCTTAAAAAGACAGCAGCAGTGAGCAGTCTGAAAAAACTGAGAGTGTGATTTATTTGGCAAATCAAGGCCCGATGAGTGGATTATGGGTTGGCCTAATGAAAAAGACTGTTTAGGAGATAGCTAATTGGACGTGACCAAGGAGGAGAATGCTGAGAGCAGGCAAACATGGGGATTGGGTGGCATATGTCATTCAGCTGACAGTAGCCTAACTTGGAGCGCTAAAAGTAAAACAGTAAAGAGAGGAGCAGGGAAGAACAAGTGGATGAAGAGTAAAGGTGTTTTGTCCTGATTTGTAGTCAAAATCTCCCTTTTGGCACCAGTTTAAAGTTTGCACCGTATATTCTCAGAAGTTTTGTGACAAGAGGAGTATATTTTTTGTTCAAAGATGGCACATTTCCAGTTCTCATAAGACCAGATGTGCTCCTTTTGGTGCCCAAAAGTATAATTCTGCTCTTTCTTTACTGTGAGTGTATAACAGTCCTGAGTTTGCTAAGCTGTGCACGTTTTAAAATCGGTTTACTTTTCTTGGGGGCCACAATTAAGAATGTGAAAACTACAGTTTAGAAGCTTTTGTGAAATTAGAGGATGATGTGCAAAGTCAGGAAAAACTGACCTCTACCACATACATCACAAGGTTTACTTCTATGGGTGCTGAAGATGCCAGTTTGAAAACTAAAGCCATTCCTAGAAGTTGGTTGAATTTGCCAAAAAAAAAAAAATGCTTGTGGAGCGATTGTAGTAGCTTTTGGTGCTTTGGTTCAGCTCTTACCACTGACACAAAGTATTTGATGTGTAAAATTGGTGGAGTCCTCCTTTAATAAAACAAGAAAAAAACAGAATGACCGATCAGTATCACTGTGTTTTTGGAACATTGGTGTCTTGATAATCATCTCTAGTACCACAAATACTAAAGATAATTGAAATTCATCAATGGGCTTTCCATTCATCTCTCTGCTTGAGATTTTTAAATGCCGCTTTTGCTTCCTACAGTAAGTCAGGGATGTCCTAATGACCACTAGAGGGTAGTATTTAACTACAGCGAGCACTTTTATGCTCACTCATATACATACTGTATCTATTACTTGCATTATTAGGTATTTATACTAAGATAAATGTCATTTATAAGCAACTAAAACCATTAATACTTGGTTTAAATTTTCATTGCAGCCAGAGTTACTGTTTTGGGTTTATCCATGTCTGTGGTGTTTCACAATTATGCAAATCATTTTCCTAATGTTGCCTAAATGTTTTGATAAACAACAAAGAACTTGCACTTTTTTTTTCAAATGCATCATCTTTGCTGGAAAACGGTTTAAGCCTTTAGTTGTTTAAGGTTTTTGGCATCAGACCTTTATGCAGTAACCATATTTATAGGATTCTTTCATGATATTCTTCAACCTGCTGGGGAACATGTTGTGTATTTTATTCTTATGATCACAATAATCCATGTTTTGGTGCAAATTGTGATACATTAATTTATATTGCATAAATGCATATATTTGTTGTTGTTAATGTGGCCTCAGGAACTTACAAAACTATAATTATAAATGGTAGTTGTTGTTTGTTGCATTAAATTATATAAATTAAGATCCACTTCTCATACATACAGTTTGGAACCACATCCGACATTATACTCGACTTTATTTTACATTATTTGTCACAGTTTAAAAAGGATGATGCAGCTATATTTTATTAGTTTCATAAACACACTTGGATCTTTTTTTCTTCCTGTGTTTGTATGAACACACACTTTCGGAGTTATTAGACATCACTGCTGTTTCGTAACCCACATACACATACAGTCACACACATACAAGAGCCATTCTCATTTATTTCCACATTTGGTTTCCACATAAATTTTTATGAAATCAACCACTCATTTATTAGTGTTTTTTTTTTTTAGCTAGCAGTGTCTAATTTGAAAGCAGCTCGTCTTGGTGATGACATTTCCTTTGTGTCCACTGAAGTCCTTGGAAATGTTTGTGTTGCATCTCTCTCATTTCATAAGTGCAGCAGCATGCACATTGGAAATGGGTTAGGACACAAATGGGATTAATGTTTACAAGACATCTCCTAAAGCGTTTCCACCTGTAATGTTGTTTGCAGATGCACTAAATGAGACGTCTCAGTGGGAGAAAGCGTCTCTGTATATAGAGTTAACGGAGGAAGGCCTTCACCATGGCTGCACCATGACCCTCCTGATGCCGCTTCTACATACTGGCTCCAATTTCAACAGGATGGAGCATATAGGGAAAAGGGACAACATGGGAAATGTGATTACTCGGTTGCCTAATGTAAGGGAATCTCATTTGTTTTGTTGGCCATTTGATTGTTCCTTTCTGCGCTGCCAAATTTAAGAATTCAATGTGGACGAGTGCGAGCAGTCACTTTTACCACCCTATCTGAAGAAGTGTGTGTTTTTGACTTTGAAAGGCAAAAACATTTGCTTAATATGGGTAACACTCACAGAGGAGAGCATAAAGCTGGATTTAAACAGGATCTTGCTTGGCACACTGAGTTCAAGTCCAATAACTTTATTTATAGAGCACTTTTTAAAACAGCAAAGTGTTACAAATAGAAATTAAAATACAATTAAAAAGTTAATAGAGAATGATATGTTGATACAGGATTTTTGATAATACTACTATTAATATTTGAGAAATTAAGCAATATGATAATGATATATCAGCTGATATTCAACTTAACATAAACATATTACATAAACATTTTTGGGGAAAATCCCTCAAATATGACTAACAATAAATACAAAATAACAGTAAATATTGAACAGTAAACTCCACTGAAAATTAAATTTTTATAAATTTTAACTTCATTTAAAAACCCAAATACAAGTCATAAATGCAGCCTGTAAAACATTTATGTATATAAATTTTCTGATACTTAAATAACTATGATGTGCCAATATCAGCCTGTTAATATATCGGTCTGGATCTAACACACACCTACAGCTCATCCTGGCACTAAGGTACTAAGCCAGGAATTCTGTTTTGTTGTACAGTGCAGAAATATGCTGTAGCATCATGCTCTAAACACGTCGTGAGTGTATAAATATCTGAAATCTGGCAAACCTCGCTCACAACGTGGAATTATGACGTAAGATGGCTATTAAAGGAAAAGACTTTCCTAACCAAGATGAATGAGTGATATCGAGCTCTGGCAAGACAAACGAGCTGAAGTGTCGCAAGTGTTTTATGACATTCCCCCGGGTCCTTATCTCCCATAACCCCTGACCCCCCTGACCTTTTAAACCACAAGGGTGATNCCCCCGGGTCCTTATCTCCCATAACCCCTGACCCCCCTGACCTTTTAAACCACAAGGGTGATTACAAGTGGCTGGCCAATGGAATAACTGCTATACTATGACCATTACAATACTGTTTCACATGGCCAAACACTACACTGGAGCCAGTACACACTTCTGCTTCAGAGATACAGGAAGAAAACCGGAAGGGAGGAAGGAAAAACGGGAGGAAGATATTTGCAGAAGATAAGCTTGTGTATCACAATGGTTAAAATGAAAAAATAATGTTTAAACCTGTTTTTTTTTTAAATTTTCTATGTAACTTGCAGACAAATAGTCACACATCTATTTACAAATTGACTTTTGCCACAAAATAAGAAATTTCCAATATCATATGAGAGCTTTGTCTCGTCATCATTTTTACATTTTTAATTTTGCATTGATTAAATGTAAGTAACAGATTTAAGGCTGCTTTTTCCTCGAAGAACAACATCTGAATTGTGAATGTCATTTGGAAACTCTGTTTTAATGATATTTCCAGACTCCCCAAAGTGTTTTTATAATTAAACAAAAATGTTTAATTTGCAGCCCAGAAGAGTCAATTTTTAGCCTGTTTCACAAGATGCTATTATCTTTATCATGTAAGGTAAAATATGAATGCCTGATTAGATATAAAATTAGTACAATTAGTATACAGTAATAAAAATCAAAGGGAAAAATCCTCATGTATGTATCTGTGGTTACATTCACTTTCTACTTTTATCTGAACCTTGAGCCAATTCTTGACAAAGGAAACCCATTTTATTTGTTTGCCACAATAACACAGTTTTCATAGATTTCAGTTAATTTGATTATCAGCAAAAATCTGCCTGGGGTGCTCCAAGTGCACTGGTGGTACTTCAGTTTGAGAACCACTTGAGATAGACTGATAAATGAAATTGATAGGAAAACTTGTAGTGTAACAAGACAGTAATGTATTTCACAATGATCTTTGATGGAATAGAGTTGCATTTTGTGAAACAGGTTAAAATGCAGTGTTTGTAATATTTTTCACCCTAGCTTGATAAAAGAGTCTTTGAAGAATGTGGAAATGTGTGGAAAAGTGTTGTCTGGATTTTCCGCACAGGCTTAAATCTGTGACTTGCATGTAATCAATGTATAACAACTACACAAGAGGTACAAACTAGGCCTGTGCGGCAGTGTTCAGTGTGCTCAGTCCTGCTTCCTGCCATTTTAAGCGGTCAGCAGAGGTCTTGCTCACTGCTCATCTGCTACACCTGTCATGTAACTGTCTAGGATATCTGTTCCCCATGGGACGCATAACTGCATGACACTGGTGTTTTTCACTACGGGAGCTGACAGCATACAGCAGCGCTGACCGTTAAAACCCCGGGGCAGGTACGAGTTTATTGAACGCTAACGTTGAGGTGAAAGAGCAGTTGAGTCAAGTAGACCAGAGCAGATTTTTATTTCAGCCTTTGGGGATAAATTTAACAGTTTCACAGAGACTAAGCATGTGTGAGAGGTAAACCCTGAGTTAACCAGACTTTTGTCCTGCTGCAACATTTGATTAGTAGTTTGTTTACTGACAGGATGAATTTTGCTTGGGGGGCAGGTAATTGATGTACACATGGACGTGTGTGTAGCTGGCTACTGGAGATGTACATCATTTTCCGTAACACTGCAGTCTGAGATTAGTGTGAGGTCCCGGGGGTCTCGCTCGTCACTCCATTTCCTAAATTGACAGCTGGAGAAACTCTATTCCACAGGACGTGATAAACGACACAGGGCGTCGAAGGAGCACGTCGGCAAAGAGAGAAAGGAGTGATAAATGGGGGAGGTTGGGAGGAATCAGGGCAGATGAAAGTTGTTGGGCACTGAAAAATGACTGACAGCTCATTATGAAGATCCAGGAAGGGAACCAAACTTGTTCAGCCAAACGCTTTTCTGTGTTTTCTTTTTTCAGATCTCCTGCTCACTCCAAAAATGGACGCAAATGTCAAATTAATACTGGGGCCGCCAGTTGTCAGTTCAGTGAATAGCAATATTCTGAATGCAGATTGCTCTATTTAAAGAGAGAGAGCAAAAGGTTTGTGATATAAGGTGTGTACTGTACTTTATTTTGCTAATTCACCTTGGGACAAACTCACTTCAAGTGGCTAGAGTTGTCAGACCCCTTTGTCATTTCTATTTTTGACAACAGGCACCTTTGTACTGGTCGTACGTTAATGTTTTGACTTACGCAGTATTGTTATTGTTCATTTGCCTATTCTCTACCATGTAACCCTTTTGTCATTTGCATTTTTAAAGTATACAAAGCTATAAGTCACCCATTATGACATTAGAAAGCTGAGAGAAACCCTTGAGATTGCCAGCTGGCATTGCTTTATTGGGTATTTTCCCCCAGCACTCTTTCTAGCTTCTTGCAACCTCACTCAATTTAGTTGTTTTAGCCCCCTATGGCCGTGTTGCTGATTTTGAATAAGTGCTCAGGGCAAGAGGGGTCAGTTGCAATTTCAGCTGTAGCTAAACTGGTCTATTCTAATGTGAGATCTGAGGTGACTTTGACTTTTGATTAATGACAGTTCTCCAAAGGACATATCACCAGAAAAACTTTCCACAGCATGAAAATCACTTCCTCTAAAGGAAGAAAACAGCCATATCTTTATGCATACAGTATTCAGCACCGACTGTCTGCTTTCGCTATGAAATAATACCCAGGTGCCGTTACAGGAGCCAAACACTGAAAGTGTTTGTTATTAAAATATTTGTACTTCTTGGGCCCCAAAGGCCCACTGCCTCTTCTCACTTATGCATATTTCCATTATAGTGACATCAAGCAAACACAGAGAAACGCTGCTGCTGCTCCTCTCCTGTTCTCTCTCCTCTCTCGAGTGTTCCTCTCTCAGGCTGTGAAAGCAGCAGCCCCAGGGAGTATCCGTATCCCATGAGCCCTTGGGGCAGAAGGCCCGAGGACATGCTATGGGGATGTGCTGAGGGGAGTTTTAGGAGAAGTGAGAGTGTGTATCGCAATATGTACACTGTAGATAAATGTAAAGCAGATAGCTGATAAATAGATAAAAATAGATAAAATGCCCATTTGGCATTTTAGCAAAGAGATTTACAGACAATGGTGAAACACTGGACCAGCGATTATAAATATTGGTACCACTAATGATAGTTAATGGGTGAGTGACGAGACTCTGAAATGACAAATACAAAAAGAGTTAAATCTCTTCTTTTTCACTATGTTTTATTTAATGGTGTTGGCAAACAACAGAATTGGATGAATGGTTTTAAAATTGTCAAATATAATATGCGTGTTAGCCATACATTTTCAACCATTTTTTCTCTGTTTGATTTATGAAATCAAAGTTATGATCCCATAAATATGCACAAGGTCAAATAGCGTTTGCTCTAAAACCGTCAGGAGAAATTAAGTGAATGCAGGGAGGACGTGTGGTTGGCTAATATCAGTCTTTAAAGGGAGTTTTTTAACAGACTAAATTTCCATGTCAAACTCATATCAAATTATGGGAAGAAAGGAGTTTAAGGGAAGTTTCACTCCGTATCAAAAGAAATTAAATTAATGTGGAAAAATCTCAATCAAAATTTGGTTACTGGAAATCATTTCAGCCCAGGTGTGTCCGCGCTGTTCTCACCGTGTGAGTTTGTGACGCAGACGAGCAGTTTCAGAAGTAAGACTGTTGGATTGTGGGACAAAGGTCTTTGTGTCTGTATGATCTTATTATCTGTCAGCCAATTTAACAGAGAGGCCTTTTGGGAGTGACAATGGGGATGAAGGGGAGGAGGAGGGGACACCTGCATACACACACATATACACCTACAACACAACACACACATACACACACACACCTCTGCTCTAATTCACACTGACCTCTGTGGCCTCTCCACTATGCCTGTTTTCGTATTTGATAGAAAAATCGATAGGCTTGCTGGCAGAGAACAACCTCCATGAAGAATTAAAACAGGGAAAGTGTTGGTAGCGGTCAATCATTTTTCTGTCCACTATATCTACGTCTGAATAATGTTATTTGTCTTACCGAAACTTGCTATCACCCTGAAGAGGGATGAGAAGAAAAAAAATACTCATACAGTTGATGAAGCAACAAATATTTGACTCATTCCAGAGATTCATATCAAAGTCAGATATCAAAGAAAATTTTAGATTTGTTAGTTTTTTTTTTGAGAAGCTGATAGTTAATGTAGGCTGCTTGAAATACAAAGGTCAGGAGGTGAGATGGATTTATGATAGTGAATTATGGTGTCATTGGTGAGGTGAACTTTCATCATGTCTGTAGTTATAAAAAGTTAAGACAAAGCAAGAATACAAGCAAGAGTTGTATCAAACTTATGTAGAATGTAGTGGAGTATGCAACTGAAAGTTTTATTTTTATGACATCAACTGAAGACATTCATTCTGCGTGCAGTTTATATTTCTTTCAATTATGCTATGCAGATCATGCACAACTGTATCTGCCTGTGACGTAAAATGCTGAATATCACAAACTTCAGTTAAATAGTTGAGTGGTTGGTATGACTATTTTGCAGGAATTTCTGCTCAAATGGTAATATTTTTAAAGGGAGAATTTTGAATGATTATTATAAACCTCATGTGGAATTACTTAGTGGACAAATAATTCTAAATGGGCTAATATGTAAGAATTTATAATTACATTTTTAAGTTTAATTAATAAGTCATAATTACATGTCCGGTGGAGGATGCAGGTATTTCTCACTTATTTGTTATGAAGCAGCACAATGGGGGTGTTTGGTCTTTGTACTGATAAAGGTAACAGTATCTGTGCAGTCTGCTTTTGTAACAGAAAGGGGCGTGGCTCTACGTTTGTTACACTGAATCATGAAAAACTGAATATTTTTAATTCTTCTTAGGGAGTTGGTTTTGTGGTTATTCTTCCCTTCCTTTAAAATTTTCATAATATTTGTGATGTCTTTATGTTAATAGTTTAAAGCAGCAGTCTGATGCAAAATTACCTTATTGCACATTTATTGTGCTCTAAAACCTACTAAAAATGTGGGGAAAAAGAAAAAAAAATGTTATCAAAGCATGAACTTTATGCATCAGCTGCTCTTTCCGTATCTGTGGTAACAGCTTATTTTTTTGCCTCCCCCCCCCCCNCCCCCCCCCCCCTTCCCAAACGTGGCTGTTGATCCAAGGTCAGGCATGTAGACAGGCCTCTCTCATGCCAGTCTTGAGGCCATTCTGAACAGATGTTGGCACAGCCAGCTGGACATGGCGACCTTGAGTAAATCTCAAAGGGGTCTTCCTTGGCAGCATGGGCACCCAACTCTTCCCCCTGGCAATAAAGACCCAGTGCAGTGTATAAGCAAGCAGTATGCGTGCACGTGTGTGTGAGTGTCTGTAAACCAGCATTGTGTGTCATTCAAGCTTCAGTGAAAAGGTAGCAGTGAATCAATCACATGCCCTGTGTAACACTGCACTAAATGAAATTCAATGGACTGATTGAGTGAGTGATGGATGATTCACATACATGCAGCCAGAATTAAGTGATGGAGAAACACTTCAGAAGGAGAACGAAGGAGGTGAGGGTTGGTTAGACCTCTGAGGTGTGTGTGTGTGTGTGTGTGTGTGTGTGTGTGTGTGTTAAAGAATGTAGACATGGTGTTTATGGGCTCTGAAGGCAGAGCACCCTAAGGAGTGGCTGTGCTCATACCTCACATCTGCCCTCCCAGGATGCAGCAAAATGCATGTGTGGGCAAGTGTGTGTATTTATGTGTGTGTTCAAGTGTGTGTGGTTGCCATCTGGGCAGAACATCAGGGGCACGCCTGGACGGCATGGTGAGCCAGTCCACTTTTAATCTGCCCAGCGCCCTCTCCCCAACAAGGAAGGTCAACGCCTCGGCAAGGACAGTACTGTCACCCCCATAACACCAACAGTGGGGGTCGGCACTGGCTATCCATAATAGATGGCAGCTGGCTTTAGTGTACATCTTCACTTTGCCTGGGGCAGCGGTGTTAGCTCATCTTTCATTCCCACTACTCGGCCGAGCTAATGTGCTGTGTTAATGCTTGTGTGAATCAGGAGGAGTGCTCAGTCGTGTGTCTCCCCTGTAGCTAGTGAGCGCGTGTGTCATTGCCAAAATAGGACAGAAGGTGTTTGGACAAAAGAAATATTCATCTGAAGGTATCGCAGCAAGACAGTAACATTGGCCTTTGTACATTAAAAGTTCGCAACACTAGTTAGGAAGAGAAATGGGATGTGATGAACTTTACCGGACTCAGTCTTGGTCCGTGTGCGGAACTTCAAATCGCTACATCTTTGTGTCCTGATCCTGACAATCTGGAGGTTCTTGTCTTTTATGCCCTTTCTCTCAAGTCTCCTTCCTCTATAGAAAGTCATATTTTACACAAAATACATCAGTCATAATTTCACAGTCTTTTATATTGAAGTGCGCTTGTCCATCAAGTGGCATTTTCCAAGAGCGTGCTTTTTTTTTTTTCAACTTGCCAGAGAGACCGAAACCATTTTAAATGCAAATGACCTAAATAAGATTAGCGAGGTAGGCAGTCCGCTCCCTGTTAATTATCACACGCAGTAGTCAATTAACAACGCTAACGATGGGACACTTAGTGAGCGTTAACCCAATTTACCATGGCTAAGAGCTGGGTGGACACAGTTACAAGGGGTAACTTAAGGTGGACTCAGGGGGACACGTCTTCATTCAGCGCCAGCACCTTCATTGAAACACAGAGACAACCGCCTTAATGCTGATTAGATCTCAGGAGAGAAACTTAACACCTGCAAAAAAGACAGTTAATGTTGATATGTGATTGTATTGGAGCCCTGAACACTGTTAAAAAAAAAAAAAAAAAAAAAAAAAAAAAATCCTCTAAGATCAAGTGAAAAAATTCTGTAAAATTTTCTCAACTGTTTGCTGGTGGGTGGCTGAAAATGATAACATTTCCTGAAATCTGAAAGGCAAATACTAAAACCAACAAAGACTTTTATTTAGCTTCATATTAACAATGAAACTTTCTATACTGAAACCTTGATGTTGCAAGACTTTAATTCAGCTCATTTAGAAGTTACTGCCATAAATCAGAACTATAAATTTTTGCTTGGGAAAAGGTCAGCATTCCTGCTAAACCCATTATAAACAAATGACATGCCCAAAATGACTGAACATTGTTTAGGATGCATTGTTTGTTGTTTACAGATTAAGTGTGAAGGACCCATCAAAACCTAGCCACATGACAATCAGGTATCTTTTTTTTTTTTTTTTTTTAAATTCTAGTGCATTAATCTGCTTTATTCTGTTTGAAGATACTGAAGCAGCTTTTTTTCTGAAAAATTCCTGAATCCAGTTGATTTTATTGGAAACAGACTGAAATATTCTCACTGCATCGGCAGATTTTTGCACTTGTTTCAAGAAAATAAGGCTCTCAGATTTAGTAATAAATCAATAGGATTTGGGCACCATGTGGGCAGAACGAGGAACAGGATTCATCCGAAGGTAATTATCGTTGCCCAGAATGCGTTAGCCGAGATACAGCTTTACAGTTAACAGCATTAGCCGTGGCAGTGATCAAGGCGTGCTCTGATTTAACAGTTGTCACTAGACCTTGGCTGTGAGAGGCGTGGGTGACTGACAGGTCGAATGAAGGCTCACGAGTGTGTGTGTGTATGTGGTGTCCATGTGCGTGTGTTTAGGTGCATATAATTTGTGATATGTGTGCTTCTTGTGCTTCTTGATGTATGAGTAGAAATATTGTATGTGTTGGTTGTCAGGTATTTGCTTTGCCACTTCGTTTAGTGTGTGAAACCAGGAACAGAACTGTTTTGTTCCAGGTGATATTAGGTGATATCAGTAAGACTTTACAACACGTGTACGACAACAGTTCACGCATGCAGCGATACACAGATTTTTGTAGAAACAAAACCACTGGTGCAAAACAGAAGCAGTGCTGGCTGGGTGCAGGGGCAAAGTGAACGCGTCCCCTGAATATTTTGACAAGATGAGTTTTATTGTAGAGCAGAGAAAAGAAATCAGAGAAATAAAATACAATAAACACACACACACACACACAAAATGTTTGCAAAGGTTGTACCCTCTGCGATAACTAGGTCAACAGTTTCCAGAATATTCAGTTTAAGTGCATATAGGACTGTTTGGAGCTACTGAAGCTGCTTTTATTTATGGTTGTGACTCATGACAAACATGACTGAAGGGAAAAGGAAACTGAATTTGCTGTCCACCTTTGGTTCCCAATTTCTAAAACAGCATCATAATCTGTGATGATTACACTGCAAAAATGGTTCATATACACAAATTGTGACTGTCATAAAAAAAAAAAAATGTCAGTTTGTAACATTAAACATGTTTGTTTGAATGAGCTTCTAAAATGAAAAAAAAATTTCATCTAAAAAAGCTTCCACAGATAAATTCTCTTAAGATAAATAGTGATGAAGATACTACCTTTGTTATTAATAATGATAAAATATCATCTATGATACTGCAGGGAAATGATCTATTGCTTGTTCTTGGTTGCCCAGACTCTTGATATTGATTTTGATCTTTTTTTTTTTTTTNTTTTTTTTTTTTTTTGCTATCTTCCCACTTCAGTTTCTGTGTAAGGTGTATTCCCTTTATTGAGTGTCTGTCCTGAGCAGATTTTGGCTTGCAACAGTACACTGTGTCTAAAAATATCAGAAATGACTCGACACCAGCTGTGAGACAGGCCAAGTACTTCCTCTTCTTCCGATGTGTCAAACATTCATCCTCTGTGTTGCTCAGTTTTACACTAAAGTGATGAATGATGCTAAATTTTTCTTATCTGCTGGCTAATCCTGAAACAAACCATCACTCAGCAGCTACTAAAATCCATTCCTTGATTTTATTTCAACCACATTCAGGAAGTCATCTGTACCAGTCTCACCTTCAGACCAGCGTCAGTCCATCGGTGGGACCTTAAAATACTCACAGAGTCCAGGCTGTGACATTCAGGCATCTCTTTCAGACTGTCTCTCGCTCTAAAATGACACATCTGCCCTGCTAACATAAATCATCATCACACTCTGGTCCTGCCCACCCATTTTCATCTGTGTAACCGGACCTCAGAGCGTCAGCAGGAAGTGTATTGGTGTGAGCGGCCTATTGATCATTGATCTGGCGCCATCGATCCAAACCGAGCCTCTCTCTCTCCCTCCCACCCTAACTGTCTCTCTCTCTCCCAGGCTGTAGGAGTGTAATCCGTTCAGATTCACAGGGACCTCCTGCTCATCTTTTGACTCTGATCTCCCAGTGGAATATAAACATAACCTCAGATAATGAGAATAAATAGCAGTTCAGATTGCCAATGGTGTATTTCTCTCTCTCTCTCTCTCTCCCTCTCTCTCTCTCTCTCNTCTCTCTCTCTCTCTCTCCCTGTTCGATTTATAGCTGTTAATCAATATTTTTGACTTCAAGGGCAGGAATTACCTTGTGAAGCCAGATTGATTGATCAATAGATAGATAGATAGATACAGATGAGATAGATAGATGGCAGACTTGGACGCTGATCTCTTTATCAGAGGAGTGAATGGCCGATGGTGAAAGTCGTGTCATAACTATATGATCAGCAGATTAATATACGCGTAATTGACAAACTTCGGAGCAGATAATCAATGGTTATAAAAGTGTATGAAATATGCATTACAGGCATTCTGTGACAGAACAGACCACAGACTTAGATTAATGNATAAAAGTGTATGAAATATGCATTACAGGCATTCTGTGACAGAACAGACCACAGACTTAGATTAATGTTCAAGGCATTTATTTTTGTCAGTATTGATTATACGATCCAGAGAGTTCACTAGAATCATCTGTCTTCTCCTTTTCTTTTCACTCCGTCTTTTTCTGGAAGCTAATTTATGATCTGATGGTCAAAACGAGCTGTTGGTTAAAACACCTCAGAGATGAATAAACCTGATTTGGCAAAAAAAAAAAAAAAAAAAAAAAGCCTTTAATGGGCTTTATAACACATGGCATGTCTCAGTTAAAATGCAACATTATTCTGTTTTGTTTTGGTTTTTTTTAAGAAAGCTTCTGTACATTAATTTGTGCTGTTATGTAATATGGTAGCAAATGTAGCTGTGCTAGACTTGCTAACTATCTGATAACTTTCTGTCATCCTTTTATTCATGCTAAATACATTTATTAATGTTTTATTTAATGTTTTAGAAGTCATTAATAAGTACAACTTTATGCCTTCCAGGCTGCGAAAAACCCTTTAAAATGGTCACAGGTTTCTCACTTTATAATAAGCCACTGGGTTTGCATTTATAAATGTTAGTAAATCATTAAAGTCCTTCTATAATAATAAATCTGCCATTGTAAATACAGTATGTATAAGAATAAATATCTAAATGATCTTAATAAATGGATTTTGTTTCCAAAATTTTGGGTCTCAGTTTGACACAGACAAGTGAAAAGCTATCCAAACTTGACGTGTATAAATAATTTTCAAAAAAAGAGACCTGATCAAAAAAGGATCGGAGTGGTGCAGCTGAAACTGCTCCGAAATAGACCCGAGGATAGTTAGAGTCGATCCAAAATGTGGCCGACCGGAGCAGATCCAAACAGAGAAAGAATCAACACCATTAACACAACACAGTCAACGAGCAGCAGTGACACACCATGTGATCAGAGCTGATACGGAGTCTGGTCTATGAAAGTATGGTCCTTTAAATTGGATCCAGGTAGATTCTGATGAGACTGAATATAATTTAGTGTTGCTCTTATTACTAATCTTTTAAACATTAATAGATTACTTCTTCATTACTAATAAATAAAGCCATTCAGACTTAACGTATGCCTTAGAAGAAAACATTACCAAGGAATGTGCAGTTCTTTGCACAAATATTAACTGAAACACCATGCAGCACTGAATTAAACGTTTGCTTTACTTCAGTGCCTAAATCATCCCTCCTTACAAGCTTTCCTTCCTTTCTCCTCGTTGCATCTTTTGAAACGGTCTCAGGGTTGAGGATCTGCAATTCCACATGAACATGGCTTTAGCTTGTCATTACAATAACAAATGCACTGGGGCTTTCTGATTTAGTGTGGCGTTCTGGCCCATGATGTATATTAATACCACAACGCTGCACCTCTTACCTACGGTTCATCATTCATCTGGGAAAAAGAGGTGGAATTGAGAAGCAGTCCTTGTTTTTGCTGGAACCCGGATCGCAGTCATTTATTGTGTCACGAGACAGGACGGCCCCTGTGCACATCCTTCACCTCCACACACAGCGCCAGCTCCTATTAAACGCTTAACTCTGTTTGTATGTTATTTTGTCAAACACGGGATGGCATGAGACAAAAAACCTGACATACATGAGTACCTCAAATACGCATGGAATAAAAAAAAGAGTAGAATGAGAATTAGATGTTATTTTATCATCTCAAATTTCCTTTCTGTTTTGCATGTGCTTTTCGATCTTAGTATCACAGTAAAATTTGCATTTCATTTCGTGCATATTTTTAATCACATCTCCCTGACTCTGCCCAGTGTTCCCATTCCAGGCTGGTGAGATTCTCATTGAGTGAGTGGTGTAGTTGTGGGCTCGGTTAAGTGATGACTGCTGGTGACAGATTGTCCTCCACCACATTGCCAGCACTTCTCTAGACAGAGCATCCGTCCCTTTTTCATCTCTTCCTGAGTGGACGTGAGGGCTCGCCCGGCAACACAAGACAAATAACATTTCTGCCAGGCCATCACTCTTTCCACCAGCAAGGCAGCTTCGCTTTCAGTGGAGTGGAGCTCACGTATCAGACTCAGCATCACCTGTGCTTCCTCTCTCACTCCATAACTACGTATATTTACTCAAATGTTTCAGTACAGTTTTGAGGTAATTTTACTTTACTCGAGTATTTCCATTTTGGAAGACTTTCCTTTATTATGTTTCCGAGAGAAATATTGTACTTTTTACTCGGGTACATTTATCAGATGACTGTTGACTGTATTTGCAGGTTAACAATTACATATAACATGAGATCGACTAATAAAACATCACTAATATTATCTTTCTTTCCTTCATTCTTTCCTTTCTGCAGTTCTTATTTCCTTCCTTCCTTCAGTCTCTTTCCATCTTTCCTTATTTTTTCATAATTTTTTCATTCTGCTACTTTCCTTTTTTCCTTCTTTCCTTTGCCTTTTTCCTTTTCATTACTAGTAATTTAAAACTAATCGGGCTGTTTCTTAACAATTAGAAATTTTTTATGCCTAAGTACATTTTACCACTGATAGTTGTTCACTTTTACTCATGGTAAGTAGCATATTAAATGCAGGACTTTACTTGTAATGGAGTATTTTTACATTTAGGATCAGAATAATTCTTCCACTGCAAATGACAAATGACTGAGCGCTTAACATTTCAGAAAACTGATGATCCTTGAAGGAAGAGAAAAGAAAAGTTTTTTATAAAGAGGATGATTTTTGCCATAATGCTGAAGGAGTAAATGGGCTGCCTGTGTACTGGCGTTTTACTCCTCTACCTGTTACTCAGGAGGATGTTGGTGTGAATGTGCGTGTATGAAAGAGGAGATACGCTTGAGTCTAGACTCATGATTCGTAACTTCACAGGCGCTCTCGGGGAATCCTGAGGCCACTCTCCCCCTGCCACCGCCCTGGGCAATTATGGTCTTTTGAAATGCAAATAAGGCAGCATGTACATTCGTTAGTGTGGCTGTGTGGGTGTGTATGCATGCGGATTGTGAGTGTAATTCTGCTCGTGTGTGTTCCCGTAACTTAACTTAAAAGCAGCTAAATCCACTGGCACCCCAGCGCAGCAGCAGTCAAATACAATAACATCTGAAAGCTTTGCTACCTTGTGCTCAGTAGGTCCATAGAAGGGACCCTCCAAAACGCAAAGCAGACAAAGAACATACCTTCAATTAGCCTAACGATTAACATTTTAGAGGAAGTCTGTGTTTGGGTCTCTTGGGCTCCCTGCTCTCCCCACAACTCTGCTTTTCATATTCAAATCTGCAACATAAAAGTTAGCCATATCTAATCCTAAAAATGGGTCTTTTACTATTTTGTAAGGAGATAATGCCTGAAGTTTTTACAGGTGGTAGAACTGGCAGGTTATGGAAGAAGGTGCACCATTATGTTTAACAATCATCATGGGCCATCGATGCTTCTGTGAGTCAGAGAAGACAGAGCTCCCAGAACCAGCACAAAGCCACAGGATATTGTCTTTTCTAATTTAGTAAGCGATTAGTCAGTCATACTAACCTGCGTTCATTTAAACCAGCGCCTCAGTGGGGGTTGCCAGAACAGTTGAGTGAATTTGTGGTCATGGGTGGAATTATCATGTTGTGCTGAGGGTTGGTCGTCTCTAAAAGAGATGCCACTATTGATTTATTTAATTTTTGTGTCTGTCACTTAACAATGGCATCTGGGTGCTGGATAGGCAGGGGTTGCCCATCTGCCCCCCTCCATAATACAGTGTGACAGGGCACAAAAAAGGCACCGTGTGGCTACTGTAAACTTTGTGTGAACTTACACCACCTCATGCCAAAAAAGATGAGATGAATTTCCACTCAGACACTTAACGTGGGGTCAAATGAAGTGAATTTCTATCAAATATGTAAGTGGAAGGGTGCACAACGCTGAATTTACAGATTTCAGAAACTCAAAATTCATGGCAGTATGGCAGTTCTTATTAATGCTGGAACTCACATTCACTAGATTCAAATTCCAGCTGCATTTGCATTTATCCACTTGAATCTGTCTTACATAACAGGCAAGGAAATTATGCAAAATCATTATTTATTAATCACCATATGAAACACAAAAGGAGATTACCTGTTTAAAAAAAAAAAAAAAAAANAAAAAAAAAAAAAAAAAACTACCACACGTCGGTAAATTGAGACATTGACTCAGTTGAAGGAAACACCCTCTGAAACACTGAAATTATGTATTGATTTTCCTCCTGTCTTTCGCCCCGATGCCTCTGGGTAATTGCCTCTTTTCTGCTGCTGCTACAGCTGCAGCGAACCATCAGTGCGTCTCAGCGTCTCTGGCCCGTACTGTCGACTCTTGCACGAGGAGAGACAACGCCACTGACTTCTGCTGCATCACGCATCTCCAGCATCCTCAGCTGGGACACTCAGCAGGACTGTAGGATAACTTTTATAGGCGGTAGAGAGCTTTAACAGTTTGTAGTACAAACAAAACACTCTTGGTGGGATAAAGACATCTATGATAGTATTTTCTCTGAAGACTACAGGTTTGAAAATGACCTAAAATCCACTTGTCATTAGCTGCAGGAAAGGCTTTTGCCACTCAAGACTCTTTACGACTGACTAACCGCTACGTTGATCGACGCATGCCGTCTGAATTCTCCACTTTTTCACTTTGCTCAAAGTGCAATCAAATTCAACTTTGACCTGTCTGCCTTTCCAACGTGCAACCAGTGAGGGAATAATTGTATGTGATGGAAGTAGAAGTGACAAACCGATGGACATGAAGTGTATAAGCAGTGTCGAGCAGTAACACAATGCAAATGTAAAATTGCATCAGAATCTGGGCTATAAGGTGATTCAATAATGAAAAGTCAGCAGTCAGACAGAGCTACCAATGATTGTAAATGGCAAATACTCTATGCTCCTAATTGAAATGCTATGGTAGTAGGTAATGTAGCATTTATAGCTAGCATCCTGTGTGCAGGTAGCAATTGGAGCTACGCACAAATTGCTTACCATGGTGCAGTTACAAAGTTGCTCATGTAAACAGCATAAACATTAGGATTTGAGAATATTTACCTGACGATACACACTGCAATAATTTTTGTAATTATGCATAATGGATGCATTTTTTTAATAGTAAATTGAATATTTTATGACTGTATAGCGCTGTATTGATAATTAATGTAATCCAAGAAAAATGTAGAGTTTTAGAGCAAGAGAGCTGAGAGAAACTTTGAATACATCAAGTGTGTCTGTATTCAGTAACTGAACAGTATACAACTATCAGAGCATGGGCTACACAGGAGAAATTTAACTTATATTCTAATAAACACAGACTCTTGCTAATTATAGACATCAAGTCAAGATAAATTTATGTGGATGGGCCCCATATCACGTTTTGTCTTAACTGGATTTAGAGAGTTCCTTCTTCAGCCCAGCAAAGAGTTCGTTGACATTATAAAACAGCTCTTAATGAGATAAAATCTAAACTTATATTTGCTTTATTGTACATTAAACACACAGTACTTAAAGGACCATACCAGTGGTTTTACATGTTTGAACCCAATAAATATTACAAGCTTACATGTTACATTACTGCCAACCATTTTCCAAAACACAAAACCACATTTTAGTTTTTCTGTTATTTTGCCAAATTTCCTAATCTTTCAAAATTAAATATTAAGATGATACACCCTGTGAAGACTTGTGAACCATTGTGAAGGCATAGCCATTTTAATTTCTCAGTAAAAGTGGTCTTCTACTGGGATATGTTTGCTGGTGGAGACATACAGACATTCATTTTCTTCCGTGTAGTTGGATTGGTTAAATTAAGAAACTTTGCTCCCCAACAGCATATTGTTTTCTGTGATGGATTACCTCTCTCAAGCACATTTCAAGTCTCTACAAGTTGATTTTTATACCATTCTGGTATAAACTGCCCCAAACCGTACTTTATTGAATTACCTTCACACTGTAGCGTTTTCCTCACAGCGTCTATCTCAGGTTTCAGCAAGCATGACCAAAGGTAAAGAGGTGAGATCTGATAATTGTGCAGTCAAAGGCAAACCACCACCCGGCTGCTGTGTGACAGGTGTCAGCTTCAGTGCTTAAGAAGCAGGACTAATACTGTAAGTGTTTCACAGATATTTCTACCTTTATGTGACAGATTCTAATGAGAACATCTGACAGGTGGAACATTATGCTTTGATCTTGACAATAAATTATTATTTCATACTTGGGTCTCATCCCAGCAATGCGCTTTAATTCTGTCAGGATGCTTGACTGCCTTCTCAAAATGGAAGACAATGAACATGCTGTATGAAATGTCTTTTTTAGGACAATGAGCCTTGTGGGCTTTAGAGAGTGATGAAGACAAACTGTTGATGACAGTCCCTAATTCCCAAGATCTAGAATAAATGTTTTTCTCTTTTGGTCCAGAAAAGAACTCTATCCATCATTAAGTTTTAGCAGCAGTCTTACCAAAAGTGGACTCCTGTAACTAGGTCTAGGTGTGGTTTGTTTGAATGAAAGGGACTCAGAAAGTGTTTGATTTCTTCAGATTAAATTGTTGTGTACCAAGCTTTCGTTCTACATAGCTTGGCAGAAAAACCAGGCCTAACAAAAATCAGACAGAAGATGGTTGTAAAATTGATTCAGATTCCACTGGTGTGGCATTGTCTCACTCACTCGAAACTGAATGAAGAAAAAGCTGTGGCAAATTGCTCCATGAATGTGGTCACTGAAACCAGTGCTGTTTTCTTTGCTTTGCTAATTATTAATTACCCATCTCCATGCAT
The DNA here is from genome assembly GCA_014773175.1 of Lucifuga dentata. Lineage (NCBI taxonomy): Eukaryota > Metazoa > Chordata > Actinopteri > Ophidiiformes > Bythitidae > Lucifuga > Lucifuga dentata. The sequence goes on from VXCM01000120.1 coordinate 196,865, forward strand.
ATGTGTTTATTCCTAATTGTATTTGATGGATGACTGGCAGCTTTGACACCTCATTAGACCAGATTAATTGAATGACACAATATTTATGTCTCGGCAATGACCAGTTATCCTACCCTCTATCATTGAGATGATCTCACTGATTGAAAACCACTGGTCCGTGTAATCCTAATTATTTGGAATTAGAAAAGAATTTATAGCTTCTTGTGGCGTTTTCTGTGATGACGGCAAATTGGAAACATTAAATGCATAACGAGGGAGAAAATGAGAGGAAGACACAATCATGGAATTAATGTGGGTGAATGTCGGAGAAGGGGGAAGGGTGCATAAAATAAACAGGGCACATGCCTTAGTAGACCCACAGATCTTTACTGCACAACATGTCGTAGATACAGACTGTCACAATGTTTTAGCAATAGCAATGTTTTCTCAAGATTTTGGCATAACATTTGTCACTTTTTCATAATTCTGAAAGGGAATGCCCACAGGATGCTTATTTAGAAGGAGGGTTACTTTTTTCATGCTTATCTAAACCTGTATATTCTCCAACTCCCTATCCGCTCACTTCCAAACATGCTTCTGCAGAACATCTCGATCCATATTCTTGTCTTTTATTAAAAAGTTGGCTGAGTACTCAAAAACATTTCTCACTGAACTTCATATAACCCTCCTCTAACTTCTGCAAAGCTTTGCCCCTCATGGGAGGAGCACAAACTAAAATCCAGCATTTGAGCTCACAGAGAAGCAACAAGGCCCAGAAGAGTGGAGCTTTTACTATCATACAGCGTAAGAAAGCCTCAAGGAACAGACTTCTTTCCCAGGTAGCGAGAACTTCCTCAAGCTTATTTTTCCAACTTTTCAAGTTTCTAACACCATTAGCTGGCTCCCTTGTGGTCTTGAAAGCAGTAGCGCTGATTGAATTAAGCTGTTTGCTTCTTTGAGACGTTTTGACAAGCTTACTTATACAGCAGTCAATCACTGCCATAACTACACAGACCAGCACCCATACTGATGCACACACACATGCAGACACACAAACACATGCTTTTATATGTATGTGCATACACACATGCATATAAACACGTACATATGAAGTTATGCACATATGCACAAATGCACACAAACTGAATCTGACAAACCATCTCTACAATCTGCTGACAAGAATCACTCAATGGGTTATAGACCAAAGGCATTCTTAGAAGCTGTTCCACCATAATGCCATTTACACCATAGTATTTTAATCAATTTAACTGGCCTTTTTAGATGTACTTGGCTCAAAACACTCTTTCTACTTTTAAAAATAGGACAAATGGTCTTTTGGAATCAACTGGGGAGAGGTTTAATCTCATTGAATGGAGCCAAAGCCAGACGTTTAGCTCCACACAGTGCAGAATACAAGATTATACCGGCCTGATATAGCCCTTCCACCACCCGTTTATTTTTATCCTCTATTAAGGCAGTGATATCCTTAAAGGCTGCCAAAATTATCCTGTAAAAATGCTGACTGGGAAATATGAAAGGTTCCAGGCGGTTCTAGTAAGCAATCTGCGCGCATGGTGGAGCAATGTGACTGCTGTGCTTGCTATACCAACAGGGGTGACCCCAGTTGGATGGAGAGGTGAGGCTAAATGAAAGTCATCCCTGGATCTTAGGGGAGCCAAGTCGTGAATATTGAGCCTCTTTTCCAAATGAGATTTACCGCTTTACATAAATGTTTGTTCTTAATAATATTTGTTAGCAGCATATTCATCAACACAGAAACAGGCCGCAGCTATTACAGTTTAAAATCCAATTCACTGACTTTTCAATTAAGACTATTGTATGCTTAATGCTTTCTGGTAATCAGGTATGTTTACTTGACAGTTATTTAAATTATACATAGTTACCACAGGAACAATTTATTGATTTTTAATTAAATATTACAATAATTAAAATTGGTGCTACATTTTTATAAGGCATACTTATTAAAATCTAATAGCATTATAATTGGTAATAAATGTATTGTATTGACACCTGATTTCTAATGTACAGTAATCAACCATTAAAAGGACCAACTTTGGGTTGCCAGGTAGTAAAAAAAAAAAAAAAAAAAANAAAAAAAAAAAAAAAAAAATCCCTTTGGCTGGTGTAGATCCTCTTCCAGCATAACATAATTTCTCTTTTTAGCTATTTAATTAATCAGGAAGACCCTCTAATGAACTTACATTCTACAAAAGCCTACAGAGCATCTGGACCAGTCCATTTATTAACTATTAAACTATTATTACTATATTAAATTATTAATATTTGTGCCTGCAAACTTGGTGTGATAGTGATACAAAAAACCATAACTGTGGATATGATGGCTTATATACAGTATATGGCTTATATATAGCTTATAATTGAGAATTCTATGTCTTTTGAAAAGGGATTCTTCACAAGGTGGCAATCCAAAAGGTGTTCTCATAAATAACATTTTACAGATCTATAAAGCATTAAAAAGTGATTTGTAAACTATTAATATTTAGTTAGAAGGGGGAAACACTATGTCTTCTTCATATTGTAAGATGTGTCATGAAACAAAACCAGTTCCATGCACTTCAGTAGATGGTGAACTACAACATCCCCAATAAATACCTTAATTCCCCACACTTGTGACCAGGTGAGCACACTTCAACCACGAGTGAAAAGATGTCATGACATGTCTGAACCACTAGGGACAAATGAGAACATGACACAAAGACCCAGTTTATAGTGTCAGACCATTAAACATGTCTGTAGACAACTGGATGATTCCAACCCAAAGAATAATTGCTATATAAAAAAAACATGTTAAACATATTTTCATTGTAAAACTGACTAAATCTGGTAAATTACTACAGCTGAAGTCACAAAGGGATCATGTAGTGTTCTAATAGCAACTAGAATATCACATTTAAGACCTAATATCTCCAATTCTTCATTCAGACTTGGAAAATTCAGTGGCTTTGTGGGGGTAAATCTAGTATTTATGAAGTAGGCCTTGGTAGAAAGTTGTGCTCAGTGGATTATTGTTTGATATGATACGCTGTGACTTGCTGTGTGTAGCCTGACAATCGTCAGGCTTATGGTGATAAAGTATACAGAAAGCATGTATTTTATCATGGGATTGGGACAAGCTATGGGGATAATTTCCTTATCAAACACTCTCCGAGTTATTTGAAATAGAAAGTTTTGTACTTCCGTTAACCATTCCTTAGAGTGAGGCTGGTAATTGAAGAGTTACTCGTTGCCCTGTGGGTGTTCTGAGACACAGAAGTAGATATGAGCCCAAATTTTCAGCTCCGTGATGTGAATTCAATGAACACGTGAGTTTCCTCCTTGCAGACAGTTTTTGGTAAAAGCTCACTAAACCCAAAGTTTTATTACAGCAATTACTATACAATCAAATGTACCCAAATTCTCCAAAAAAAAAAAAAAAAAANAAAAAAAAAAAAAAAAAAATGTCATTGTGTTTTGTATCATCAATGTGTTTGTTGAGTGTGTTTGTCCAGCTGACTCTCACACCAACCGTGTAAAGTTACCCACTTTCCTCAGTGCTAGCTATTTTCTCTGCAGGCTCCATAGACACATTAGGCTGCTACATACGCATAAGCATCAGAAAGCCTTAAAAAGCTGACACCATGAGGACAGTTTTGTCAGCTACCTTATTGGAATGAACTTGAGATGAATGTATTGATCCTGTTTCTCGATGGCAATGACACAACCTGGCTTGGTTTTAGAGGTGAAGCCATGCAGACCCTCCTGTGTTATGCTGGAGACATGGCCCAGGATTTTGGCTGGTGTCAAGGAACCATTATAAATTATGATTTTGTTTTTATTTTGTGTGATTAGAAAAAAATGCCCATGAGATAATAAAAGCCATTTGGTGATTTCCTTTATCCATCTCACCATGATTGAAAACATTTTTAGAATGAATGGCAAGAGAGAGAACAGAGATCCTAACCTTGATAGTGTTTGTACCACAGCAAACTCCTAAAAAATAAATTCATACTGCTAAAGAAAAAAAAACATTCATTAGAGCACCTATTCATAGTCTATTGTAGTAAAATATGCCTGATTTTCTTTTTATTTTTTCATTGAGATTGGTCAGTTGCTTTTGAGGAAATGTACACAAATATCAAAAAATGCCTTAGAAATCATTTTTAAAATTCCTGGATCTGCCCCTGGATCCAGATTCTTATTAAAATATAAAGGAGTGTTCCTTGAGCCTTGCCCCATCATTCCATCAAATTCCATTAAAATCGATTTATTAGTTTTTGAGTAATCCTGCCAAAAATCAAATAAACCAGTAGATGTGATTGGGAATATTGCCTGCTTCGTAGAGGTAATAATACTGAATTTCTCATCACATACTGTATACATTTCTCAGCTGAGCATTTAACACCCAGTACAGAAGTCCTCATATAAAGTTCAAATAGATTCTGATATGCTGTGACTATTAGACGACACATTATTCTGTTTTATGGAATATTTGCTCCAGTGACCGCGTGCACATTTCACGTGATGCAGCAGTAATAGCACAAACAGGTCCATTCTCAGCGCTGACCATCCCACAGCAGACATTACCCTTCCTCATCGTGTGACTCCAGCACTCTCAATCAAGATATTTGAGTCCTGCTACGAGTTCCTGATTAACATCGCTGTCATTTTTGTTTTAACTGTCCTCATTTAAATGAGAAATTAGGAGGCTAATAGCATTTATTAACCCAGTGTGAACAGGCAACGGGACGATCACACTCTATACTGGCCCGGTATAGACCTGTCACAGTCAGCGAGGCCCAAAGAGTCGAGCAGAACATAATAAAACCCAACAAATGCACCCAGCTGATTCATGCAGCCCTGTGGCTATAGTAATTATCCCTCTCCACAGTCCTCCAGCAGACGAGGCAAACAAGTGTGTGCCATCCAAATGTGTAAATGATGTATTATATGATGTGAGCTATAGGCACATACTCAGATGAAGACATGTTTAAGTTGTTGAGATTGGCTGAGGAGGATGAGTTAAAGCCTTTAAACATGAATTTGAGGTGTTTCTTCTGCAATGTATTATTATTTGTGTACAACATTTTCTTATTACATTTATGGTCAAAATTACCCATATCACCTTATCATGTTATAAAAATTGCCATTACTACTATTGAGTTACATGACTTCTAGAAAGATGCAAGACTCTGACAGGCTTATTGCACTCATCTTCTTCTCATTATTGTTAATAATATTTTATATATATTCTATTTATAGCTGTTCTGTATTACGTTGTGAATGAGTCTCTGTATTCCATATTGCTATAGTTTACTTGTACATCTTTTGTTGGTTTAGAAGCAGCAAGTAAACAACAGTATTAAATTTACTCAGTCATATTTCTGTTTTTATATTTATAGCATTCCTACATTTTCTCCCAATTAATTTCCTATTGAGATAAGATGAAATTACCTCAAATTAATATAGAATAAATATTTATTCTGTAAAAAGTACATTTAAATGAAAAGTAGCATTCATTACATATATATTTTTATGCAAAGGAAACAAGTTTTGTCACTTTCTTCCATCATATTCAGCATATTTAGATGTTTTATCATTAGTCTGTAATTTGATTAAAGCAGCCTTTAATTAAATGTCATGTGACAACTTCATTAAAACCATAGAAATGGCAGCTATTTGAATGGCATTTGGTTGTGTAAAATATGAGTCAAATAAAACTTAATTGCCGTCAGTTCAATTTCAAACTATATTGCTTCTTAACTGTTAACTCATGTCTGACAACCTCACGTCTGCTGCTTCAAACTGGTCTAAGGAAGATAGGTTTATTGTTTTCTGCACTTTTATTAATTATAAATTAAGTTTAATGGAATTGATGATTTCAAAATAATAATAATAGTTCATTCTGGTTCTGTGGAGCAGTCAGTTGGTCCAAGTTCATGTCTCTGATCAGCCTGCAGAGCCACGTGATACAGTTTCGCTGCAGAGGTCAAAAGGTCAGACATAAAAGTCCAGTTTGCTCATGAATCATGAATTTAATTACATATAACCCATGTGACAGGGAGACAGTGTCCCTCAACCCAACACAATACGTAATTACTGTTTATTGACAGTTAACTATTAGTTCTTCTTGGCTGCTAATTGTACAGACAACAAATCAAATCTAAGCGTTTCTGACCTGCTTTTTGGAGACATTTTGGTCAGTTATGATTAAGGTTTTGTCATGTGTGCGTTTGTGCATGTAGATGTATTGCATAAGCCAAAACATTTCACTTTAAATTTAAAAATAAACCCAATTCCCTTCTCTATTCAGCTGTTCTCTGCTATATTAAGGCCAGAAAAAAGCTTTCAGAGGGACCACTGAGGGAGAATATATCATAAAAACTAACAAATGAGAGGACAAAGTATTATAAAAACACACACTGCTCCTGCACAACGCTACAGTCGGATCCCAGGTTCAATGTGATCTGCTTAAGGAGTCAATCTCTTTTTTTGTGGAGCTGAAAATCTGTTTTGGTTAAATACAGACTTAATGATTGGATTACTGTTTCTTGGTTTGGCGGTAGTGTGATAGTGGGATTACAGACTGTGCACTCTATGGATTTCCTGTCAGATGCCATGAAGCACAGTGTCCCCTCTCTGTGTAAGCTGCCTGGCTCAGAGGGCGGGAGGCAGCTGAGTCTGAACTCACAATATCCACCCCAGAAAACAAACCGGAGCTGAGCTTCCAAATTAAATGCACAATATCTTTATTTCTGTGAAATTTGCTGTATTAGAGAGAATAACAGAAATCTAAAAGGAGAGGTATTTCTAAATGTAAATTTCCTGCCTAGTATTTTAGAAAAACTAAAATAAACAGAATAGATTTTCATATTAATTTTCTTATTTAATTAGCTTCCGTTTCAATATTCAACTCTAAGCTGAAATCATACATGTCATCTGGATGTATGCTCTCTTTTTCTTTCTTTATTTCTTCATCTCATTAAAAACATAAACATATCTCCCCTATTGATTATGTCTGGCTGTCTTAATCAGATCAGCCTGAAATACCTTGTTTTCCTCTGTAAGAAAGTACATTAAATGCCAAAATATTGATCAAAAATTTAATTGAGAATGCACAACTCCTTTATTAAAGCAATCGGCCTTTGCTCCTGTGACTTTGATACGGACTGACATGAAAAGAGAATGTTCAAATTTATTATTCCTTTTATTTAAAAGACGGTTGGGAAACAGAGTCTGTCCCGAGGCTTCTGGCGACATGGCAACGCTGTGATCAATAAGAGCGTGTGATGGGTTTTGTATCGATCAGCAAAATGTGGGTTGATGAAGTATCGGGGGTGGGGTGTGGGGTGTGGGGTGTGGGGGCTTTGCTTTTTCTGTGATGGCTGCCGCATTTCACAGATAGTCTGGTAAAGATCCACTCAAACTTCTCTATCTTCATCATCATCATCCTTGTTATCATTCCTGCTGTGCTCCTCATCACTCCTGCCTCTTTCAGCATTGTTGGAGCTGTCCAGCAGTATAAATAGTGAAATACTGTGGGAAACAGCTGCCATTACTTTAAACGAGGAAAGGCTGTGAAAAGTGAGATCCAGGGTGAGAGGATTAAAGAATAAAGGGAAGAGCTGTTTAGCTCTGTAAGCAGGCGCTGAGCCCTTTAAGCACAGTAAACAGACCAGTTTAAATCACCCGCATTCAATGTGCTTCAACTTTTACTGTTTGTCTGTTTCTGCTGTCCACTTCAGTTTACTTCTGCAGGTGTAAAAACACAACAGTGACCAAAGGAGTGAAACTACATCGGAAATCGATATTGTGATATGTCATGAGACGGTCACTTATCAATACTTTGTCACTCGGATCGCAATACTTTTTGTTACATCACTGAGGCAGAGGTGTCTTTTTCCTTTCCTGCAGATATTGGAAACAGACCCGTCAAAAAAAAACAAAAAAAAAAACAAACCTGACTTGCATGGAATTAAATGTTGAAAAAAAGAGACCCAACCCAAAGAAGACCAGAAGACAGTTGGAGCTGGTCTGAAATAGAAACAGTTAGATCCGATTGTTAATGCATTTGAATGAACAGACCCAAATAGAAAGAACATCAACACTGGCAGCACATAGAATATTGACCTGGTACGACTCGGTTCCTGGATTGGATCTAGGTTCCTAAGAACCGAGTGGATCCAGAAAAAGACTTTTTCTGATATTTAATGGCTGTTTGACACTCCTATCTATCTATCTATCTATCTATCTATCTATCTATCTATCTATCTATCTATCTATCTGTCTGTCTTTCTGTCTATCTGTCTTTCTGTGTGTCTGGATATTCTGCATAACTCCCTTGTGAATGACTGTACACAGACTGGTCATCCCTCAGGCCGTCCCATCACAGTTATCCTTAACTCCTATTGGCCGCTGCTAGGACAGCCTTCCTGAGACCAACCAATGGCAGCTGCCTGATAGTGCCTCTAGCCACGCCCTCTTGCTCTTAAAGAGCCCCTCTCTGTTCAATGGAGACTCACTCTCCTCACTGACTTTACTCAGCCTGAGTGTGCTCTCACCACTGCTGCTCTCATCCATCTCTCTGTCTGTTCTCTCTTTCTCTACCTATCACTCCTCTGTCCTTCATTCTTTTCCCTTTTTTACATGTTTCCTGTTTCCTCTCTTCATCAAACCTCAGTTTCTTTTCCCTCTGCTCTCTCTTTATATATTTATCACCACTAAATCCACTATCTCTCCATACATTCACAGGCTGATAGTGCAGCACCTGTGCAGACTGGAGTTTGTCTGTTGCGGCAGAAGGTTTTTATGTTTTTTGGGTGGTGAACAGGGGGAGGGAGGGGAGACAACACCCAGGAACACCTGACCAACATTTTATCAAGATATGTGGAGACTTGGGAACTGATCTCCTCCAGCTTTTCTCCAGCTGTTTGTTTATCTTTTTTTTTTAACTGCAACACCTGGAATGACTAACGTGGACTGATGGATGTTTCCGAACTGTGCATCCCTGACCCTCTCTGCTACCATAACCAGTAAGCACATCTCTTTTAATTTCCTCTTCTCTTTATTTGATTTTCAATTCTAATGTTCAGATGTTGGTATTTTTATTTGCTTCTTTGCCTGTAATTTTAGAAAAAAGAAGAGAAAGAATACACAAAGTTCCATGATTAAGTAAACTATTTCTCAGCTCCACCTCTCCTAGAGTGGAACAGAGGAGCTCAGGAGTGTGAGGCTGCGGTAGTTTAGCCTGCAGGGAGTCCAGGTCGGACTGTTGCCCTGCAGCTGTGTAGCTCTGCATCAGGATCCAGGGTTTAACCTCAGCCACAGGGAAGAGCCAGAGGCAGATTAATGTGGACTATATCCAAAGTGGCTCTCTTCTGACAGCCTGGGGAAACTCTGACTAGTGTGTGAGAGAGTGTGTTTTTGATAGAGACAGACAGTGAAAGTGAGTGTGTGATGACCAGATAACTTTAAGTCTGCTTGGTCAAATCTTTGATCATTTTTTTTTTATATTTATATAATCTGTGTGCTGTCATTCTGATATTAAGGAATATAATGATCTCCAGATTGACATTATGTTGAAGAAAATGCAGTTAAATCCTCTGAAAAGTATTAGAGTGCTGCACCCTGAGGAGTCATTACACCTAAATCACTGCTGTGCTTGTGTGACAGCGCAGGACAAAGAAAAAGCACCGTAATTCCAATGCAAAAGTACACTCATTTTAACTGCGGTGATCTAGCAGCCTGTAAATGTCAAGTCGAACAAACTCTGAAATCTTTGAGCAGTATTTCATCACTAAACTGCTCGAATGTCTGGAAAGGAGAAGACACTTTACCAGGATCCTCTTAAGGTTAATCTGGATTGGAACGGTTTAACCTACTTAGTGCTTTTTACGGGCTTCTGATTAGGAATATTCAGACTCTATGAGACTCCCTGCATATTACAAAAACATGCTTAGTAATGTTAAACCAGTGCATTGTAATAACTGAAAAAGTCACTACAGATACAACTAAGAGGAAAAGTTAATAAAAATAAAATAATATTAGCCTATGACTTGTGTTTGTATGGCAAGAAATTATATCTAAGTTACATAGAAAAGAAGCTTTGTTTATTTTAGGGGAGTAGTCAGTACACTTTGCAACATAAAATATAGATCTTTCTAATTTAGCTTTCCGTTTTGTGCTGTAGATTTTGTGTTGGGTAGGAAAATTGCACAGCAGTAAGTGCAAAGTGTAAGGATGCACATAAAATTAATTTACTGCAGTTGCTGTACTCACAACAATTAGACTAATTTATTTATGTCAACATTTCTACGCGAGTTGCGGTTTAGAAATGCAACGCTTTAACCACAAGTGTCTAGATAGGATTACTGTTTTCAATGTAACAGAGGATTTGTCAGTTGTTTTGATATCTCACCTGCAAGTAACAGAGCTGGCTTTCGTTCCCCTTTAATGTGTTTAAATATATCAGTTTCATGTATTGTGTTGTTAAGGCTTTGATACTCAATATTGCAATTCCTGTGCAAATTGCAATGCAGCACAAAAATCCAACAACCCATTGCTCTTATTTTTCACACAATCATCAATTCCAGGAAACTAATTGGTGTAAAACAGCATTTAATACATTTGTATCATTTAATAGAGGGCTTAAGTTAATGTGTTTTTACTACATGTTAAAATATTTGAAATTGAATTAAAAGTAAAATAAAAAGAGAGGTAAACAATATTGTTGAACTTTGGTGAAGCTTTACCAAGTGTGTGTATGTGTGCTGTTTGTCGTTTGTGTATTGTGTATGTTTGCATGCTATTGAATACATATGTAGACAGAATACATATGCATGTGTGTGGGGGTGAGGGGTTGTTCAGGCGTGTGTGTGTGTGTGTGTGTGTGTGTATATTGTCTCCTGCAGCGGCAGTATAGTTGGATTATGGGTCATATTTGATAGGACAACACACAGAAAATATAAAAACTTCAGCTATAACACTGATATCACCCAAAAATGTCACATTATGCACATTGTGACCTTTTTTATTGTACTTATTTCTACTGATTCTAAACGAGTTCTTGCTGGGTGAATGTTATGTCTTCTAAGATAATTTCAGTTTACTCAAGGGGAAGAAAACTATTTTAAAAGTTATCAGTAAAACAGGTTATAATGAATTTTCATGGCTAAAAGCCCAGAGTTTGTGGATAACCTATCAGAAACTTTCAACTTGTAACTTATCATAAATTAAATTATAGTTACTGGTAAAAATAAAATAAATAAATAATATTAATAATAATAATAAAATAAACCATGAAAGCTTATTTCATTTGTTTTGTTGTCAGTTTTGCTGTTTTACATCTTTCCACCTTGAAACAACTGTAGTTGGTTGAACTCTTACATAAATCTGCAATCAAGCAGATTTGGCCTCGGGGGGGGACGCTGTTAACCTTTAGGGGAGATTTTTGTCCTGACAGGCAAACCTTTTGGCCTGAGGTGAGACACCAGATTCTGTCCTGAAAGGGAAACAAGTTCCAGTACCAGTAAATTAATATAAGCAACTCGCAGTTATTGCTAGAATAATTCTGTCTTTATAAATAAACGTATATGTATATATGTAGCTATATATTTATGGATTGTCCCTTAAGTTCATTGCAAGGAAAATTTTTAAATTACTCAAGGGGTTTTATGCCTGGATTCATGAAGACAATATTCACCATTTTACAAGAAAAGTTTAATTTAATTATTTTACATTTTCTGTACTATTACATGTTAAGATGTTTTATCATTAAAAACTACTAACTTAAGAGCTTTTTGTGTTACTTGAACCAAATTTGGACAAAAATGGGATTTACGTGTAATCAAAACCAACATTACTCATGGTTATCAGTGTAAAATACAGCGAAAGAATGCAGTGTATTTTTGTAATTTGCTGTGCAGATTTGTCCTGGACCATCAGGTACTGTGTTAAATATTTTCCTAGTACCTGGCTAAAAATACTTTCATGACAGGTACTTTTTTCTGAGAAACTAAATAAAATTTAATCCTAATCAGCCGCATCACACAGATTTTCTTTATATGTTATACAATCTTAGACAATTTCCGATGCCACATGTGATTGGATAAAATTTTACAAAATAATCTGCCATGACCGTTCTGAGCAGCAACAATAAGTCTCAAAAAACTTCATCATTCTACTGACTTTTTTTACAGTGTGGATGTAGTTTATGTTCAGTTTGCTTCACTAACTCTGAAATGCAATTTATTCTCTTCTTCCACCTGCTGTTCACACACTGGAGATGCCCTTCACAAGCAAACAAACAGGAATGTCATATACACACATGCACGCACACATACACACGCACACATGTGCCCTCACATACGGATGAGACCAAAGAATCACACACTGACCTGGGATCTAATATTAGCAGTGTCATATCATAGAAATACCTGACCGTGTCTGTTAAGGGAAACACATAATCGGATCATGCATCGCAGGAAATTTCTTCTGCATTTATTCAGACAGTTATGCGCTCAGTCATCATCATACTGAAAATTTTTCCACTGCTCAATATCATTAATATAAAATGAATAACAAATAAAAAAAATACTTGTAAGTGAAAATTTCTGTTTGCTCAAAGCTTACATGATTGTTATACACTTAATATACAAAAGATATTTTCACATTTTCTTAGACTTATTGATATTGATTATCATTTATTTCTGAGCTGTTATTCTTGAATACGTGAGTGGCGTGTTAAAATATCAAATCGGAGAAAATGCTTTAAATGTCCAAAAAAAAGTAGCATGTCTATAAAATAAATCATCATGGGATATTTCTTGGAGTTATATAATGCGGTTGGCTGAATGCAGGTATTATAATATGTAACATGAGGTCTCCTGTGTCCCACGGCTGAAATACATCTTACTGACATGCAGGATATTGTGTTGTGGCAATGTTGAGTTTTTGTACTGGAAACAGACTAAAAATCCAATACAGACACAACACGCTGCAAAACAGAGTGACAAAGCAGTTTATTTGCCACATTCATCATTACAGATTTGGAATTAGAATTTAATGTTTTTGTATCTGTATAGGATTTGCTGCTGTTAGTGACTTTGTTTTTTTTAAATAAATCTCTTTTCACCTTAGCTTTAAAGAGTTTTTATCATTTAAAAACCATTTTCAATCTTGCTGACAGTAACATAAATGTTGTTTTGTTACTTGAGAAGCGTCTTACAGCATGCTTCGTCACTCTGAAGCTGTCAGTGAGTGTAAAGTTGGTGCCTTTGCAGCATCCAGCACACCTTCCTGCACTGCAGGGAAATAGCTGCACTGTAAATGACACGGTCACATTTCTGCCAAAATGGATGAAATTGTTTTAAACAAAATCCCACAAGGGTGTGTTTTGACCTGGCATTAGGCTGTACTGGTGGCTGCTGGAACCAGTAAAATCGAGTCTGAGTAACAGGAAGCCAACAGAACCTGAGTCTGGAAGGAGCAGGTGGTGACTCGTGTGTGTGTGCATATGTGCATGTGTGCATATGTGTGTCTGTGTGTGTGAGAGTGCACATGATGTAAAAAATGATGATCCCCTCTAACTTTACTTCCACCTCCCATATCGACTTTTAATAATGAAGGTGAGAGAAAAGAATTCAAAATGTTCCACTTTATGCATGATTCTGTTTTCCCAGAGTTCATAGTGATGTGTTTATTAATGCTGATGGCTGCAATGAGTAAAGCCTGTCTCTATAGGAGAATGGTGCTGTGTGACCATGAGAGGAGAAATAACTTCATTACCCATCATGACTCCCTCTTGATGTAGATATATCTTTTATGCAGCTTGTCAAGGACTTTGAATGCATCAGGATGTAGATGTGCACTTTTTACAGCCACGATTCAAACGTGGCGTTCGAGGTCTCAGGCTGAATCGAGCTTCGGAGAGGACTTCTTTGAATGAGTTTGTTTTATTGATCAATTGAAATTACACACGCAAGCTGCGATAGGTCTAATCATGGAGTGCAGGTCAGCCAGCATGTTTAATTTAATGGGCCTCGTTGAAGCTCCACGAGGTCTCACATTGTGAACTTAATTCCTTTTCGCCACGTTCATTTGCATTGTGTCAATTGACCAGAGCTCTTACTGTATCAGCTTGAGTCGCACTTGAAATTCAGCCCATGCTCTAATACCATTAGGCAAATGCAAAGTTGTGTCATTTACACATTTGGGGAAAAAAGGGAAAGAGAGAGGAAAGCCAGTTTGCGCCAGACAAGACCTGCTTGTGATTATCAGTGGATGTTATTACGGTGGAGAAGCAGACGTTTGAAGGTTATTTTTCTGGGCAGTAATTGAAATGCAAAATAACATTAGGATCGATGACCATCTCTGTTTATTTATGAAATCAATAACGTAACTGTCCCTCATGAGTCCCCCTCTGATTCCCAATGACGGCTTAAGTCTTTGCTCGTTTATTCTTTCTCCCCCATAACCTCCTTCTTCTGTCTCGTTTTAAAAGGCAGTTAGGGGTGTGTTTGACTTTGCAGGGAGAGCAATTTCCTGGAGGTGGTGGATGTGTATGTAGATGGGGGTTGATACTCCAGGTAAGGAGACATCATCCATGTGGGAAATCTATGCAATCTCTCCTTGTGGCTGTGACATTGAAGAGGCCATATGCTGGAAGTTCTTTGTATATGTGTGCATGTGTATGTGTGTGTGTGTAAGAGAGAGCAAGAGAGAAATATCTTACCACAACAAAACAAAACAAAAAAACACTATATGACCTTAAAAATCGCAATAAACCATTCAGTTTAATCCTGTTCAGCTCCATATAAGCAACTTTAATTAGTTATAGTTGCATGAAACCAGTTTGTCTTTTAATTTAACTAATTTTAAGAGTTAATCTCTTAAAAATTAACTACAATTAAAGTCTTCAAATACATCTTTAGACCTTAAGGTAGTCTGTAGACTGTAAACAACAAATGACAATTTTCAAGGTGTTGTTTATTGTTTATGGAGCGGGAGTAAGGATGAAATAAAAAATGATTGCATGCTGTGTGGCAAAACTTTTTAGAATGGAGTTTGATTTTCTTGGTTATTGTGCAATGATCTGTCTTTTTCTCTCTCGTTTCAAAATACTAATGCTTATTTCTAGAAAAGACTCAAAGCAAGTTAATTCCTATTAGAAACAGGTTGATTTATCAGATTTACAACTGAACATTAAATCAAATCAAAACTTGATAAGAGCCCAATAACCTCATCCGTACGGTACCTGATAACATAATTTTCTTTACATATGAAAAAATTAAATCATCTCCAACAGGAGCTTATGCACTTAACAATAGTACTATAACTTGCTAACTTGATAAGGTGCAGTAACATTAGTAATGTGAGTATGTTTATGCCTGTCATGCTGTAAGTCTGCACAGTTTGCAGATTTTACATGCAATCAACATTTATATAATGTAAAACTTATTACATTATAACTGTATTGACTAATGCCTCTTTAACACCAGCTACATTATTTGTAGCTGCATATGCATCATGCATTTAAAATTTTTTAGCTCGCATACATTTTTTGATGACCTTCATTTGTGCTAACGCCGTGTCATCCACATGTTGTTGTTACTACTTAACACTTCAGCGACACACACGCAACCCCATTTTCCCGCTCGCATTTCCATTCATTTCCCAGACACTCCGGCCTCTGACTAACAGTGTAATCTATGTGTCAGGCGGGAAGGGCCACTCAGTTTAAAGCTGATAGAGTTTGCCCCAAACAAGGACAGCCTATCATAGAAAGATTAATGAACTAATTTCATGCATGGCTCCTTGCCTCTGTCCTTCTGTGCTTCCATGTTCCAGTGTGTGTGTTCAGCACTGTGATTTACGTTGCGCTCCTCGCTACAAGCTTAACACCAAGCTGAACAATAATATTTCCCCTCAGTGAGAAAATACATAGTGAGATATCGTAAAGTAGATTTTTAACCCTTCACTTGTCAAGTCAAGTATGGGATGAAGTCATTGAGTTTTGTATAGAATACACATTTTACACGATCTTTCTATTTGTTGTGCTAAAATTCTGAGGCTGGAAAACATATTTCATGGCTTAGAGAAGAGGTGGACGGATTCGGGATTTATGTGGGGAAGCAGGGGATCTGCATTGCTGCCAGTTTGAGGAGGCATGCCAAAATACACACGCATACACACAAACAGACCCTCAGTATAAATGCAAACATTTGAGATTTTAAGCTTCTCTGGGACATTTTCAAACCCAGCACACTTTGGCTGAAACACACCCACACTCACACACAAACTCACACACACACACATGCTCAGGTCAGTAACTACTATAGGTATGTGTGTGTATGTGTGTGTGTGTGTGTGTGGCATTTCAGACTCGGTCTCAGCTCTTGTTATCCATTCTGGACAGTTCCCTAGTTTTTACATGGAGTCATGGCTAGACTCTCTTCCAGTGTGGTGGACAGACAGAAACTTGTGTGTGTGCGTGTGTGTGGGACTCAATGTGGGACCGTCTGGTCTTCTAAGAACAGAGAAGGCAGGTGACCTTCACGTCTGTCTGATGAGTCTTGCTTGTCTGCTCAGTTTGTACCATTTTTCTGCGCGGTGGAGCAAACACTACCCCATTAGATATTAAGTGCAGTATGTGTGTTGGAGTGTGCGTGTGTGTGTTACCAAGGGAGTGGGGCAGGTTGAGGAGAGTCACTCCTGTGCTTAGAAAACTCTGTCTCTTTACAATAAGAGGGGAAACCAAATTATGAAACTATGAAGCTATTTCTGTCTGCGAGAATTGGTGGTTCGTGCCATTATTTCATTTCGACAGATCTGAAAGGACCCATTAGAAATTTCCATTAAATCTAACAAAAAACATCTCCCTAGCGTTACCGTGTGCTAAGTGTGGAATGAACTACTTTTTACATATGCCACAATGTACTATTCCATAGGGAATCCCCCTATCTGGCTGCGATGATGTATTAACTGTTACCACGCCGCTCTCTCCACTTCCCTCCAATGGGAAAAATGCACCTTCCAAACTGACTGTAGGTGCATGCTGATTGCTAACAAGATTTAACTTGAGTCTATTGAATCTTTTATAAACCGCAACAGCCTCTGAATAAAGACTAACATAATGTAGTATCGCTCCATCTAGAACTATGTTAACAGTCCTGACTGATTAAAAATGCATAAGGAATGTCTGGGACCCGTAAGAGGAGGGTTTATTTTTTCATGCCTCATCTGGAACAGGAAGGAAGCAGAGGATCAATAGATCTGATCTAGGCCCAGGGGTAGAGGCTATCTCCTCTCTACCGTCTACCCGTTAGCTGTTAAAAAGGGAGGTTTCATGTTGTCGAGGGCCTGATGACTTCATGGCTTTATGTACACACACACTCATACAAAGCAGCGGCAGAGGTAAAATGAATTTGCACTTAAATTTGTAAAGAAGCACCCTAAAAGCAGCAAAAAAGCATAAAGTTCAGAGGAATCCACTGTGGGGGATCTGGTCTGCTCTTAGTTTCAAACATTCCTTGCATGGTTTCCCTTCAGTCTCACCCAGTATTTATAATTCTCAAGCATGTAAGGCTAAGTTGCTTACGATCAGCACCAACTGTGACAGACAGCACCAGCAGCTCTAACAGGAGTCTAGTCCTAATTTCGTGCTTTGTGTGACTGGATCGTCCCACTGCTGAGCTACTGAAAGATTATTTTGCCATGAAGAGAAATTATTTTCTAACAATACACACCGCCACGCAGTCTCATTAACATAAAAGGAATATAAAAGATCATATTTGGAACTAAAATGTGTATGATGTAAAGATTCTGAGAATATAAGTTTCCAAGCTGAATGTTGCAATTATAGAATGTGAATTCTCAGTCAGCAATGCCCTCATTACATCTTCCTCAACCTCTCCAACCTCTCCCATAAGTCCACCGTAACCCAGCACCACACATTGGCAAACTAACCGGGACTATTGATCGGCTCATGTATTACCCATGATCCTCCATATGCTGAGGGTAACACCTCTCTGTCCATTAACAGCCTTCTGAAGTTTCATTTATTCATTTACTTCTGGCAGCCGACCAATTGTGGGCATTGTTTGCAAGATGTATGGCGCATCTGTTGACATGTCGTTAGTTACCATTTTGCCTGAGAGAAATAAGCTACTGTAGTATATCACTTCACATTCCTACACATTAACGGTCCTGTGTGTAACGTAATCTATCAAACTCTGATGAACCGGTTACGTGCAGTGCCGACGCTCCATCACCGCTGATGAATCTCTTCCAGGATGATCACTACATGATGGAAGAAAGCGATGCTTGCTACATCTTTTCAGTCTAGTTAGTGGTGATTTTCTGCTGTGTGTTTCTTGTAAAGAGATACCACTGGATATTATATCAGTAAGGTGGTTTGAAGCCCTTTTACTCCAGTTCTGGTAGTTTTTATGCTGTAGCTTTAACAGAAACAATTTAATGAATGATTGAATGATTCTCAATGGTTAAAGAAAACCCTTTGACCACTTACCTTTGAACCTTTAATTTCTGAATCTTAAGTCATTCGGACTGTATCACTTCTAACTTGATTGTTTCACTCTGAGTTTCTCTGCATTTTTCAGTGTACGCACTATGAAGTTAATACTGAAACTGACTGCAGCTCTGCCTCTGTGTGTGTTTATCCAGGTTGCTAACCAGAATGCCCTCTGATGACCGACATCTCTCCTCAAGCTGTGGTTCCTACGTCAAAACTGAGCCTTCCAGTCCTTCCTCTTCGCTAGTCGACACCGGCAGTCACCACAGTCCCAGTGGCAACTCTGACGCCAGTGGCGGGTACATCAACGGCAGCAGCGGACGGTCACACGCCCTGGACTCCCCGCCAATGTTCAACCCAGCCATGCTTGGAAGCGGTGGCGCGTGCCTACGCCGCTATGAGGAGTGTTCCGGCGGTATGGCTGATGACTCGCCGATCAAGTGCGAGTACATGCTCAATGCCATTCCCAAGAGGCTGTGCCTGGTGTGCGGTGACATTGCCTCAGGGTACCACTATGGGGTGGCCTCCTGTGAGGCCTGCAAGGCCTTTTTCAAAAGGACGATACAAGGTATTTCCCATTTTCTCACATGAACTGATCTCCAATGTCTGCAGGCTTTCACTTAAAGCTCAGCAAAGACACATTCTGAAATGTTAGAACTTTTTAATACAGGTCTGCTGTCTCTTTTGTAAAATAATATCATTGCGACAAGTGCAGCATTAAGTATTAGCAGTAAAAATTTACTAAAGTATCAAAAATTGCTCAAGTCTCTAAATGAAAATCCCTAATATTGGAGATGCAAGTTTTTTCAACCAAATAATTTTAGGATGAATTTAGAATGAATTGATGGAATTGCTGAAGGCAAGTCAAGGAGGATCTGAACAATCTGTCCCTTTGTAAAACTCAAACTCTGAATGTTAAAAGTACATGATATACAAGGTTTCTACCTGGCAAAAGCAACATCTCTTATGAGCTCGTGTCTAATAACTAGTAACTCCATCTGTCAGATAAATGCAGTGAAGTAAAAATGAATTATTTTACACTGAAATTTAGCAGAGTAGACTTACAAAGTAACACAAAATGAAAATACCCTCCTCCCTTATGGGAGTTATAGCATGGCAATTATGAGCATCTACAGCAGGCAAACGCTCCAGTCTGTAAACCTGCTGGGTTATGGTCTTTGATCACTGCATGTGAATATTACCATTGGCATGCACTCTGAGATGTGTGGGAAATTTTCTAGAATAATCGCTGGAACAGAGATGAACTGAGAAGCAGAGTTCTGAATTTCATCTTCAGCATTTATAACTGTAGCTGTGATTTCAGACAACAGACTTAGGCCACTTTTACACTAATGTAAATGAATTTACACACACACACACACACACACACACACACACATTTACACACTGTAAAAATCTCAGCATTTATCATCCAAAAATTAATCCTTATTCATGTCAAACATTTTACCAAGTTTCCACATCCAGAATATGATCTGGTTCACCACCAAAATGAGCAGATCTTCTTTTTGTTAAAAAACAAGCCACCATACTAAATTTAATTGAAATTGGCCAATTAGCTTTGATTTCATGGGCTAAAAACTTCTTCTGGATCCTGGATCCCTAATTTGATCTGGATCACCTCCAAAATTTAGTAACTTCTTCCTGTCTACAGTATATGTACCCCAAATTTCATCCAAATTTGTCCATAACTTTTCAAGATATCCTGCTACAAAAACAGACAAAAACGGTGATCATATAACCTTCTTGGTGGAGGTAACAATGTATTTTCTTTTTAATATGCCTTAGTGTGAACATAGCCAGAGAGACATGCAGCAATATTTAACATGTGAGAAGTTATTATATTTTTTGATACCGAGTGATGTCCTGACAGAGTTAAACATTGTTTCAGTATCATTTTGACATTTCAGGTAATATGACTATATGATGAAATCTTTGTACTTTAAAGGCTCTGCGTGCCACAATCTGAGTTAAGAAGTGCACGTACTCTTCCTCTCTGACTTTGCGTTGTCTTGCTCAGATGCCCCGTCTTCTTTTTCTTGTTCTCCTTCGTGGAGGACGGGCCTGTAATGAACCTAATCTGTCCGTCATTCGTCCTGAGCCCCGGGAGCTTCAGTCAATAACAATCAGTGTTGGGTGACTGTAATTAAGAACCAGGCATTTCATTGGGAGAAAGCCGGCAAGGAGGGTGGGAGGTGTGGATCTCTTCTTCGCCCTCGGGCCCCTCTGGCCCACACCCAAGAGGGAGGAGATGGGGGCCAATTAGAAGCTCAGGCACGTGTTGTCGGGGCAGTAACAGAGGAAGGGGAGAGGAGAGAGAGATGCGGAGGAGTCCTCTAAAGAAAAGGTAGAGGGACAAGGGATGTGGTCATTCACTGAAAGGAGAAGCCCCTTTAATGGAATGGTAATCAGGAAGGGGGGTCCCGGCCTCAGTAAAGGAGGAGGACAAGGAGAGGTCCAGCTTGAGTGGAGATGAGCGCGTGGATAATAGCATGGCATAATAATATATCAAAATTTAGAGGGAAAATAAGAGAGGTTAAGGAAGGATATTAGAGTGGTTGAAATGTCCTTTGAGAAATAAAGGTGGACACAAGACCTGATTAACTAAGAGGGTATGCCGACAGTGAGCTTTTAGAGGTAGGCAATTTAAGTCACCCCCCCATACATACAGACACACACACACACACACACACACACACACACACACACTCTTCTGACTCACCAACACACACACTTCTATTTTCAAATTATTTCATTTAAAAATGATCTATTAATGAATTTTAAAATTATGATGATAAATTACACCTGCACACCCACACTGACTTTGTGTCCAGGTTCTATACTACAAGCTTATTCTAACTGGATTTTAAATATGTCGTGTGTTCATGTGGAAAGTGAGGAAAAAATAAATCAGACTCACATAAGTTAAAATAAATACCAACATGGCTTGATTTTTCCTGTGCGTGCTGCAGGTGGACACTATTGTTCCACAATGCATTACAACAAAGACATAGAGGGGCAGCTTGCAGGTGGAAAAAAATTAAAAGAGAATATGGACAGCGGTGAGATAGCTTGAGGAACATTTTGGAAGACAAAGTATTAAAGGACATACTGGTAATTTTGTATGTATAAGCCCAATAAATACTACAAAATGGGTTACTTTACTGACAACCACTTTCCAAAACGGTAAACTTATTTTAGTTTTTATAGTTTTAGTTTCCTTCCAAATCTCCTAATCTTTTAAAATCAAATGTGCAGGTGAAACACCCCCTTAAAATTAAGTGTTTTGCCTACTAAAACGTACTTATGAATGTGGAAAGACAGTTGTTTTTAATTTCTCCATAAGCCGTCTTCTCTGGGACAAAAATCCCTGACACACTTTCTTCCATGCAGCTCCATGTTGGACTGGTTAGATAAAGTTACTTCAACAAAATTTAATAGACATCGTGCTTGTTGTGATGGATTACTTATCTCAAGCATGTTTCAAGTGTTTACAAAATTATTTTAATAGCGGATTGGAATTAACTGAAGCTAATGTCAGTCTGGAATATTGGAAAAACAATTCTAACATTTATCACTCCAGTAGTATGTTTTGGGAATGCAGGTTGTATACATGGGGCTCAAACTGTATCCTATTAATTTATATATAATAGAAATAGGATACAGCCTTTAAGAGTTGAGTGTCTATATACAATCACTGTGTTTTTCCATCTGCTAACACTCTTCAGTTTAAAGCCTTTAGCCACCGTGAAAGCTGCAGCAGCCTCTGCCAACATGCTGGCATGGTGCCCCGGCCCCTCACTGTGCATGTGACCCTACTGGCACCATTGATGCCAGGGATCCTGACAAATGTTGGCACCTTCTCCTTGACCAACAGGGGGGTGAGGGGGGGGTCACTCTGGCAGATCTGCAACACACAGCACCTGGTTTGCTGTTTTTAGATACCATTAATACATCTCTGGACTTACGGGACATTGTTTAAACATTCAGTCAAGGGATGAGGATACTTGGGAAAGAGGTTTTGTCATTGGATTCTCAGGGTCACGTCAACTTTTGAGGGAGAGTGAGTGTAATGGTCAAAAAAAAAAAGTCAACTGGAACCTTGTGAGGAAAACAGAAAATATTAAAAAAAAAAAAAACATGGCACAGCTACATGGTAGCAGATTCAATATGTCTGCATTTCTGGCTGTTTTTGGAACTGAGTGATTAAATTGCACAGGAAATATTTCCTTTAGTGAGCCAACAACCATTGAGACGGACTTGAATAATACATCGAGCTTTGCTATATGATATGGGAGCCTTAGATTGGAAGCTTAATAGCAGCTCTAGTGGAGAACATTATGCACTCTGCTGTATGTCCATCTCGTAGCCCTTGTATTGTTGCGGGAGGGCAGCTTACCCATCATCCTTTAGGTTGAGAAGGATGGGTTAGAAGGGTCGTGGTGAGCCTTGCGGAGAGGACGCTCTGCATTAATGAAGCTAATTTATCTGAATCAAAATGGGGGTGGGATTCCAGGGCGGGAAAGTGCTTTTTAGATGTCCCATCAAAATGCCACTAAACCCTCCTCTCCTTCAGGAGTATCACATGGGGTCACCTTGGGACAGGTGTGTGTGCGTGTGCATGTATCTCAATGTGTGTATGAGACTGTGCTTCTGCACCTGTTTATAATTTTGATCTGGCATCCTTTTCTATGCAATAATTAAAACAGATTCTTCCTAATTTTAATGTTCACCTTTTATGTTCACAGACATTTTATCAGTCACACCTTTTTCTCTTATCTTCTACAGGGAATATTGAATACAGTTGTCCAGCTGCCAACGAATGTGAAATCACAAAACGGAGACGCAAATCCTGCCAGGCCTGCCGCTTCATGAAATGTCTCAAAGTTGGCATGCTGAAGGAAGGTGAGTGAGAGCTGTCTGTATATACGTATATATATACGTATATATGTATATATATACATGTACCTGTATATATATACGTATATATATCTATATCTATATCTATAGATATAGATATAGATATATATATATATATATATTTTTTTTTAATATGCATTGGAATAANATATATGTATATATATACATGTACCTGTATATATATATATATATATTTTTTTTTAATATGCATTGGAATAAAGAAAAAAAAAACTTTCTTGACACAAAGAACCAAAATCTAAATTTTGAAGGTATCGTGAATTATCACCGTTGGAACAGTACGTCCAATTCAGTCGAGTCGTCTTACTAGAATGGTCAGTGATCACATATTAAAGCTTCAGGGAAACACTAGTGACATCACCCACAGGACTTAGACCTCCACACACTGCCAAGCATCATGGCGATGAGCTCCAGCGGGTGGAAAACCTGCTGAGGTGGTTGTTCCTACCAAGACTGACTGAGAAGTGTAACAGTACTCTTGAAAAGCACAGGCTGTTCCCCTAAGACTTCTCTCCCCTGGGCTCTCTCTCTGTCTGTCTCTCTCTCTCTCTCTCTCTCTCTCTCTCTCTCTCTCTCTGTCTCTCTCTCATCTCCTCTCTCGCCTACTATATTGATCCACTAAATGCTTTCCGAACATCCCACCTCACTTCCTGCATGTGTTGTTTCTCCTCCAGTCCAAGACCTTTGGGAGTACAGAGGAAAAATCTAGCCGAGACATTGTTTTTTTTTTTCTTTCTTTGTTTTTTCAGATTTATAGATTTTCAGATTTTTGCATATAATTAGATATAAGAGCAATTCTGCAGACTCTGGCTCTGAGTTTAGCTTTTGTTCATAGAGGACATTATACCTAGTATAAAACTTTGAAGACATTATGTAGTTGGTCCAATGCTGGCTCTTTCTTTTTGAAGGGACTTGAATGAAACAATCATTCACTATCACAAATGCTATATTGGCTACCTGAATTCAGTTATGTGACCAACTTCCTAAACGTCATAGCAGCCCCATATAGAGTCTCCAATAAAGTGTTCATAAATATTTTAAATAATGGATTTTACCAAACAAAAAAAAAAAAAAAAAAAAAAAATCATCTTTTTAAATCATACTTTTTGTTACTTTGGATTTACAAAACATCACTGGTGTTGAGTTTAAGTTGTCAGATACAAATATTTTCAGAGTTTGATGCAATGAGTCATTATTTTAGTCCAAAAAGCTGTGATAAGCACAGGACTCCACCACTACATGACCACCCAGTTTGCGTCACACCAGGTCAGTGTCCCAGTTCTGGAGTTGAGCCCAGTGCCTTTCCCACTGATTATATGATATATGTCCTCATATAAAACCAAGCATTTAAAGAATTTGTTTATGGACTTAACTTAGAGACACAACAGTCATAAATTTTCTAAAATAAAACCATGGACTTAGAGTTTTGTGTATATCCTGCCAGCACCAAACACATCTCATAATACAAGCAAATACAAGACTGGATGTCATGTGCTTGGTACACTTCACTAATATAACGCACCTTTCTCATTGGACTTATTTAGCTATGTTTGTCCAGCTCAGACTGAAGGCTCATTCTTTGTATTGCCATCAAAATCTATTTATACATGCATCCACTTTTGATGTCTTCATTCCTTTCCAAATATCTCACACCAAGGCTTTGACCCTCAGCCAAGAAAAATAATGTTGCTTCAGAAATAAAGCTGAAACTATTAGCGCATGCTTAGGTGAAAAATGGCGGGGTATTGTCTGTAGCGAGCCACGCTAAGCCACTGATGTGGACAGTCGGCGCGTGGAGGGAAATTTGACTCCATCACCTCCGCTGTCTGTGGCTCTCGAGCGTCACAGCCACAGTAGGTGATTCTCTGAAAGTGATGGCATTCAATTAAAGGAAAAAGGACATTTAATCGTGGCATAATGCCGTGGCTCGGCCTTGGGGGGCTTTGATCATGTCATCAGTGGGGGATCCAGACTTCTCCTACTTCATGTAATGAGATCACTGTAGAAGTGGCCAGGGTCTGATGACGGAAAAGGACTAATCACATAGGAAAGGATGAATACAAGCATGATGGATGAAGCAATTTGGTCTTGAGAGACCTTGTGAACAAATAACTAACATTGAGATATTTGCTGGAAAAATGAAAATGGGAAAATATTGGAAAAGGAAAAGATGATGTATGATTACTTATAAAATGAAATTAGTAATTTAATATGTATTTCAACAACAAATATTCTAATCCTGTCCTGTATTCAAAGATATCTGCATTAATATTTACTCAAAGTGAGTGTTGAGAAATTCCCCCAAAAGTGGACACACAAGGTTTTTCACCAAAAACCTTGTCTGATTTTAGATTGTTTTAAGGTTTTGAAGGTTTACACGCTTCTCTGACATGTTTGACTAGATTCACCAATGTCATACTCATTCCAAAAAGCTTTAAATAATCTCAAAAATAATGTGTAATCAAAGTGAAATAAACCAGTGATTGAGCATGAATTTATTAGTTGAAATCATGATAAATTTATATTTGTATGTAATTATTTCCCACCCATGATTTCTACAGTTTTTAGCATAGAGACTCTGCGATTGCGTAATGACCCCAGTGCCTTCTCCTTTTTTACTGACTCACATTAAAAACAAATGCTTTGCACAACAACCTAAAACTATGTTTGCACTTCGTAACAAATACTGTAGAAGGAACTGAGAGAATTTACGCAATCAGTCTTTCTAAAAGTAACTAATATTTCCACCAGGACCCTTTAAGCTCCGCACAAAGCGTACCATCCTGAATTATAAAGTGCCAGCTGCCAGGGCTGGACTAGCACCATTGGTGGCCCCTCCTCCCAGTAAAACCTGCTACTTATCATCCGACTATACTTGGCTACCAAATCCACTTTGGTGGTTTCACGAGTGTTTGGAGCAGAGTATAATTCCAACAAATCACTTACAAAAGTGCAGGGCCAGCCCCGAGCCCGAGGTGAGATTTTGATTTGAGGGACAGCACTCATATTAAATATGAGTGCTGATGACATAAGGTCAACCTGGACGTGTTGAAGATTTGGCCGTGTGTGTGTGTGTGTGTNTGTGTGTGTGTGTGTGTGTGTGTGTGTGTGTGTGTGTGTGTATGTGTGAGTGAGTGAGTGTGCATGTGCGTGTGCCTGCCTGCCCGTGCTACAAAAGCTACATAAAGCTTTACAATGTAGAAAGTAGTGATTTATACTTTGCATTGTAATTTATTTCACTGCACATTAATCAGCAAATATACCCAGAGTCAATATTGACTATTTTTCATGTGCAGTTCTTTAAATTTATGGCCCACCTACAGTTGTACAAGACACTTCACATTGACATTACAAATTGCAAATCTATATTTTTTTAATTTTATGAAAAAAGTAAAAATTAGCAAAATAAAACTTGAAGGAAATGTTTACTTGACTGATTTTATTTATGTGGAGGAAAAAAACTGCTCTTTAACACACACACACACACACATATATATATAATTTTTTTTTAAATTTTCTATGAACAAACTGTTCTTATATTTCACCTTATATGATATATATGTGTTGACTCAGATATCTTATTTTTTGCTGCAGTAGGCTATGGGATGATTTTTAACCTTCCCACAAACAAATTTTGTATTTTTGAGAATATTGAACTCGAGAACAAATATATTGCAATATCCCAAAGTTAACATTAAATTAAAATTCCTGAAGGTTGACAAAACTTTTCAAATGTACATGAATTGCAATACTCAACCACAGATGAGAGTCTGTGGGTGGAAATAGACTAAAGCTTTGCTGCAAAGTAACAGCATAACACATTTCAACAGGGAGTGAAAGAAGCATAATGAGTCAATAAACATAATTAGGCAATTAATGAATTACATCCCTCATTTATTTAATGCAAGGGTGTGTGTGTGTGTGTGTGTGTGTGTGTGTGTGTGTGTGTGTGTGTGTNTTTTTTTTTTTTTTTTTTTGCATGTGGAGTGGGAGGATGAATATGAGTGTGACATTAATTAATGTATTTCATTGTATCTTGTATCTAAGGGTAAAAATCTTAGTAAAGGAATAAGGACGAATCGATGACAGGCTTTGCTGCTGATTTGCAGCATCGGGCCTGGATGACTTGGGTGTGCTGTTTGAAGAAACCAGCCTCACTCATTGACCTCTTAAATGTCCAACTGAGTCTAATAAAAGGTCACGGGTTCAATGGAAAAACTCTCACGTAATTATAACTCACGGAAGGTATGGTGTCACTCGCTACTGCCAGGAGCGACTGCCCATAGCTAATAGTAGCGCTAATACCCCATAGCATTACTATACGGTGTTAAATGTTGCAAGAATTTGTGAAACAAATCCGCATATTTTTTAGACTTGATGTGGTTATTTTGTGCTACAGATGAATAATTTTAGTAATTCGACAAATTTAGTGCCGCATCAAAACTTGTGCTTTCTGTGATCCAGTAATTACATCATCATGTCAACAAATTAGCATGTTTAAAGGCATGCTGAAACAGAAGAGCATAGAGCCTATAGGCTGTCTGTGTTTCTTTCATGTATGCAATTCTAATTTTAAACAAACTGAATAGAAGATGCTCTAGCATTAGCCTTTGCTATTCTGAAGTTAACACTTGCTAATTTTAGTGTTCACGCAGTGTTTCTGCGGTGTATTTTATTCTGGCGGGGATTTTCTGACACCGCTGTAATGTGGTGGATGAATACAAGCTGCCAGACTATTTTGGCAACCTACACCGCTGTCTCGCCCTCGCCTGACCACAGATAGGGATCAGCAGTCTTTCCTGAGCGAACGTGGCTACCGGGGTAACGTTACAGCCTTATTTTCCTCCAGCCACATACACAAAAGATTAGTAAAGCCGTATCCAATATCACAGACTGTCAGATCCCTTCCCAATCAATAGGCTTAGATCAGAAACCAATCTATACACTAAGATTACATCATCAAAATAAAGATATAGCAAACATCTACTGTATGGGTTCATATGAAGTCTTAGTCTTTCTCTTGAACAGAGAACAGACACAAGGAGACGTTCACTTTTGCACATTTCCCAATTTGCCACATAAAAGCTGAACATAAGGACAGAATTCTATGTTACTTTTTCTTTATATCACAAATATTCCTATCTAAAAGTACATATATTACAAGAGTGGCTGCAGCTCAGAGTCAGCCCAGCCCGGAGGCTTCGGCTTGTCCTGTCCTCACTGTCTGGCAGGTGATAGATCAGACACGGAGGCTAGCACATGTTCCTCTGAAGAGGATTTAGCAAAGCGTTGACCTCTTTACAACCCTCTGACACACACACACACTCCACTCCCAGTGCACACACACATGTTCATACATACCACATGTATATCACTCTTGACAAGTGATGGGAAATAAGATCCCCAGGAACAAGTTTCCTGCTGGCACCCATCTCTGTATCTCTCTTTGTGTCTTTCTGTCTTTCGCACACACTCTAACATAAACAAATTTGTACGAACACACACATTCTATGTCAGTCCAAGCTAAGATAATCTTACTGGACTGAAGAGAAATCTCTAGTGAATGATCTGCATAAAATAAATCATAATTAGTGCAAGTTAAAATCAAACAATTAACACAAACTAATCAAAACAAAATCCAATTTTATGCTATGCTTAATTTGGACTTAAAGGACCAAACAAGTGGTTTTGCATGTTTGAGCCCATTATATGCAACCTGCATATTCATCATGTTACTGACAACCATTTCCCAAAACACATTACTGGATCTGTACATTTTTCCTACCTTCCAGACTGCCATTGGTTTCAGTTGATTCCGGTACGCTATTAAAATCAGCTTGTAGAGTCTTGAAACTTGTTTGAAATAAGTTATCCATCACAGCGAATAAAACATCTGTTGAAATTTTTTTGTCAAAGTAACGTAATTTTAGCATTTTAATGGAGCAGCATGGAAGAAAATTATGTATCCTCCAGGGAATATTGTCCCAGGAGAAGACAGCTTTTACAGAGAAATTAAAAATGATCCTCCCTTTACATTCAGACCTACATGTTAGCAGGCAAAACATCACACCTGAACATTTGATTTTGAAAGATTACGGGATTTGGCAAAATAACAGGAAAACTAAAATATGCCTTTATGTTTTGGAAAATGGTTGTCAGTAACATAACATGCATGATGGTAGTGTTTGTTGGGCTTAAACAAAATCAAAATCACCAGTATGGTCCTTTAAACACATTCCATGGCAATTTGCAAATTCCAGCCGTGCAGATGTTTCCAATTACCAGTACGTTTGCGATCAGGGTGGCTCAGTAATACCCATTCTAGACACGGGGGCTCAAATTTAGGAAAAGTGCAAAACATGATAAAGAGGAAGATGCCAGCGTGCGGTGTCATGGGAGAAGAACTTGAGTTGTTACAGGGATTTGAGCAGGTGGAACAACACTGTAGATACCCACACCCCCTTCCTCCTATCCAGATCCTTTTTCTCCATCCCTCCTTCCTTCTCTCCAGCTTGCCCAGGCTCTGTGAAATCAAACAAAAGCCGTCCGATGCCTTTAGTTATTTACAGGCTTGAAGATGAGGCTCTTGGAAGTACCTCTGGAAGGGCAAGGTCCCTGTGCCTTGAAAAGGGTGCGACCATGTTGGAGGGGTGCAAGCTGCATCCCTCTGATTTTTCCCAGCTAAAATAGGGTGCTCCTAATCTCCCTTTGGCGGTGTTAGTCAGTCAGCCAATTCTGACACATTCTCTAGAAAGAAGCGCCTCTGACAGGTGAGCAGCTGAAAATAGTTACGTGAGATACATGCACACACACTCTCACACACACACATAGACGCACACACGTGTTCATACAGGAACACACAAGCTTGATCGGTACGAGTATGAGTGACACAAAAAAGAAGAGAAATTTAAACACAACACAAATACAGAAAAAAAACCAGACATTTCACTTCATTGCTTTTTGAGGTCGCAAAGGTCAGTCACATCGTTTTCAGTGTTTATTTTGAATATTAAAAAATAGGAGAAAATTGCATGAAAAAAATGAATAGAAAAATCCTAATGAAAGAAAAGTAGCATTTAGAGCACAAACAAGTTTTACTTTGATAACGTTGTACACAATAAGCACCTCATTTTCATTTTCTTAATTTTTCACATCACTTTATATTAGCCAAAGTTGTCTTTTTTCAATATTCATTCAATGCAGTGAAGTGTTTTTTTGGAACAGGAAACACTTGGGTGTGTGTGGACAAAATCACACACACCCAATTAATTAAACCAATTAATTCCTTCTAAAAAAAAAAAGNGGGGTATTTTAAGGTGTAAATCTGTAAAAACTGAAATCAATGAAACCTGATGATGATAGACATCATGATGCATAATAGAAAGAGAGGAAACCATGTTTACTTATTTATTTAAACAGGGACCATGCACCAAAAAAAACATTAATGTCAAAATGAGATGAGATGCTTTGTACCAGATTTAGCTAACAGCTAATTTCCATTTGCAGTCTCTGGGCAGGTAAACATAAAACAAAATATAACACACACACACACACACACACATGCAAAACAGCAAACCACAGGAGGTTCAATCAGGAGTTTGCTTTAAGGTAGCACAGGTCAATACAGATATTGAATGTCAAAGGGAAGCTCGGGGTCAAGTGGCCTTAAAGATTGCTCCTATGCAAACACACCTCATCCTCTTTCCCACACACACAGACACATATACACATTTTACCACCTCTACTCCCCCCCCNCACACACCTTTTGCCTCATAACCTCTCCCCCTCCGTCCATATTTTGGCTGCCACACTTTATTAACTGCCTGCAACTGTAAAAAATGGATCTGCATGCTTTTAAGATAATCTATGCACCTGCCTGACCCCCGTGTTACCACGGTGACCCAGGCTCTCTTCTGGACCACATGTTGATGCATTCGGGGCGCTGAGGCTTGGGCCTGAGGTGTGGTATGTGGTGTGGAAGATGACACAAGCCAACCACGTTGCTCCCTCACCCCCCACCCCCACCTCTCTTCACAAGACCTCATCCAGCTGTCTTGTTGTGGTCGGATTCTCAGTACTGGGCCGTATCACATGGGGAGGAGATAATCCCACACTGGTCGGATCAGGCGCTGTCAGGACAGGGAGGGCTGTCAGAGAGATGTACACCCGACACTGAGAAAGAGACATTAAGAGAGAAGGAGAGACAGATAAAGAAAAAAAAGAGATCTTGCAGAAAACTGATATGTTTTTGCCAAAAACAGCAGCTCGTTGTTATTATTCGTTATTGCAGAACAATTCCATTCTTCAAGGTTTTTTTTTTCTCTCCTTCAGTCTTTCTGTCCTTATGTTTTCAATCTCTTTTACTGGCTGCCCTGCTAAGTTGTAAACTGAAACTGGTTATCACTGAGCTTTTAATTCTTATCAGCATCTATTAATTACGGAGCAGTTGGATGTTCCGCTTCAAACAGCCCCTATGGATCTTGGAATTTAACTCCGGCTGTTTGGTCACTTGTCGCTTGTCACAGCCGCATGACCCTGTAGCACATAGCAGGGTGTGTGTGTGTGTGTGNTGTGTGTGTGTGTGTGTGTGTGTGTGTGTGTGTGTGTGTGTGTGTGTGTGTGTGTGTGTGGACTGTGGGTGAAGGCACGTACAAATGCAGTGATAATAATTCACTGTCATTTACTTTGACAAGTCTATGTTTTGTGGATTTAGGGCACCCACCTTTGTATTGTTGTGTAAGCCTTTACTCCTTGCACATTAGGCCTATTTGTGCAATTAATTACAGAGGAAGTATTGAATTGATTTAATATCTGGAGTACTGTGCCCACTTTCCTGCAGCACAATTTATAATTTTAAATTTACCTTAACCAAGAGTAATGATAAAAACAACCACTAAAGATCTATCTATCCAAAACCCAGGTCCTAGCTGCCTAACTGACTAATTAAAACCACATCCACATGTGTTCAAAGAACAAGAAGTCTATTTGCAATCCTTATTGATTACTTTAAGGCGTACAAATGGAAAGCTGTGTTAGGAGAGGGGCTCTCGATTTAGCTTCAATCTGCCAGGCATAAAATGATCTCACTATGTTTGCTGGGAAGAATGAGCTCCCTGTGGGCACGGTGGGTAATTAGGTTAGTGGATAGTCGGTGTCAGGAAATTGAAAGACCATCCTAATCGGATTCTTTTGTTTCCAAGGGAATCAAAGGAATTTATATGAGTCACTGGGAAATCTCGCACGACTCAATTCCACTTGACCATGTAAAATCTGTTTGCTCTTCCTCAATGCTCAAACACCTTTTAATACAAGAGTGTAAAGCCAGCGAATAAGGTGCATCTGATGTCTCCACTGAGATGGCTTTCAGGATAATCCCAGATATGTCAGGTTTGTATACTAACTAGGTACTTACACCCCTGCAACATTAATAATGGAGTATTGAATAGTTCTTTTTTTTTTCCAGTCAAAAGGTTAAAAATAAAAGGAAAAAAAAACAGTAATCCCAATATGCATATAATCAGAAGTAATTACTTATTCCTGCATATGTTTGGTAAACAGACAAACATGTAAAAAAAAAAAAAAAAAACTGTTAGGGATATTCTATGATTGAAAGATTTTTTTCAGATAGTGCTTTAAGTAAATTTTCTAAATTTGATTGCATCCAGAATGAGGCAAAAAATTAAAATAAAATCCTTTACAGAGTTGTATGAGTCAGCTAAATAATATTGTATTAGTGGCATTTTATTTAAGAAGATGATATAAATCTAATCTACCTACTCTAATCTCATCTATTCTCTTCTATTCTATTACGCTCACTCATCTATGGCTGAATTTTCCTTGGTTTAGCTGGTATTTATATGCTATTTTGCAGGTGTACGTCTGGACCGGGTGAGAGGAGGCCGACAGAAGTACAAACGGAGGCTGGACGCAGAGAACGGCGCCTACCTCGGCCTCACCATCCCCCCGCCAGCCAAAAAGCCACGTGAGTTCAGGCGATAGTTTTGCCAAACTCTCCCAGTCTAAGGTTGCAGTAGGTGGAAGTGTTTTTGAGAAATATGAGCAGATGTAGCACATTAAGGTTTTAACTGTTTTTTTTCTTACTCATCACTTATTTTTCCTTGATCTTATTCTGTCAACTGAGATTACTGTCACACAACTCACTACTGTTTTCTCTTTCTCTGTCTCTCGCTCTCTCTCTTTCCATTCCATCTTTCACTCTCTCTCTCTCTCAGTGACAAAGATCGTTTCCCATCTGTTGGTGGTGGAGCCAGAGAAGATCTACGCCATGCCTGACCCCACCATGCCAGACGGGGACATCAAGGCCCTGACCACTCTGTGCGACTTGGCCGACCGTGAGCTGGTAGTCATCATCGGCTGGGCAAAACATATCCCAGGTGACTGCAAATGAGCAGCTGACGATGTTCCACCCTTTGTCTTGTGTTAAGTGGGAACTGATTTTCTTAACCTAAAGGGATATTTTAATATGTCCACTCACACTTTTCCAGGAGCTAAACATACCAGATCTACAACACAAAATCAGTTAATAAACAAATAACAAACATCCACTCATTAAATAAAATTATTAATTAACTGGTTATCACCTTAATTTATGAGCGTTGATGACATTTTTCATGTAAGGCAACAGGATCGGGTTTATGCTGTTGTGAAAATAAAGAAGTAGACCAGGGTTTGCTCTTTAATTTGCTGAAACGATACAGTATGAGATTGCTGTAGTAGTAGTAGTAGTTCACTGACTGTCACACACACACACACACACACACACACACACACACACACACACACACACACATACACACACGCACACCCATGAACACACACAGGATAATTAACATCTGCTACTCATCTGCACCTCAGGGAGAAGCCAGTCCCATATTCTAAAGTCTAATCAATAAAGAGCAGCTGAAACCTTTGATTNGTCCGCCCCTATGTCAGTGTATTCCATTTCAATCCCAGACTTAAAGAAAGCAATCCTCTTACTTACTTAAGGAGACTACACAGGGCTTGCGTGGTAAAATTGATTTATTTAGGGAAATACGTATTTCCACGCCCCTTGTTGATGAATTGTTAAATAAGACTTGTTATGCAAATATTCCTGGATCTTCTGTTCCTTTTACCATTTTCTTTTATCTCTCTTTACACCCTGTAGTAAATTATAGCTACCTCCCCTACTAGGAAGATGGTAACTGGGATTTTTCCTACCTGTGGAATTACTGTTATTAACTCATTTCCCATCTGGCGCAACTCTGCTCAGCTGCTCAGCTCTCAGGGTTCCACTAATCACTTATCTGTCATCAGATTTATGTTTGACACCTTCATTCATGCAGTTTGTGTGATGAAGGTGTGTTGATCTTTCCTGGGAACCTCGTAGAATTGATTTGACTTGAGACGCAGGGCAGCTGTATGGTCTGATTAGGAGATTAGACCAAAGAGGGACCATGGAATAGGAGGCAAGGGTGCTGTCTCACCACTCTGGAGTTCACAATGGGAATAAGCTTTAAAGGAGTATACCGATGATTTTGCATGTTTGAGCCCAGTAAATACAACTGCATACACATCACTTTACTCGACATTTTTCCAAAAAAAATGGTACTGCAGCTGTAACTAGTGTTTTTCCTTACTTCCAGACAGCCATTGGTTTCAGTTTGTTCCATTAATGTATTAAAATCAACCTGTAGAGACTTGAAACATGTTTGAGATAAGTAATCCATCACAGAGAATCAAACTTCATTCTTCTTTTTTTTTTTCTTTTTTTTTTTTTTNTTTTTTTTTTTTTGTCAAAGTTCCTTAATTTAACCAGTCCAACATAGAGCTGCACAAAAGAAAATGTGTTTCTCTGCCGGGGAATATAGGAGAAGACGGCTTTTACCTAGAAATTAAAACAGTCGTGCATTCTACATTTGGCCATAAGTTTTAGCAGGCGAAACATGAAATTTTAAGGTGAATGTATCACCTGAACATTTGCTTTTGAAAGATTAGGGTATTGGCAAAACAGCATGAAAGCTAAAATATAGTTTTATGTTTAGGAAAATGGTTATAAGTACCGTAATGTGTATGCGGATAGTAATTATTGAGCTTAAACATGGAAAATCACCACTATGGTCCCGTTACACGCACAGGGAGCATCCCTGACCCAAATGCTCAGATTCCTCCCTGCCCCTGTTTTTTAGTCCTAACATCTTGAGAGCATGGATATGTGTCAACTAGCTTTTCTTTTTTTTAAGAGTGAAAAAGAGGGCAAATATGGGAACGGCTCTGAAATCTGCTATACAAGCATCATAGGCATATTAGCCATGAGGTATCGTGATTAATTCAAGACATTCACCATCACACTTTTGGGCCTCTGAACCTGTAATATTATCTACATGTAATTATTGATCTTGCATGCTATGAACATCTACATGCAGACCTGACAAAGGGAGCACAGAGTTATTAAAGGGAGATGTGGCACCCTGGGGACACTTTACCCTGGGCCACTAGGTCAGAGAGTCGCCAAGTGATGATTAAGACAAAAAGGATCCCTAACGTTTAACAGTGCACTCCCACCATTACACTCATAGCCCACTGCACAAATGGCCTTAACGATGAGGTAATAAGAGTCATTACCGCAGATCGCTCCATTAATGTAAAAGTCCTTCAGCACCCAAATGCAGAGATATGGGAAGAAACATGCCTATCAAACACTGACAGGCTTTCTGTTACACGTTGCTAATTTTAAGGTGAAAATATTTGCGGAGAAAAGCTGAATGAGTGACATCTGCTTTAATTCTAATATGTTAGATTCTCATTTTGAAAACAATAAAGTCACAATACTTAAAAAAAAAAAAAAANAAAAAAAAAAAAAACTGACAAGATACAATTCTTCACACATTTTTCTGCTGCAAAAGGAATCGTTGGTACACGTGGCATCCCTGTGTGCAGCGGAGGTCTGAGTTAAATACACTGGTGTGGACGGCTGTAACTCATCAGTTTGGCAGCCACTTGATTGGCTTGTTACACTCACACACACACACACACCATTCTGAAAATGGAAACAGAATCATTGCTTGGTTGTCAGGAGGTCAAAGGTGGCTGCTAATTTGTTCAGCTGTTAGCACACAAACCATCTCAGACATGTAAGCGCACATAACGTCCAAGCAAAAGCATTCAGCAACCGCTGATCAGTTCAGACCTTTGCTGTCTTTATCTTTGATTTTTTTCTTTTTTCTTGCCATACACACACACATACAGACTCTCTCCAGCGTCATATCTTTCACACACGCACACACACACACACACACACACTCTCTCTTCCTTGTTCTCATGTTCCCCTGGCTCTCCTTTGTATAGGGCCCTCTGGTCTCATTATTACCTCTGTCTTTTTATTAGGCCCATTAGGGCTCTTAGGAGGCCTGTAATGATACTAAATGAATAGAGAGTGAACTGCTGTCTGTTTTAGACTGAGCTCTAAATGACAGCTTCAAGCTTCAGTGCCAGCCTATCAGTCACTGAACAGGGATTCAATTACTCATCTGTTCTCTACCTGTACTGTACTGTGGCATGGCTGCGGTAACATTTTCTTCTTTTTTTGTATGGAATTACAAATCATTACAAAATTGCTTGATTTTAGTGCCATTGCTATCATAGAGACGTAGAAATGTAATATAATACTGTATGTTCCAGACAAATAATACTGATATCATAGGCTGCGACATACACAGGGCTTGTAGTATTTGAAGAATTTTTCAGTTTTTTTTTTAATATTAGAAATAGCACACATGCAGTGTTATAATGCAACTAGAAAAAAGTATTTTTTTATGTTGTGAATATTCAGTTTTGATTCACTAGTCATATTCAAACAGCAGATATTAATTCCATTTCTTTTGAGTTCAGTAGAAACCTGTGGTGTCCCTGGTGTCTGCACACACATTTTGTCATTGTAATGGGAGGAAACTGCACAGACAGGAATATAGATGTTCCCCAGTTTGTTCAATATTGTGCCATGTTTGGTCAAACGGCAGTAAATCAGCAGAGTGAAATATTGATATTTCATCAGGGAGAATCACCCTCCACGCGACACTTAACTCAGCCACCTCGGGGCGACACACACCTGAAGCTGTGGGCTGACCCGCAGAGAGCTGAGAATTCACTTCATCATTCCAGTAAACTGAGTCAAGAAAAAAGGAGGGTGAAGAAAGGAAGACAGTGGAATCTGGTGAAATATATTTGAGCTTTTTATTTAACAAAAAACATGAAAACAGCTGAGCACATGAAAATGAAATGGTGAATTTTATTATATTTCTGATGCTGTTCTGGTGCATCTTATGAGAAGTTTGAAGTATTACACATTGTGAGGTGATTTCTTGGGTAACATACTCACTTTGGGCTGCATGAAATTGCTTTTTTTTAAAAAAAAAAAAAAGAATGTAAATGACAAGTACTGTATATAGTCAGAAATCTCATCTCATTGTTTGAAATTAACTTTATAATATAAAAGCAAATATTTTAAACAATCTTCCAAATTCTTTTGGGAATGAGAATAAATTCATGGATTCCTGATGCAGCATACAGATCTACACCCTGTGATCCTGTAGTCTTCCCCTCCCCCACTAAATGTGTACCGGATGTCCTCCATCAACTGTCTGTTTGTCAGATCTGAGGCTTGGATCGATCCCCTTTCGCATTTGGTGGACTGATTACAATCTACTAATCAATGACACCCCCCAGCACTCTTTTCTTTTTCCCTCATTCTCTCTCCTGCCATCGTTTTCCCTATTTGCTTGATAAGAACTATTGGGAGGACCTCTTTTTAAGTCAACCTGCCCCATTCCCATCCATGCAAGCTCAGATTTAAGTAAGCAGAGTGGTGTGTTCAAGGCCCTGGTATTGACCAGGGCCTTGAACACAATTACCTTCCTATTCACCATAGAGAAGTGAAAGGCATTGTGGTGGCTGAAGTCTTTTCAGCTGTCTGTCAGGTTGATGTGGTGTTTGTGAGCGTTAGAAGAGAGAGTTGATGGTCGGCCTCTCACGGAGATCTCGGATGAATTGTTACAGAGTTTAGGAGGAACACAAGAAACTAGAAGGTGGTTTTCCTTGAAAACAGGTTTAATTTTTGTTTTTTCTCTGACCTCGACTTCAGTGGATTAGAAACTAGAAGCAAGCAAAATGGAAGTTTGGGAAACTAGACAATTTGTCTGTTTTTTCATCTAATTCCAGTCAATAACCTCAAACAAGACTACTAATTTTGGCTTGTGAAAATTTTCTGTGTAAACAACAATTAACAATCAAATGTAGAAGAAGTTTCTAGAATCGAGTCATTTGCTTGGTCCTGGTGGGTCGATCTTATCTTTATCAGGATACAAAGCCATCATGTTTTCTCATAATAGATGTTTGAGTTGTGAATGTGTCAAACATCCAAATATCCAATCCATTTTTCAGACTTGCTGCAAGTCAGCTGTAGCTGAAAAACAGACTGAATAACTTACTAAGATAAATCAAGTCCATTTATCATGGAAAATAATTTGGATGAGCATATGGTGCTTACCCAAATTATTTTCCAAGCAGTTGTAGAGGAACAGGTCCATTTATTTGAATACATATTTTTACTTGAATTTATACAAAATCCAATATGCCTTTTTCACTCAGAATATTTCATATATCCATTCTGTAACAAAATAAGTAAGAATTACTTTCATGTTATTTCTTATTTTTGTTGTGAGCGCAGTCTAAGCTGAGGTCTGGATTTGTCCTCACTCGGGGGTTTTCATACACTCCAGCAATGGATATCAGAGAGACTGGCGGTTGGCGGCTGATGGTTGAAGTAGCCCCGGGTCGAGTTTCAAAGGCCTTAACACCCGGCTGATTTATGTCCCTTAAGCCACCCTGTACGGTGGTTGGTCTCTGTTTCATGTTTCTNGGGTCGAGTTTCAAAGGCCTTAACACCCGGCTGATTTATGTCCCTTAAGCCACCCTGTACAGTGGTTGGTCTCTGTTTCATGTTTCTTTGAGGGCCATACAGTATATACACAGGCCGTAAAGCATATGGAGAGCAGCCAGCTCAAGTGCAATGAGGTTAAAGGGGTGAGCTCATGTCATGTGGTTGTAAAGTGTGAGTGCCGCAGCAATACCTGGAAAAAAAAACAAAACAAAACAGAAAAGCCACCAAAAAAAAAACCCAACATTTTTTTTTTTTTTTTTTTNTTTTTTTTTTTTTTTTTTAAATCTGCAGGTTTTTCCACTCTCTCACTGGCAGACCAGATGAGTCTCCTGCAGAGCGCCTGGATGGAGATCCTGGTTCTGAGCATTGTGTTTCGCTCGCTGCCCTGCGAGGAGGAGATCGTGTACGCAGAGGACTATGTGGTGGATGAGGAGCAGGCGAGGCTTTCCGGCCTGTTAGACCTGCATGTCGCCATCCTGCCGCTGGTCCGACGGTACAAGAAACTGCGCATGGAGAAGGAGGAGTTNCCTGCATGTCGCCATCCTGCCGCTGGTCCGACGGTACAAGAAACTGCGCATGGAGAAGGAGGAGTTTGTCACACTCAAAGCAATCGCCCTCGCCAATTCAGGTACCATTCACACATACGGTACTGAAGATTTTATTTGCAAAACCAGATAATTGTGCATTTGGCCTATAGGTGGTGATAAAGCAAAATAATACATTTAAATGGCTATACTTCTGTGGTCATGAATCTAATATGCTTACATTTTTGTACAATTTATTCTTGCAAAATCCATATTTTTTTTCCAGAGAGAATTTTGGTATTCTCCAAAAATTGGGGGTAGGGGGGTGTTCAGTCACAACATTGGGGTTTTAAAAAAAAATTCAATTCAATGGGATAGAATTTCTTTACTGAATATGTAATGGATGTCAAAACATCAGAGCTGGGACAAAAAAAAAACCAAAACAAAAAAGCACTCATGCATTTTCTCCACAAAACACACCTCCTAGTNAAAAAAAAAACCAAAAAAAAAAAGCACTCATGCATTTTCTCCACAAAACACACCTCCTAGTGGTAATTTTTTGTTTTTAAATCATTAGCCCAAATAACTTTTATTTAGCTTTTATTTAAAAAGGTACTTGCAATGAGCTAAACAGGAGAGTACATCTCTTTGTTATATCTCAAATAAATCTCAATAAGTTGGCATTTAATTAAACAAACAAAAAATAAAATTAAAAAAATGTCACGCGATTGTCTATCTTGTGAGCCAATCGCTTCCACGGTGAAGGGTGTGTGATAAGAGGGGACTTAAAGGTCAGGAGCATGATTGTTTAATTAAATACCCCAGTGTGTGTGTGTGTGTGTGTGTGTGTGTGTGTCCCTTTATATCTATATTTTAATTTTCGTGCACGTGTGTGTGCACACATGCCTGCGTATGTGTGTGACTGTCACATCGCGCTCTCATTCTCTCCATCTCCATAACAGTTGCTGCCAGCGCACCACAGCCGGGGAGATATATTTAGCATTTCATTAGGAAAACAGGGGCTGTCAATAAAATGTGTTAAGTGGAGTGGAATGAGCGTTGGGGAGCGACGGGCCTCGTTTGTTCCGATGTGAAGATGCTGCGCCCGTATTGACAGTTTGCTTTTCATGAGGCCCGGCCAGTCCCCCACTAATCAATGCCTGTTAGGCGTCTTTTCTCCTGCCTGACTGAAAAATGAAAAATGCTGAGCCCAGAGGTTCAGTCTTCTGATGACAAACTCTCTTTGGGAGAGTGGGAACTGGCAGGAGGAGAGAGGGAAGGGTAAACAGGAAGGGAGGGTGGGGGGTNGGAGGTTGAGAGGGCAGCTTCGGCTCGTTTGAACGCTGTCTCGGAGAGCTTCGGCTCCAGGGCTCCTGTGGGTGTGACAGCTGTGGAAATTCATGGCCATTGATTTTGTAATTAGCGGAGTATTGACGGGATTGACGCGGGGCTGCTGACGGATTACAGGGAAATTGTTTCTTCAAAGTTAGCTTTGCATTCCACCCCAAACCTCCTTAAACTGACACACACATAGGGAAACTTTCATTCGCTTCCTTAGCATTTATACACACTGACACATATATGAAAACATATCTCTGTGTTTTACAGACACACACACACCTCACACACATACGCACACAGTCAAACGAGGATCAGATCAGTATTAACATGAAGGTTTCAAATGAAGCATGCTGGAACACATGTGCGGTCCACATAGCCTAGTTAATTTCCCAAGATAGAAACGCAATTTACACAGAAGGCGACTGGTAAAAGAGACTTAATCAGTCAGTTAGGAACATAATTAGCCTTGTACTTTCCTTTTTTCTGCCTCATTTACATGTTCATACTCGGTCTTACTTCACTCCACAACTTTCCTGACACGTAGCAGCGCAAAGACTGATCTAATTCACTCACACACTTCAGTCAGCAACCACATATGCTTTAGCTTGAGCAACACGTTGCGTTTCGGATTAAATGAGTCAATCTTACTTTCTTAGTCGATGAGAATTCTTTAGATTCAATTATATTACTCGATTTAATTCACATCTCGATGTGTGCAGTTTGTTTTGCCAGTGCATCTATCGGTTAGCAAGCAGCGATATGATACATACACAGATTAGACATGACAGCCAGCGCTGATTGTTGCTCCACTATAAGTCCATGCAATGAAATTGAAAGGCAGCCAGTTCTTGTCCATAACGTTCTCTGTCAGTTTGTCCTTTGGAGGGCAAGTATGTTGTTTTTTTTTTTTTTTTTTTTNTTTTTTTTTTTTTTTTTTACTTATACAGTACATAGAGTAGTTTTTAATAATGCTCAACTGGTTTTATTTTAGAGCCTATACATAAGGGGGCCAACTGCTCTTTCTTATGGAAATGAAGGCCATCTGCCGCCATCATTCAGCTGAACGATATCCTAGTAATGCAGCCATCTGAATTCATTAGCAAGGGATGTATGTGGTCCATGATACCAAAAGAAATGAATCTTTTTCCTGTGCCACCGTATATTTATACGGCCCTACAGTACCTCTCGCTCTTCCTCCCTCTCCCTAGAGTCCTGGACATGCATAGGCATTTATTTAAGGAGTGTCATTAACCACTAACAAGAGAAAACCTCTCTCCAAAATTGCACG
Source organism: Lucifuga dentata (assembly GCA_014773175.1). NCBI lineage: Eukaryota > Metazoa > Chordata > Actinopteri > Ophidiiformes > Bythitidae > Lucifuga > Lucifuga dentata. Next base: position 239,437 of record VXCM01000120.1, read on the forward strand.
TTTGCAAAGACAAGCTGCGGAACGTAAAGCCAGAATATGCTGCTGCAAAACGCCACGTTCTTGTTGTAGCTGTGGATCTCTTATTTTGCTGTCCAGTGCAAACCATGTATCTTCAAAATTGGTAATTGGTGATTATTAAGGTTGTACATAAGATGAAGAGTGATATGCACCTTTATAAGTTGAGCAAATTCCCTTACCACTTAAAGGACCATACTGGCGATGCTGCATGTTTGAGTCCAACATACAACCCACATTCACATGTTAGTAAAACCATTTCAAAATACACTACTTCAGCAATACATTTTAGAATTTCTTTCTTACCTTCCAGACTGCCATTGGTTTCAATTAATTCTGGTACACTTTTAAAATCAAGTTGTAGAGACTTGAAACATGCTTGAGATAAGTAATCAATCACAGTGAACTCAATGTCTATTAGGTTTTTTTTTTGTTTTTTTTTTTGTCGAAGTAACTTTATTTAACCGATCCAACACTGAGCTGCACAGAAGACAATGTATCTCTCCGCCACAGAATATGGTCCCAGGAGAAAAAGACCTTAGCAGGCGAAACATTGAATTTCACCTAATTTCATATCACCTAAACATTTTATTGTGAAAGATTAGGGGATTTGAAAAAATAACAGGAAAACTAAAATAAAGTTTTTGTTTTGGAAATGGGTTGTCAGTAATATAACATACACGCAGGTTGCATATATTGGGCTCAAACATGCACAATCACCAGTATGGTCATTTAAACCCTTTAAAAACCCATTGTATTATCTTGAAAATGCATTATCACCAAGATTAAAACAAGTTTGCTTTTCTTAGCTCCTGAAAACTTGCTTTAAATTATGATCTTTAGAATGTGTATCATCATTTATATATATAAAAAAAAGAGATCAGTTTGTATTTGTCTTTTTTCTTTCTTTCTTCACCCCCTTTTCCTCCAGACTCCATGCACATAGAGAATATCGAGGCCGTCCAAAGGCTCCAGGATTCTCTCCACGAGGCCCTGCAGGACTTTGAGGGCTCCCAGCACACAGAGGACCCTCGGCGGGCGGGCAAACTCCTAATGACCCTGCCTCTGCTCCGTCAGACCGCCACCAAGGCCGTCCAGCACTTCTACAGCATCAAAATGCAGGGCAAAGTCCCCATGCACAAACTATTCCTGGAGATGTTGGAGGCCAAGGCTTGACGACGGGGCCGGATGTTTAACAGACAGCTGCATCACCCAGTCGAGGCGACGGACAGCCGATCAGAAAAAAAGGTGGTGTGCCAATTGACAGTGAAAGGANCCCAGTCGAGGCGACGGACAGCCGATCAGAAAAAAAGGTGGTGTGCCAATTGACAGTGAAAGGATCAAGCTAAGTCTCATGATAACACCTTTAAGGGTAAAAACGTAAAAATAAAGGGACATGAAATGGTTTTAAAAGGGTAAATATCAACCTGATTGGTGTGGGATCATGAAGATGTATATAAAGATGTTGTGTACAGAAATCAGGCAACCGAGGTCTTGTTATAACTAGAGACCCACCGCTCTATATCACCTGAAGCTTCTGTGAATTTGTTTCTTATCTTATTTTCATCTCCAAATGGACGTGTGTTAATATAAATGTCCTAATGAACTGTATGGCTAATATGGCCACATATGTGTTTTCTTTCTTTCATATTTTCTAATCTCAGTTGTTAAAGCAATAGTCTCTAACTGGTCTACATATAATATGTGTACTGTATATTGTGTGAAATTGCACTGGGCGGGGGAGAATTGTTAGACATATTCTTATATTAGTCATCAATGTCAAAGAAAGGGGTAAGACTCTCAATTTCCTCATAATATATTTACCTCATAGTAGCTTCATCGACTCAGTGGTTTTAGACAACATGGTGCTTACAGGAGGACAGTGGTTGGTGAGGGATCGTAGTTCACAAAGAGTTTGCACTAAACATCTATGAATAATGTGGCAATAATGGGTATTGTTCTAACAAGCTCTGATTGGTTCACTGGATATTGCTTATAAAGACGGAACTCTTCCCCGCCATGTTTCTCAGTTCACAATCTACGGTACATTCAGTGTCCCACAGAAATATTGGCAACTAAAAGTACTGTGAAGCATAAGCATGATTAGCTATATCCTACGCAAAGAAAAAAGTAAATTTTTACTATATTGATACAGGTAGTGGACACAATAACAGCAATACCTTTACAATACAACACACTTTGCAATAAATCCTACCTTCTTGAGAAGTATAATCTGTTTTTTTGTACTTTTCTAATAGTTTTGGGTTGTATGATATGTTTTTATGTCCACCCCCTGTATGTATGTTGTATTCACAAAAGAAAGACTAGTGTTATTATATGTGAAACCTTAGTTGCAGTTAATCTCGTTCTTCCTTTCTTTTTGGTCAAAGTCCTGTATGGTCTTGCCAAAACTCTGGTTTGAGTAAAATCATTAAATTTTAAATTCATATAAATTGATACTGAAGTACCCTTAAATTAATACATACAGAAAAATACTGAGGAGGAAATTTTGACGCTGCTGCTACTGGGCTCCCAGTTGTCATATTTCACATTCTGATTTTCAACTATCCTGCTGAGTTCAAGGGCAAGACAAAACGTAAAAATAAGTTTCTTGTCTTAATAGTAATTAGACTTTCAGATCAAATTTCTTCCACTTGGGGAGACGATTTGGTGAAATTTCGTACATCTGAATCAAGTTTTACTAACTTTAGCTATCAGGCCATGTTGTCCATAAAGCCAGTAAAGTCAAACTGTTGATATGCAAGTGTACACAGCTGAAGCTCAGTCACACCTAAAGCAGTCATAGAGCAGGAAATTGCAGTTTGATTGATTATAAATTGGGTGTTTTTGTCTGCTGAAGGCCAACAAAAGCCATTTTAGATCAAATATAAATAATGAGCATAAAAATCCTTAAAACAAAAAAAAAATTATATGAGAATCTTTTTGTCAAGATGGCACCTTTATTTTCATATAAATACATGTTACTAGAAGTTTAAATGTCAGTGCAACGCCAGAGAATAAATACAGTTTGAATTGAAACTAAAAAAAAAAGACAGAATATACAATTTCTTTGCTTATCTTTAATGAAGGTGCTGATAATTCAGACTGGCACTGAATGTATCGTACATCTGTGTACTCTGACACTTTTGACACTCAGTGAAGTGCACAAACTAACTTAATAAATACATACAGTATATACCAGAAATTATGGTAGATATAGTATAATATCTATAAATCTGTTAAGCAGTTGCCAAATTATTCATTCAGATTAACGTGATACAGTTATTAACATTAATTCTTCTCGTCCTGATAACCTGAGCAGGTTAGACAGAACATTTAATCATAAAATCAAAATAATCAGCTGCTCTTAGGATCTTAGTGGAACACATATTGTCCCTTATGAACACTTTAAAGCGCTTAGAGTCTTTAAAGTGTAAAGTGCCATTAGCTTTTACCTCACAGGTAGCTTGAAATAAAACAAGGCAGGAAGCTGCAGCTACAGACACAGGACACTTTCCCCACTCAAGATGATCCCCACAGAAACAGACGCTATTGACTTACTGTAATGTAATGCATAGATAATTATAACTCAATACAGTAGAGAATATAGTTCCCATGATGCACTTCCCCATGTGTGTAACCAGCTAATCCATCCCGTTAAAATTAAGGATGTATCGCCTCTGTACAGTAGCAAACCAAAGCGTAGCGTCTTCAAGTACTCAGCCGACCATTGAACTTAAGTCTGTTTCATATTACAACTATGGAGTGTTTCCATGGTTACACATTCGTTTTGCTGTAACACATTTAAATTTCCATTCCACCAGTTCGCGTTGTGCTGGTTGGGTGAGCTGTTGAACACACTGAACATTCATTCTGACCATAAACAGTAACCAAAAGAGAGTTCCTTCATGTGCACTTTGAAGAACGATAGCTGATAATTGTTTCCCAACTTTCCCTTCTCGCTAAAATTAATATAAGAAAATAAAAGGAAAATGCTTAATTTATTTTCAGAGGCTAAAACGGTTCTACTACATCCAATTAATTCTAATTGTCTCCTAAGCTGAAATTCTCAATAGAAATGGAGCAATTAAATTTCTGCTTTGGCTTTACCTTGGGGACGAGAGACATTTTATTTCGGTTGAGTGTGGGGAGGGTTTGTCTAAACCTTTACAAAGGCGATTTCATGGGTGTCTGTAATAGTTTCATAACAGAATGATCACTGGGCTATGCAAGGCAAATACGGCCACCTATGTTCCTTGTGTTATGGAGCATCAGACTGACATTTAGCTGTGCTTTGTTTACATACTGTACAATGCCGTACGCTGCAAATGTATTGTTCATATTTCACCATACTATACAGTAGCTGCTGTGCTTTGATATAATTATGATCTGATGTTTTACTTTGTCATTTTGGCCATTTAATGACTCTTAAATTAATTATCTTTGAATTTTGGGCCCACCTGAATGCCTGCATAATACTAACAACTGTATCCCATCAAAATTAATTACGCAAGTGAGCATAAGTCAGCTACATTTAGATTAAGGTGGGATATTTTCTGCCATACTTGTTTCATGTTGTGTCTCTCAGTGCATATATGCTTTGTGTTATCATTGGTTTTGGTTATTGGCACAGCAGGACGTATAGCAAGTGAAGTAGTCTAGACCCTATACCTCAATTCATATTTTGAAAATTACACTGGGTTTGGAAGCGGGCCATGGGTTCCTCCTGGGAATCAGTGGCACAGAAATAAAGTGACATCACTGACTGGGTATTAAAAAAATGTAGATGAACCTACTGCAATTGGGGAACACATTCCTCGGAGGAGAAAGCTGCTTATTCGCTGTTCCATTTGCGGACTTATCTTATCTCCATGCACTCTGAGATGACGAGATTTACATAAAACATGGAGGAACCTCCCTGGCCATTCTGGTCCGCCGTGTATAAAGGACCCAGCTACAGTAGATGTATGTACCATAGACATGTGATTACCCAAGAGGTTTACTCCCCTCAAAAGCAATATGTTACCAATTGTGATATATGAATCAAGTTAAAAGGGAGCTTTGGTTCATTTTAATTATAAACTTACCCTATGCTTGGAAAAGGACAGGGTAACTATGCACACACATTCAGCATCCGGGGAAAACAAATGGAATAATGTGAATATGCTGGAACTGAACTGCTAAAAGCCAACCACAGCTGGATCATACTGGACAGGATTGTGTGGCGTTTTCTTGTGTTTTGTTTGTAGTGTTCATGCCTACTGTACTCATGTGTAAATATTTGCTTTTTTTTTTTTTTNATTTTTTTTTTTTTTGAGTGAATCGGATCTAACAGTGCACTGAATGTACAGTGACAATAAAAATCACATGGTTTATGTAATCACTGCAGTTTATTTTGTTACTAATATCTGAATAGAAAGCAAACATGTGAGCTATTTGTGTGTATACCACGCTTACTGACGAGGCATAATTAATATGTCACTGTTGTGTGAAAACCTCATATCTCCATTTCTGCAGGATTACAAGGGCTTCTGTTGGTTGATACAATTCTTCTAGTTATTTTTTTGGCTTTGTAACACATTTTGACACTAATTTGATGAAATAAGAGAAGCAACAAAAAAAAACTCCTTCTCTCAGCTCCTAATAATTAACAATTTCACAAACTATGTATGCTCAAATTTGATGAATTTCAAGGTTTTATCTGAGATGAAGACATGCATCTTCGTAGGTTTGTTCATCTTTGCCTCAAAAAAACCCTTTAAGACAATTACATTGTCTAAAGAAAGCATTGTCATTACAAGGCTGTTGAAATTTTGGTTTTTATTGGATATCAATATACGATCACATAAGTCTATGTTTAATCAGCCATCACATAAGTTATCTCTGCCTAGGAAGTTATGTTTTCACTTGCATCTGTTGGTTTGTTTATTTATTTATTTTTATTTTTTTAGCAGGAATAGTCAAAAAGTTAACAGATTTTTGACGAAACTTGGTGGAAGTGTGGGGCTCAGCTGAGGGAAGAACCCAGTAAAGTTTGCTGCTGATCTAGATTCAGGGGATGATCCAGGAATTTTTTTTAATGATTTTCAACATTTTGGATTTTTTTGTCAATTTTTTCAAAAGTAAAAAAGTAATGCACCAATCTCAATGAAAAAAATAGGCATATTTATCCCATATAAACTATCATGGGATAAATTTGGTATCCTGAGTGCCCTTCTCGTTGTTTGCTATAATGCTCTGATGGTTTAATTTACTGTAGATCATTGCTCATTTTGTATGATTGTGGACAGTTGCATTTTTTGTGGCTCTAACCAAAAACTCAATAGAGAATCGTGAGTTTTGCAGGAAACCAGTAGCATCCATATCCAGTGTTACAGTAAATCATTGTCATGTGGTCTTTTAGGGGAAACAGGCTGGTCCCAATCTATTATTGCAGAGAAGAAATGAACAGTCAAACACAGCTTAACATGACCACTTGTGTGTCTGTGTGTGCGCGCGCGTGCTTGCATGTTTTGGAAGACAGTGCCTTGGGGGTGTAACGGCATCCTCCAGCCCTGTCTGTCAGTTGTTAGCTGTCTACACAATGTCCCATTTGACCTTGTGTTGGCTAAAACACTGGCTGAATGCACATCTGACACACTCCCTTCCTTTGTGGTGCAATCCTGTGGAAGTCATTTCATTTACTGGGCTTTCAACTTCAGCCAATATGGGGGCTGGGGAGTAAGTCTATGTTTAATCAGCCTGCCACAAACCATTCCCTCAAACAAAATCAGCTGTGATGTCCAACATTAAAAAAAAAAAAAAAAAAAAAAAAAATCTCTCAGCACAAGATTGAATTAAACATATAAATGGGCTTGTCAGTTTTTCATTTTTGATTTATTCTCTTGGCACAGCGAAGCTCGCTACTGCCCGCGTATTACTGCTGGAAATGACGACTGTGTGTTAACTTATTGTACCACTGTTGCACAGTACAGACAGAGGCTGAAAGTAACAACATACCTTTACTTACAAATTCTGAACTTACGTATAATTTTAAGATTCTTTGAGTTTTTCAATTTTGTGCCACTTTACACTTTTATTTCTTTAAATTTCAGTTGGAAATAATGTACTTTATATTCCACTACAGCTTTAGTTACTGGTTACTTGCCTGCCAACGTTTTACTTTTTAATGCAGGATTTTTACTTGTAATGTAGTGTAGTTTATTTTTCAGTTGTGGTATTAAGAAAAGGTTTTGAATAGTTCTTCCACCATTTGTGGTGGGTTTTTCCCCACTGGAAACTGTCATTTAATTGCTGCTAAGATGTAACTGAGAAAAAGATCTGCAATGAAAGAAATTCAAGACACCATGTAGCCTTTTGTCTCATCCACTTTGCTCATAATTGCAGTTCCCTCGTGTGACCGTGAATGTTTTTCTCTGTTTTCAGTCATGTAGAATAGAATTAGGGCATGGCCCACTGTCCTCAGAGTGACTTTCCATCCTGTGAAGCTTTTTATTCTTCTTAAATCGTCACCAGTTGTCAGTCCTGTCTGTGCTTAAGAAGGCACATGGCCACTGTCATGCTGCGTCTGTTAATCAGCCAACCTTGTTGCCTTCCTCTTCCAGATAATCTATGATCACACGGTTCGTGCAGCCTTGTACTGTCACCAGTGGCTTCTTCCGCTCCTTACCTTACCTTATGTGAGGATTATTCAGCGGCCAAGCTGAGAGTCCGCTGAGAATAGGCTGTAAAGTGTCACTCATGGTTAGCTGGAGTGCTGTTGTCTTAGACAATGTAACTAGGTGAAAGTGAGTGAAGGAGATAGGAAACCATCAATATGCTCCCTGTGTAAATTGAAGAAGGTCATGATTTATGGCTCCCGGCTGCAGCATACATACATACATGCTGAATCTACTCTTTTTTTTTTTCCTCGCCTGGCTCAAGGACAGGTAAGGGTGCCTTTCTCAGCAGCTCATCCCCACCTTGCAGTCTGTGGCACTTGGTGATGGACAGCCTTGGGAAAGGCCAGTGTTTTTCAAAATGAATTGAGCGCCATCTATAGGTAGCCAGACACAGCACTACAAAAACAGGATTCAAGAAAGCCTCAACATCTTCTTTTAAGGCGATTTAGCCTTTGTTGTTTCTAATTCAAGGATCAACCATCGTATGTAATATATTATTAGTCTATTTTCAAGATGATTGGTCTTGATTTGTCTTACTCCATCTAATTGTCAAACAGAACTGAATAGAAACAAGCCTGAAAGGTGGATTGGATGGCTGACACATTAATATCAAATACATCTTTCATGAGAAAGATTATTTCCTTATTTCAAGAATCGGATAAATCTGAAAGAATTCTGAAACTGAAAAAATCTGCCAATGATATTATTATTACAACCAGTTCCCAATTAAAATCAACTTGTCTCAGGATAGAATAAAGCAGATTACACCGCTAGAATTAAGAAAAATGACACTTGATTCTAGAAAATTCTTCTGTCACTTGTTTTTTTTGTTAATAAAATTGTCACAAGCAAAAATTTCTAGTCCAGTTTTAAAGCATGAACTCAAAATGAGGTCAAATAAAGGCAAGTGATGTAGTTTTAAGCAACTTTAACTTGGACAAGCTAAATAGGCTTAAATCCATTTTTATTACAAATTTTAAGGTCAGATAGTGTTTTGTTGTGGCTAGATTTTATGCTAATGTTAAGAAATTTTACTTTTGAATTCCACAGTGGCAGATTTTTTTTTTTTTTTTTTTTTTTTTTAACTTCACACTAGAATGCCAACAAAATATTTTTTTTTAATAGGAGATTTTTTGCAGTATGTGGCTGAGCAGCAGACTCTCTGGTCTTCATATTGCAGCATGAACGATGGCAAAGAAAAAACAATTATAGATACAAATTAAAATGGTCCACACTATCCCACCTGTAATATTCTTCATCTAACAGCTTCCTTCAGTTATTCGTCACCTCATCGGTCACGTCCTTCTCAGTTCTTTTATCGAAGGACTCGGATCGAGAGAGGACAGCTGTGAGTTTTCTCAGGCCTCACAACAGCTGCAAAACACGCATGGCATTACATCTGTTCAGTTTGCTCTGTATCTGAAGTAAAGCAACTTACATTACAGTTCACAGTGGTTTTCTCTCTGGTCTTATTCTATTAACCAGTGAGCAGATGGACATTATATGGTGGGCGTTAGGTCTGAAAATGGACTTGAAAGCATCTTTCTGTCACCAGTAGGCAGCTTAAAATAGGACAATTTTAAATAGGGCCACATGAGAGAAATCAGGACTTGGTTGTAAATTCATGCTAGGTGGAACAATGAACACCAGGAAGTCTTCTCTGAATTTTAAAGTTTATTATTTATTTGGATGATTTATTATGTCTGGATGCCTCTTACGGTGTTACTTTGCCTTTGGAGGGAGCCAGACGTAACAAATGGAGCACTCATTAGCATTTGACCTCCACATTATGCTTTGTTTACCTGCCTCTCCTCACCTCTATATCTCCTCAGACAAAATCGGGGCTTTCACACGAGGCTTTGAGTGTGACACAGTTTTGTTAGTGGGCGGTAAAGGTAAGTACCACATTTGCATTTTGAAATTTCTCAAACAACTTGAGCATGCAGAAACAAGGGAAGAAAAGATGCTCGGCTCCTTGGGGACAGAGCCACTCCCAGACGCTTCCGTCTAGGCTCCTGAGTCTTGACAGCTGCTTAAATCCCAGGAGACGATATAAAGAAGTATGAACAAAAGTTATGGTAAGGAGTCACAGGCACATCTTACTGGGTTTGTATTTGGATTGAAGTTGTTCACCACTAATTGTGAGCATCTGTGGCCAGGAACACTCCTGAAAACCTGAAATACTGTACATTTCAGGTGTGTGAAATTACAGCACACATACACATACAGCAACACTTGTTTCAGCCATGCAATCTCAAAAATCACACAATCTCAATGTACTGCAAAATAAAATCTCCATGTCATTTTGTCTGTTACTGAGTCTGAAATGACTCAAGTGCTATGATCTGATCCAAATATAAACAAAATGACTTGATAAGATTTGATTTTTATACAGTGCAGAGCAATTTAAAAAGTAGATCTGGTATTTCCAAAAGTGGCTAATCAAAAATGATCAAATATTACATTAAAGTAATTTAAACCTTGAAAGTGTCTAGTATGAAATCTGATTAAAAATCGAATTAAATCTAAAAAGTAGACAAAATAATCGACCAAAAAATGTTTGTTATATGATCCATACAACATTAAAATCACCATGATTTATAAGAAAATAGATTGTGCATATATGCATATGTGAAGACAAAAAGCAACAAGTAATGGCAAATTGCAAAATGTCCAATACACACACACACACACACACTACAGTACATTACCAGACTGAGGGGTGTGGCAGGTAGTTGAGCTGCATTAATTGCGGTGAGAAACCGTTCTCTAATTTATTTCTTGCCTGTCTGTACAAGAATGATCATGAGAAGCCGTTCATTTCACAGAACACAATTTTCATATTTAATGAGCATGACTCCGATACAATTACTGTAATTAGTCAAATCTCACTCGTGGCCAATGGTGCTCGCCACAATTATTAGTGGATCTTATTAATGGTGTTGCACGTGTGGTGGTCAGAGGGTAATTGAGGGCATGTTTGGGTGTGGGAATAATGGTGCTGGGGACTGGAAAGCAGTGGTGGTGTCAGTGTGTTTTCTGTCTTTACTGGACCTAATGTTAAATAGAGGTCTGACTGATATTAACTCTGAGATGTCTGGAGAGAGTGCTGTTGATGTGACTGACCTCAGATTTGGTTTTTAGGCCTAAAATGAGAAAAGTTGAATGAGGAATTCCAATCACATGGTGCCATGCATACAGACGTCAGTTTGTTGCTCTTTTATTTGACCTGAAAGGGAAAAAATAGTCCATGTTGTATCTTGCAAGTTGCTTAAAATAATTGCATATCAGTTTGTAGCATCACTGGTGTGCATGGGACCCAAGAGGATCACAAACAGACAAAGAGAGAGGCTGGAGAAAGAAGCCCATTTACAGTGAGTGATGATACTGCAGTGTCTGACATTTCAGAGGTTTGTAGAGCTTCTCTGTTCAGACTGATCCTTATTAAACTCATAGAGCTGTTGTATCTGTAACAGCGTGTGCAAAAATAAGTCACCTATCTGCCTTCATGCAGAGAGAGTCACTATGTGTTTCTTCATGCTGGAATGTGCAGCAGTGATATTGTGAAAAGGGAGATTTTAAATTTGTGGTGCAAACTCAGAGATCAGAGACTTTACTTCTAGAAATGTGAAAATGTGATGCTGCAGCTGGTGGAAACTTCTAACAGCTTTGCTCATGTGTTTTATTGTGGCCTCATTTACACCCTGCATTTAAATGCGATCTATACCGAGATATGTTATCGAGATAATTATCTTATGCTTGATTAAAAAGCATTAAAGGACCGTCCTGGTGGTTTTGCAAGTTTGAGCCAAATAAATGCATAAATAAATAAATAAATTCATATATGTTACTGCCAACCATTTTCCAAAAAGCCAGAACACATCCATATGTGGGCTGGCATATCAGGCTGTACTCTGTGTTCTGCATACATTTACACCTTGCATCAACAGTCATTTCCTTGTCTGGATAACGTATCTGGATCCAGATTGCGTTGGTGATCCATCAACGATGGGAATTTTTGTTATTGATACATTAACATGTGCCAAATATATAATTTAATAGTACTTATGTACTATTAGTACCTCTTCCTCCACTGGTTGTCTGTCAAATGTTTCTAACCATCTGGTGTCAGAGTTTGTGTTTATAAGGATGCAATAACTTCAATCAAAGAAAAGTGGCTTAATGGCCTCATCCAATTAAAGGCAGTGTCACCGCTGAGTTAATGAGTGTGACACCGTCATAGAAAAACTCTATTAACACAACATAATTAGCAGAACGTAGAGGAATTAGACAGCAATGACAGTGCTTTGGTATTTTATGTAATTAAACTCTGGAAAAGACAACAATTAAGCAGATTTTAAAACCCAAGTCTCATATGAGGCACAGAGGACATGTATTGTTTGGAAAAAAGCTCTTGAGGCTGTTAGTGTGTGAAGTTTGAATTATTGTTCAAAGAGAAAAGCTTAAAGTGAGAGAGGTCACCGATGCTGCGGGTGCCATGTTTGTTTTGTCCTGAAGTCACTGCAGTTTCTGCCCTTGATGCTCCACAGACACATGAGGGCTTATGTCAGGCTGTCAATATCAGCATGGATTACTATTCCAAAGGTTCATTTGTGTTTTCTATGTTAAAGTCAAAGCGCTAGAAGCACAGAGGAAAAATATACCACGACAAGTAAAAGTTCTGCAACCAAATTTTACTTAAGTAAAATTTCTAAATTTACATTTTAGAAGTAAAATGTACTGACATGACATGTATCTGATGCATGTTTATACATCAAACTGAAATTTTTCACTCTAATAAACAATCCTCCAATTTTGAGAAGTTTTGGATGAAATTCTGAAAATTATTGGATTAAAAATAAAACTCAGAATTGGAGACCACCATCATTAAAGGCTAACAACTGGGTTAAAGACTCTCCAGCCTTTGGGGATTCCCATGCTTGCAGGCCTGTTGAAGATATTCATGACCTCCTGCAGAAGAACAGTGGTTCTTCTGCAGGATAAATAAATATCTCACATATAACAGGATCTTTTAATGCCTGAGTCTCAGTATTAGCAGCAAAGTAATGTTGTCATGCATTTCAGTCCAACCAGCTGATGATTCTTGTTGCAGAATACCAGAGGGCAGTCCTTATTAGTGATGTGCTAATGTGACATTAATTGCTTTTACTTTTTCACTCCATTAAGAGGCTGCTATCTCTTTCAGGAGCCTGGCCAGATGGTTTATCAGCTCAGCTCTGGTAGCAGCGTTGCTAATGGACGAGGGCACAGAGCTGTAAAATAACGCCAGCAACAGGAAACCATGAGAAACACAGGTCGCACTGAGTTTAGAGGTACAGAGCACCTGTCACACCAAGAAAGCAGAGAGGACTGACATGAAGAAATAGGTCAATGTTGTACATTTAACATACTGTATATGAGTCACTAACTACACACTGTATATTAATCAAAACTGTACATTGATAAATGGTGAGGTCATTTTGAGTCAGTATTGGTTTTTGGCTGGATTTTAGTGGCTTTGGTAAAGTTTAGTGTAGAATGAGCTTATGTCAAGCTACTTAAGCTGCAACTTCATTTTGATTCCAAAACTACATCTTTAATTTGCTAGATCCAGCTATAAAATTTCCCAAGCTAACATTTAAAGTTCTGTTTTAAGATATTAATTTCTAAAATGAACTGAATTAAAAGACAAGTAATCTAGATTAAAGCTTTTTAGCTTGAATTTCTAAAGTTTCACTGCTAATGTGTAGCTAAACAAGTTTGACTCTTACTAGCCTTAGGTTAGATAGCATTTTGTTGTGGCTTTTTGTCAATTTATTTTTTGCACACCCACATCTGTTGTGCTCAGATAAGTCCTGATCTCATCTAACCACAGATGTAAACCAAACCATGGGTCATATATTTGAAGGGAATATTGGGAAACAGGATAGGTGACATATTTCAAACCTTTGACCTGTGATAGATTGAGTCTGTTTGCTCAAAGTATTTTTAAGCTGTTGTCGAGAATAGTGACAAGTCCTCATTCAAAATATTGGCGTCCATTGACTATATGTTGTAAATAAGGCCAGCTGCTTTGAGTGGTAAAGCCAAGACCAGGGTCAAATGCTAAATAAGAGTGAGCTGGCTGTAGAAACACCCAAGGGAAACCTCCTCTTTTCTGTCCTTATTTGCTTCTTCCCGTGTCCTTATTCTCCCATCCATTCCCTCTCTTCCCTCTCCCCTACCCTCATGCCAAACCTCCATGACCTAGGCAAAGATCAATAGCACAGTTTAAAGAGGATGGACTGTGTAAACAGAGATGATAGATCCTGCCGATGAGGATACCTTGACCACTGATGGCTTCTGACTGGTGCAGCAGGATTTGATCAAGTCTAACATTGAAGGCTGTCAATACACTCGGCAGAGAGAGATTTGGGTCCTGTCAGTGGGCCATCAAAATGTTGAAATGTATCAGGGTTGGGCAGAGATGAGTGGTCAGTTTTAGGATAAATTTCAATTTAAGTGTCAATGGGGCTATGGGGCCATTAGGAGCCTGGAATTGCAATCGGTTATTGGCAAATGGGAATCCATTAACAGCGATTGTCCAGAGTGCAGTTTCACCTTGTTTGGGTTTCAGCTGAAGCACAGATACTTTTTGTCTTTTGTGGCTGTTATCAAGACATTAAATCTGCATTAAATCTTAAAGGCCATTTTTGCACATACAAGCATCAGTCTGTAATGTGTGCATACAGTTATTTGTAGAGACAAAATTGGATGTTCCCATTTTTTTTAATAATATATTTTTGCATTAGTATATAGTACAAAACACAAATTAAAACATATTGAAATACTGTTATTACCATATTTCCAGACTCAGCTTTATTCTGCAATATCCCTCTTTGTAGCAGCTTTAATGGACCATATTAATAGTTATTTATAAGGTTTACAGCTTCCCAGTTTGATGTCAGGACATTAAGCATGTCCATCCTTTAGTAAACAACCTTTAACCTTCAGGTAATTTTGCAAACTGGCACTCAAAGGGTCAAAGTTGGATGTAAAATGGTAACAGCTGCAAGTTCAGTGCAGGTTTATTGGTTGTGTATTAAGTGCCTGCTTTTCCATAGTGTTGATCACAATATTTGAACTGTAATCTCAACCTGTTCATAAATCCCTCCATATTTGTTGTTATTGTCTGGTGTCTTCTTCTTTAGAGGAGGCATTGACCGGGTTTAATCTTTAAAAAAAAAAAAAAAAAANTTAAAAAAAAAAAAAAAAAGCATGCTGCACATTTCATTTTAAAGTGTGTGACGAGAGCTGAAGGATACAATCCCAGCACTGTATAGCCATGGTCTACCACTGCATGTATGCCTACATTCAAATAAAGAAGTAATATCAAGTCTCATGTTTGCTTGCTGGTTGTATGAGGCTAAAAGAAGAGTCTGTGGTTTGTTTTACTTTGGCCAGAACTTCCTGCATTTGAAGGGATATGCTCAGAATATAAACTATAAATGTGGAAAATAAATGCTGACACAATATATCGATGGAATGGCTAAAGTCATGGTGCGGTATATTTCTGTGGCATAACAATGAACAAGATTTATATGTTTTTTGAATGTGTAACCAACATATTTTAGACTTTTTTTTTTACAGTCCACATATAAGCAGATAACATCTTCCTGCAGTGAAAACAAAACCATTATTCTCTTCCATTTACACTCTGTGCATATCAAAGCTCATACTTTTAAAATGCAGAATGTGTTAGTCATAATTCTGCTTATCTCCACTGTGTGACAGCTCACATTTTAGTATATATACTAACCCATTACCACCACTGTAAGTTATATGCAACAGCACAGTCTGTTGAACCCAGAGCCGGCCAGCTGCTCATATTAATCAAACAGGCCACTTCCCTTTATGACACAAAGCAAATAGTCATAAATGCTCTTATCAGCCTTTCTAATAGTGTGGATGTTACAATCAGATTCATGGTGGCATAAACTATTACATTTCATCTTTATCATATCCAGCAATCGCTGCTTTTTCATGAGCATCGTTTATAACTGCAAGACAGTTTGTTGCGTAATGAAATTCAAAACACTCTATCGGCTCCTAGATCTCTTACTCTGTTTACTTATATTTACATATATTTATGTGACTTTTGTTTTTCAGGTATGATGAATGTGTGGCTGTGGTCAGTTCCAGCTTTACCGTAAAGTCTAGAGAGCTTCAAGTCCAGTGTTTTATTATAGTGAAGCTTCTTCACTATTACCACAAATTTTATACTGTCAAATGCTCTGTAACATCTCAGTAATATTTTTCTGTATAAAGAGCAATTTCACATACTTCAAAGCATGTAGGAAAATACAATTAACAGCTATCTGGTCAGATGTCAGTAAGCAGTATATTGTTTAGCTATGTTTACATCCTGCAGTGCATTCTTTGCAATCAAATATGAAGAAAAACTCAAACCTCTGCTTTATACACTCCTCCTCCTTTCATTTGTAACACTTTGATTTATTAATTAATATTCCTCTTTCAAGGTCTTTTTATAAACCTCGTCATTAATAAAAGCAGACATTCAATTAGCAGCCAAATCTTGATTGCCAATTTTGTCATAACAGTCTCCCGTTCTATGCTTTTTTTTTGGTTCGTTATAACTGGAAGTATGGTGTGGGTAGGAAGAATTAACTAATTTCATTAATCTAATTGTCATCGCTTTCAACCATCCCTCTAATAAGTACAAATTAATATGATTAATCAATTTGACGACATAAACTCATTCAATTAGAGTTTTTCAAAGGCAAGTGTTGGGGTGATAGGGAGATACGGCGAGTGAAGGGAGGTGGGCAGTGGAGCAGCTTGCTCTGTGAAAAATCCAGCCCACAAAATTGAAGTCAAGTCAGGCAATTAGTCATTGTGAATGATAAATAAATGATGATGAAATGTGGAGGACAGATACTGACTAACAGTTTCCACTGATTTACTTCAATCTTTTCATTCTCTCATCTGTTGGCTGTTTTGGACCAAACTTTCTCCATTTTATAAGACTTCAGATGCCAAACAGATTTGCATTCATTATCAGAGACTATGATATAAGATTTTTGTCTTTTAATACTCTGTTTACTATATAGATATCAGTGGAGAAAGCATAGCAGCCTCAAGAGGAATTTTGGCATATTTTCTAACTTGTACTAGATTATAGCACTGAAACAAGTAATCAATTAATCATGTAGGTGACTGATGGACAATTACTAACAACTTCACTAAACAGGAATTTCATTCATTTCAAACTTCTTCAGTATGAGGACTTTCTGCTTTTCTCTCTTTGATATCATAAATCTGTATTTTTGTCAAACAAAACAGAATTTGTCACTATTTTTTGACACTTGAAAAAATATTAAAAAAAATTTTAAAAATCAAAAAAAAGTTTTTGAAAAATAAGCCCCTGTTCGTTTACATCTAGAGGTTGTGGTGTTGTATTGGATTGCATTACAGTGAAAGGTGTTTCTATTAATTTGTTCACATCCTTTTACATAGATGGGGTGGGCAGAATATTGCATAATGGAATCAACGCCTGCAGTATTATGAACTGCCGGTAGTCTAGATTGATGGGTCTGAAGCCTTCTTATTTGGAGCAGCTGCTGGGATCTGATTTGTATATTTTAGATCTATTGTGCTGAGAGATGTGCTGGCACAGCAGTTTGGGTGATGCCCTTTAATGCGCTCTATCTTATCAGGCCAGCATCACCCTATTCAAACCAGTGTCTGATTGAGCAGCGTGATGTTATTTGGATCTTACATTGAGAGTAGTATTTAGAGGCGCTGCCTGTAATTTGTGAAGTGAGGTATTATAGAGGAGACAATTAGACCTAGGTTCGATTGGTGTATAGAAGCTTGGATGCTGACAGTCAAGAGGCTTTCAAATGTCATACCAATTAATCTATCCAGCCATCAAACAATATTCTGGAAACAAAGTCAGGGGGGCGATCAATCTGCATCACTTTTCTCCTCGCCGGGTTATGGGAAAATTGATTTGTCAAACAAAGCATTTTGGAAGCAGTGCATGGACTTGTTCAGGATCTATTAGCCTCCATTGAGCATTTTGTTTAACATAGGATTTTCATCACAGAGAAAATGCCGTGTCCTCAATACTGTGAGCTGCAACTTTACGATTTCTGATTTCTTTGTTCTTGCTTAGATAGCTTTAGAAAGTGCTGATCAAGAATGAAAAGTGCTAACTTCTGATGTATTTGAAAATATTATTCTGCTGTTTTCTCTTTGTTATCAAAAATAGCAAAATGATGAAGAAACACTTATAATTGAGCACTTTTTATTAATATACCAAACAAATGGAAAATATATTGTGCAGACTAATGTTAAAGTTAAGAGTAAATTATAACACTCCCATCCAAAAAGTATAAGGCATTAGTCCCAGTATCTTATTATTGTACTCTGGGGCTATACTGCCAACCTATACAGCATGGCTGCCCTAAGCTGTATCATGCAATTCCCTGTGCAGTGTATTGTTCTAAGACAGAACTGTATCACATTGTGCCCGTCATGCTGTTTTAGAGGGGAGAGAGCTTCCTCTATGGGATTTCTCCCACCCCCATCCCCTGATAATGTATCTCTCCCTAAAGGCTAGGCCTCCGTGACCTTGTCTTATTTATCGAGGGCGTCTTAAGCGAAATAACTGGATCCTGAATAGACCATTTCCCCTCTTTTAACACCCCTTTAATGTCATCAGTGAAATATGAAGTCATTAGGCGATATTAAAACACTGCTGACAAACTAATTAACGGGAGACATTAAACAGGACGGGCTTGATTAATCCACTTTAACGATTCTTTTTAAGTGGTTCTGGTCAAAATTAATACAGATTTACTGGTGATCTTAAGGGGAAAAAAACACTCTTATGTTTATCAGACCTCAAGGGCAACCTAAAGTCACTGGGCCTTTACCTCCCACTGTTCTCCCTCCCATCCGTTCCACCAACAAAGTCTCACACGGTTCAGAACTCACACAGTTGGTCACTGACAATCTGAACAACTGGCACACGCAAGGCCTATTTGAAAAAGAAAAAAATCTGGCCTAGCTTTATTTAATGTTTCATTTGAAATATATAATGATCATGGAGTTTAAACCTTTTGTTGTGGTTGTGGTTGCAGTTTGTTGTTGTTGTTGTTGTTGTTGTTGTTGATGATGATGATAATGATGATGACAATGATGATTTTGTTTTAGTGGGTTCTTCAGTATAGATTGGTTTGTAAATGTCTCCCTCTAGTGGTATTTGCACAGAAACACCCTCAGCTGCTGCACTACACGATTTCATGAGCAGACTTCTGATTTTTATGATTAAAGCATCGTGACCCGAAAATCCGGAAATCCAGTCGAATACATCAAAGCTGACAAGCCATAAACCGTTTTTACTAAATTTATTTAATCTTTGTTTCTTGTATTATGTAAAGTCTTTTACCAATTTCAGTATCATGTTGTACCATTTATTAGATTAAAAGTCATCTGTTTTATGTTAAAATGCATTTCATGTTTATAATCTGAGTTTAGTTCAGATAAAATTGTGATGTGCATTATCCTGAGCCAAAACGTTTGACCGGAATGATCACATAACGACGTCTGACGTATTTCCGGTCCTCGTCGCGTGCGTATGATTTCTGGAGCCATTAGTGGCATTACCATTTTTTTGGACGCTTTTGTAATATATTTTGTGGTTGCTAAACATAAGTATTTTCTTTTTCTGGATATATATATTGTTCATAGTCGAGGAGGTGTCTGTAAGTTGTGTCGCCACGCGGTCTGAAACAGGCGCATAATGAAAAATTACCGCTTCTCTGAAAGGTAGGTCAACGTTAGCTGTTAGCTTTGTTAGCCACACAGAGTTCCAGCTGTATGTGAGCACAAAGGCTTCTACAGACCACCTCCCTCTGAGCATGTATCCCTCATGGGGAAATTATGGTGGCCCTCAGTCCCAAAACTATGGAGGGACTGGGCCCCGAAAGCAACTGCTTGGAAGCCACGGTGCACCAGAAACGGGATACGGCGGCTTCGAGGCCTCTTCGACAGGCTCCCTCTTCTCCAGTCTGCAGGANGAAACGGGATACGGCGGCTTCGAGGCCTCTTCGACAGGCTCCCTCTTCTCCAGTCTGCAGGAGCAGCACCTCCAGCAGATGCAGCAGCTGCAGATGCTTCACCAGAAACAGCTCCAGTCCGTCTTGCAGCCCAATACCACTACGAGCACGTACGGGGGACTCGCGGGTGGGTATTCAGGGTCCTCTTGGCATCCAGAGGGATCCGGACATGTAGACAAAAACGTTGTTGCCCAGCCATCCTCTTGGCATCCAGAGGGGTCCGGACATGTAGACAAAAATGTTGGTGCCCAGCCGTACTTAAATCAACAAGATGAGCCTCCAGCTCCGCCGATTCGAGCTCCGCCAGCTCCTCCTCAGGATCAGCCGCAGCCACCACCGCCGCCGCCTCAGCCCAAGGAGCCTCAGTCAAAGGAACCCCTACCCAAGGAGCCCCAGCCCAAACCTTCACCACCAGCGTCACAAGCACCTAAACCACCCCAGAGCAATGGTGCTCCCCCATCTGGAGAGGTGATAAAGATAGATACTACCACGGCAGAAGACACGAAATCCCTCCCTTTGCAGGTAAGATCTTAACTATTGACATAAAATAGGCATTTTGGTCACATTGCTGTTTTGCTTTGACGTCTGAAGTGTAATTTGAAACGTAAGGAGAGATTTTTCAAACTTTAGTGAAAAGAAGTTGTGAAAGAGCAAATCTTAAAAATTGATTATTAAATCAGTGTTTGTGGATGTAGAGGGTGATGCTGTGTTTAAGTAGTTCTTTTGTTTAAGAAAAGTGAAAGTGAAATATATGCATGTCATAGTGCATTTATTTACAAATGTTGTTAAAAAAAAAAAGAGCCTGTACTCAATTTGAAGTAAGCTCTGATGTGAAAAAGAGTTTAAATGAAATGAGTGTAATGATGACAGGCATTTTTTATTTAAATGTTAATTAAGGGTTAAAAAAAAAAAGTTGGTTAAATAAATTTTAAAAGATGTTTAGCAGGTTTGTGTTTTAGCCTAAGACATACTTACATACTTTACATACTTTAACCACTCAGAACAAACAATTCTTTCTCAAATCACAGTAATTCAGGTTGTGACCTTCAGTGCAATTTGTCACCTGTAAAAATGTATTGGTTTTGACAAATCCTGTTCTGCAAGAGTTACTGGAATCTCTTGTTTCCCAAATTGCTTAATTAAGTTAAGAAATTTTTAAGAAAATATGCAGGGGTATCCTCTCAGTGTTTCTGACACATTAAAAAGTATTCTAAGCTGTGAATATAATGCTTGACAATGCTTCCTTAGAGATAAAGAATTTATGAATGTCAAGAAGCAGCATGCATTATTTGTTTGACATGCTTTTTCAGATGAAATAATGTTCATCTTCTCGCTGTGTGTCCACGTGTCAGTGTGTGAGTGACAGCGGTGTCGCAGTTGTATTTTTTTTAAGGCTGGGTCGTACTGGGATACCTGGGCGGGTCTTGATTTATCTAGGCAGGCCGCCCAAGTAAACCCTATGTTTGAGAAACACTGTCTTAGCTGTGACACTGATGTTGTTAGTGCAACAGGCTCTCACATTATTCTGTTAAATGATTGGTTCACATAGTCTCACTTAATGATTTCTTTCATAAATAACATCCTTTGTGGATTTGTCTTGATTAGCCTAAAAAAAAGGTTAACAGCACCACTATGATCAATTTCCCACTATCACAAACTCTTTCCCTTCTATCAGTCACTCATATTATCTTCCAAATGTTGTTAATCAGGTAGCACAAAATATGGTATTGTATGCCTGCCTTCTGCTGGATTTATTGAATTTGTGTTAGAAAACACAACAANACAAAATATGGTATTGTATGCCTGCCTTCTGCTGGATTTATTGAATTTGTGTTAGAAAACACAACAAATTTTTCCGCAGGACCTGATTTGCTTCGTCGTAGTGCAGTAGGCAATGAAGTCGCGCTTGCAAAATATGGGTGCTTGACAGGTAGCTGTAAATTGCTTGTCAGTCTTAATTGTTTTTGTTATATCCCTCCTTGTCATTATCTCACACAGGAGCAACAGCAATTGTGGTACCAAAAACATCTTCAGAATTTACAGAAGCTGAAGCAAGAAAAGGCCAAACAGAATCAAAAAGACAGTGATGGCCCTTTGCAGCCTCCAATTCAGAGCCAGTTGGCTCCTCTTCCTCCATCAGAACCTCCAAAAGGTACACCTCCTCCGCCACCACCCAAAGAGGAGCCTCCAGTGCCACCTCCACCACCCAATGAGGTAAACTGTTCAACTGTAGAGAAATATGTCTGTGTTAATTTGTCTTGGCTATGTCAGTTACTTTTAACCCAGGCTGGGCTACTTAAACCCTGTAAATTTGATAAAGGAGGCAATATTGGACAAGGAATGAAAGCATCTCACACACACACAAATATACATTCAAAAATAATAATGTTAAAAATAACATTCTCAAAGCGGCATATTTTACAGAAAGCATAGCCCTTATTAATCCTTCTAAGATATCTGAAATGTGGGATCATTGTTTATTTGTTCTTTTGAAGATAAACATTTCACTGAAATGAAATGCTTTTTGAATTGTTTTGTACAAGCATGCAGCTTAGAACTGGATCTAAATATGGTTTATATTGTTTGCATGGATTTGCAGAAAGAAAATGTAGGAAAATCACCTGCTTTTACAGATACAGTAAGTCTGATTACCCATTCTCTCATCGCTTCTCATACCCATAAATGTGTAACCCCAGTTCCTGTATTGCCATGTGATAAATGTGTGTGAACACACTTAACCAGGGGACACAAACACATGAATTCATATTTTCCCTTATGATTTTGGTATGATTGTGTGACTTCTGATTGATTTTTCACTGCCCCATATTTCCAGCGTAAGTGAAGTGAAAGCAGTGACATTTGAAAGTGAATACATGCTCATCTGTAGGCCACGGAACCATTGTAGTATAAAAATGTAATACAATACTGTCAAAATTAAGAGTAGAATCATCTGTAAATGATCATATAATAAGTGAACTAGATTAATAATCTAATAAAGAATTCTTTTGCCAACAGATACAGTACTTGGCTCAGTCATTATTCAAAAGCTATTGATGTTTGATGTCCCAGCACATTTAACTGGTTCTGTGATGAATGATTTTGTGCTACATTTTCAATGATGCCTTATTCCATCTCAGAAAACATCGGCTAGCTATTTTATCACAACATGTTCTTCTTTATGTTAAAATAAATTATAGAGATAACACTTTTCTCAAATCTTGTTTTTAATTTACAGCCAGAGGGCTCACAGGACCCAGAGGAGACAGCCCGCCTCCAGCAGTTACAGGCTGCAGCAGCACAGTGGCAGCAGGTTCAGCAGCAGAGGGCGGGTATACAGTACCAGGCTCTTATGCAACAGCATGAAAAGCTGCAACATATCTTGGAACAGTATCAACAGCTGATTCAACACCCATCAAATGTACAGGTAGATAAATGTTGGAGGTTTCTGTAGCTGCTCCTTTATGGCTTATTTGTCCCTTGTCTTTGAATGAGACGCTTGGCACGTGCAAAAGAAATTATAGTGTATTTAAATGTTTGAAAACAAATGAAAAAAGAATGTAAGAGCTGCTACAACTGACATCTGCTACTGCAGAGCTACCTTGGGAATCTCAAAATAATGATTTTACTAAATCTATACCAAGCGGTTTCCTTGTTCTATATGTACCAATATGATCACATTTTAAGCCAAATCTGATTTGTCTTTTATGTCCTTTGTTGCAGTCAATGTCAGCTGAAATGCAGCTCAGACACTATGAAATGCAACAGCAGCAATTTACTCCATTATTCCAAGACTGGGAACACTCATTCATCCTCTGGTACGAGCATTTCCAGGCTTATCCCCACAAAGACCAACTGCAGGACTACGAGCTCCAGTGGAAGCAATGGCAGGAGCAGATGAACGCCACCAATGCCCATCTTCAAGAGCGGATGGCTACGCTCCGTGCTATGGTGCCGTATCCCTCAGGCCAGTACAGCAGCGGGATGATGGGACAGTATGGGCAGTACTCTGGACAAGACATGCAAATACAGCAACACACAGTGAACCCAGGGATGCAGCATGCTTCAGGTGTTGCTGAAACCAGATCCCAAGGGCCAAAGCCCACTGAGTTTGGGACACATTCAGAATCACCTGCTGGACCTCCTGCGAGAGGAGTCGGCCCTGCTGGCGTTGTAGTAAGACCCCCAGGTCCCTCCACTGGTCAGCCACCGAGCTTCACTAACACCGGAGGTCCACGGTGAGCCACNACCCCCAGGTCCCTCCACTGGTCAGCCACCGAGCTTCACTAACACCGGAGGTCCACGGTGAGCCACAGCCTAGATAGTTTGATAATGTGTGTTGTAAAATTATTGCAATTATATTGATAATCATTTTTTAAATTGAAAGTAACATATTTTACAATGCATTACTTGGACTAAGAACTTTAGAATTTTTAACATTATAATATCAGCCTAGTTAGAAAGTAGGGAAATTCCAATGAAACCTGTATGAATTGAGAAGCGGTAGTTTAAAAGTCAAAGTATATGTTCATTGATAGTTAAAAAATGTAGTGAATTATAGTCTGTTGTGAACGTTATCTATTAATATATTGTATGAAAACTGAGTCAAGTCAACTGGATTCAAGTTTTTAACTCTGAAACGTTTCACCGTTCATCCAAATGGTTTTGTCAGTCAGTAAAGACAATATTCTTTATTAACATGATCAATTATAGTGACAGTGTTGTCAGCATCTGCCGTCTGATATTTTCAAAAAATGATGAGAGGAATGAAATTCACATAGGCAAAAAAAAAAAATCTAAATTTGCTAAGTCACCTTTACATGTGTCTACTACTGAGCAGCTATTAAATGTGCACAAAATAAATGTTTATTTTCTGCCATCTTGATGTTCTCAGAGGAAACACCCCCAGATTTGACCAGTCCCAGCAACGCTTTGATGGTCCTCCCAGATTTGATCAACCAGGACAGCGCTTTGATGGTCCCCCTAGATTTGACCAACCAGGGCAGCGCTTTAAAGGCCCCCCTAGATTTGACCAACCAGGGCAGCGCTTTGAAGGTCCCCCTAGATTTGACCAACCAGGGCAGCGCTTTGATGGTCCCCCTAGATTTGACCAACCAGGGCAGCGCTTTGATGGTCCCCCTAGATTTGACCAACCACGGCAACGCTTTGATGGTCCCCCTAGATTTGACCAACCAGGCCAGCGTTTTGGTGGTCCCCCCAGATTTGACCAGCCACGGCAGCGTTTCGATGGTCCCTCCAGATTTGCCCCACCACAATTGGAGCAGTCTCCAAGAGGAAACCAGCCTCGATTTGGGCAGCAGCCTAGGTTAGAACAGCCCCCAAGACAACCCATCCCTTCACCTCGCTTTGAACATCCTCCTGGGCCCCTGGAAAAAGAACAGCAAGTTCCCCAACCTAAGACAGAACCAGCCACTAAACAGTTAACCAATGTAGATTCAAAAACTCCTGCAAAATCCACAGAGCAGCCACAAAGTGCAAAGGAAAATGTATCTAAAAAAGAGAACAATGCTGATGATAAAGTCCTTGGAACTGGTGGCTTTTTTGTCCAAAGTGACCCCATTCCTCAGAAATTACAGTCAATGTCTGATGCATCAGGTGGCAATACTGGTCCTGACAACAGTAATAAACTCAAACCTGCATGCACTCTCCCAACTGTAAGTTCTCCTTCTCCTGTGGCAACAAAAAACACTACTGTACAAAATGCCCTCAAACCAGAAGGACCAGTGACAAATAAACCCCAGCAGGGTCCAAAGCCTTCTACAGCTCAACAGGAGGCACAAACTTCTGGGCAAGCACAGTCAAGGCTAGATCCTCCAAGGCCTCCACCTAGTAGGGGACGAGGCCAGCCCCCAGCACCTGACCATGTGCCTGGACGAGGCCGTGGACAAAGGGGGCGTGGAGATTTCAGGGGATCTAGCAGTATAGTACATGGGGAGGAGATGAATGAAATGTCTTATGGCTTCATGCTCCCTAAAGAAGACTTAGGGATGCAGGAAGAGCAGGAAGACTATCAGTGGCAAGATCCTTCATATGAGGAGTTTGGTGGGGAGGAATCTGAGGTGCCCCATGAAGAAGACATGTGGATACCAGAGGAACATCACTTCCCTACAGAGGAGGACTATTATGAAGAGTCAGTTGGAGGACCACCTATGGGTAGAGGAGGGCCCCTTCTGAGGAGAGCAGGGCCTCCTATGGGGAGAGGAGGTCCCTTTATGGGTAGAGGAGGCCCTCCTATGGGAAGAGGAGGTTTCCCTTTTGGTAGAGGTGGACCCCCTTTCAGTAGAGGAGGTCCACCTGGAGGGAGGGGAGGTCCGCCTATGACAAGGGGAGGGCCACCTTTGGGGAGAGGAGGACCACCAATGGGCAGGGGAGGAGTACCTCTGGGAAGAGGAGAGCCGGTGGACAGGAATTGGGAAGAACCTGAAGCAGCCGAGTACTCAGAGGAAGGGGAACCTTACTGGGGACAAAGGAGGCCTCCAGTGAGAGGCATGAGACCCCCATTTCCACCTGGCCGGGGTCGGCCCCCACGTGGTCATCCCAGTTTCATGCACCCAGGACAGGGCCACCCCCCTCATCCAGCACATGGACCATTGGATCATGATCCATTAGGTCCTGTGATTGAAACTGATGACGTAGAAATAGATCCGATGAGGCATCCTATGTATCATGGGCGTGACCCTCATAGTCACCCTATGCATCCTGATAGGGGAAGAGGCCGGCGTCGTGTCCCACCACCTCACGATGCAATGGATCCTATGGCGGAGCCACTGTATGATGAGGAAATGGAAGGAGAAGGAGGGTGGCACCTAGCCCCACATGGCATAAGACCTCCTCCACCTCCACAGGCAATAGAGCGAGGAGGATTGAGGAGGCCACCTCGAGGGATGGCTCGAGGTCGACCAGTTGTATCTCATGAGGAATATGAAGAGGGATACACTGAGGGTTACTTTGAAGATTACGGCCATGGGAGTGATGGCTATAGATGGCGACCACCCCGGGACTATCCTCCTGATGAGTATGAGCATAAGGACCTGTACTATAAGCGTGAATGGGATAGGGAGCGTTCTCTTCCTGAGAGGGACTACCCTCCTCACATGCCACCACCAGAACGCTTCAGGGATGACCACTGGTTAGAAGACAGAGAAAGAGGTCGCCCCCATTTGTATGAAGAGCATGAAAGAGGACAAGGTGAACTTAGAGTCCGTGAATACAGGGATGAGCCACCATATCGTCAGGAAGAGCCACCATACCCACCACCCCGTTCTGAGTGGGATCAGCCTTCAAGGTTACCTCCACCTCCAGAAAGAGGATATCCACCAGACTACGAAGATTGCAGACCTCTCTATGAGGACAGAGAACAGCCTCCTTTGGATATTCCCCCACCACCAGCTGCTTCTGTCACAAAGGTGGCAGAGAAGTCTCTTGAACCAGCACCTCAGCCAGCAAGTGGAAGTCTGTTGGCCCTCTCGCAACGTCAGCATGAGATCATCTTGAAAGCTGCTCAAGAGCTTAAACTGATAAGGTATTTTCCAAGAATAATAATTACATTTTGTTAACATTGTCATTTTAATGTTAATGATCAGAACTTTAATATTTGTTTATAAATGTATGACACCTGTATTTGCAGTACTGTAAATGAGTTATTCTACATTTTGTTTGTTTCATTAAGTCTTTGCTCATGTGTAGCCACAATTTTGGTAATCTAAAGTTCAGAATTTTTGGCAGGTAATATCTTAAAGCTGAAAATGAAATAATGACGACTGTTAGACGTTTTGTTTAGTTAAAATTATGGATGATTTTTGACTACTTGCATTGGCTTACTGTTTCATTTTCCATTAACTGGACAGGTGACCTATATGCATAAATGTGTCATCTACATGACTTACATTTCCAATATACTCCACACAAAATCTGTTTATTTTATTACCTGGATTTTACCCTGTGTTCAAAAAATGGAAATTTGATGACATTTTGGATATGTTTGACATGTCTTTGTTTGGGTCTACAGGGAATTGCAAGAGGGGAAGACCGCTGCCACTGAACCTCAGCCTGCACCATCTGAAATCCCACTTGAGCTTCCTCCTGGTCTTTTAGGTTTGGAGATTCCTCCAGAAGTCAGGAATGCTCTGAAGGTAAATAACTAGGAATGCTTGGCGCACAAAAGGCAGCGTGCCCCCTAGGGATTTTAGATATTAATTCACATATTCTTATTATCTTCTTCATAATTTGAGATTAGCATATTATTCAGTTATTTTTTTTGTTTTTTTTTTAAATTAGATCTATATCTTATATGTTTAGGGCATGGCTGCATCTGTACAAAAATCTGCAACTGATCCGGTGTCTTGGGATACCAAAACTGCTACCACAGATTATCACCAACCTCTCCCTGATGTACCCACACCTTCAGTCATTCCAAAGACTGTGGATTATGGGCATGGCCATGGTATAAGCTACAAAGAGAGTCCCTTTTAAAAAAAAAAAAAAAAAAAAAAGTTTTTTCATAGGAGTATGACAGGTGAAGTATCAGGACATTGTTGGTGAAATTGACATTCTCTGTTATAGAACTTGGTGGCACTGTTGAGCGGATATCTTACGGTGAGAGAATTGTGTTGAGGCCTGACCCATTACCTTCAGACAGGGGCTATGAAAAAGGTACGTTTAATCGTGTGATAAAGCAGTTCTTAATGCTATAAAGTATGTCTTCTGCCACTCAAAAGAGATTGCTTTTAAAGTGTCTGGGTTTGCATTTTGTTTTGTTAACTGTGTTTGCTGATTAACTATTCGATTTTCCACTTAGAACCTCTTGGACTCAGGGACCACTATGCCAGAGATCTGTTTTATGAAAGACGATCAGACCCTTACATGGATCGCCGGGAGTACAGCAGAGAGAGAGAGATGTACAGAGATAAGCCTCCAGCTGATTATGAAAGAGAGAGATTTGAGAGAGAACGCTATCCCCCTAGAGATGAAAGGTAATATGTTTTCTTTCGGTGGGTTCGACACCCACTGTTTTTTCCCCAAAAACTGGAAGTGTGGCGCTTCCATACATATGTAATATTCTTTTCTGTTTGTTTTTGGTTCAAGCACACAATCCATGGTTGTTGAAGAAAGGTATTACGTCACATTGTATCATCTTGTGTGCCAGTTTGAAAAAAGGAATTTAGTTGGCACATTGAAATCTGATCATCTTCTCTTTCTGTGTACAGACTCCCTACACGTTCAAGCTACAGGGAAAGAGAGCGGGACTTTCGAGAGAGGGAGGGAAGTGGCAGTCGTGACCGAGATGAACATTATGGAAGGCATGGTTACGATAGACCTCCCTACGAGCGCACCACACAGGAACGCAGTGGGCCAGACCGTTATGGCCACAGCTCTTCACCTTACTGTACGTTTAATCTCCCATCCATTACCAAAAGTTTGTGGACATTGTTTTACTTTAGTTACTTTCTCAGTTACTAAAATGAGCCTTGTTGATATCCATAATATGGGGGGGCAGTTACGGCTAGGTAAGTCATTCTACTGTATATGGTAATAATAATACTAATTGTAGAAACTTGTATTGCATATATTATCAAACAGTGGAAAGAAGGAGTTATTCAGAGGACAGAGGGCCTGTTACTGCATCATCTCTACCACCTCCACCTCAGCCAGCCCCACGAATTGAGAAGAAACCAGAAATCAAGAATATTGATGATCTCCTCAAACCACCTGGCAGATTATCACGGCCAGAAAGAGTATGTAATTACTTTTACAGCATCAGTTGGTGCTACAGTAACACTTTCTTAGTTGATTTACATTGAGTATTTATTTAAATGATGTTTTCCCAGATTGTTATTATAATGAGAGGGCTTCCAGGAAGTGGGAAAAGCCATGTTGCAAAGCTTATACGGGTGAGTGGAGTCAGCAGCTGAAGTATACTGTAATTATATAATTTAATAATGGATGGTTTACTTTATTTTACTTTCTGAAAAATATTGAGCTTGAAAGAAACAATACGCATAATACCTATTTCATAATCACTTTTCAGAAAAGTTATGAACAGTGCCAATGTAAACGTGATACCTTTGCTTTTCAATCTCGCTTATAATATTTAAGGACAAGGAAGTAGATTGTGGTGGTGCCCCACCAAGAGTTCTTGTTTTGGATGACTATTTCATGACGGAGGTTGAGAAAGTGGAGAAAGACCCAGACACAGGGAAACGAGTCAAAAACAAGGTGAGTCTGAGATTAAAACAAGAACAGAGAGTTGTAGTGCCAAACACCAGCATCAACAGAAAGTTGTGTTACACTTATTGTTGTTGTTATTAACAAGATAACAAAAAAAAAACTGTCTCTTTCAGGTCCTGGTCTATGAATATGAGCCAGAGATGGAAGATACATACAGGAGCAGCATGCTAAAAACATTTAAGAAAACACTGGATGATGGCTTTTTCCCCTTTATTATTATAGACACTATCAATGACAAGGTTAAACATTTTGATCAGTTCTGGAGTGCAGCTAAAACGAAAGGCTTTGAGGTGAGCTGTGTTACTTAACGAATTAGAGAAAGGTTATAATGATTATATGCTGCTCTATCCTAAATGGTTTTTATTTTTGTTTTTCCAAGGTGTATGTGGCTGAAATCAGTGCAGACACTCAGACTTGTGCAAAAAGAAATATCCACGAGCGCACACTGAAGGATATACTGAAGGTTTGTAAGCGCATTTGGCTATCTGAGATACATTCGTAAACATTTGTAATGTATGTCGAAATTTATAAATGTGGTATAAACTTATAAACGCTGATGAACTATTCCTCACACAGATGTCTGATCTTTGGGAACCTTCACCACATCATATGGTGCGCTTGGATGTCCGGTCGCTGCTTCAGGATGCTGCTATAGAGGAGGTGAGGTCATCAGAATGCGACACTTGTAAATATTTTAGTCTTCAATCAAAAGCAGAGCTAAACTTAAATGTGCTTGTGTTCTTAGGTTGAAATGGAAGACTTTAATCCTGAGGATGAGCCCAAAGAACCCAAGAGAGAAGAGGAAGAAGAGGGTGATCTGGTAGGATACAAACAGTTTGCATATGTAGCCACATACTTGTCAACATAATTTCCCACATGATTTGTTTCACATCTACTACACAAGGGTAATCCACAAAGAAAAATCTCAGCAGAATGTTAAAATAACAGAGGAAATAGAGATCAGAATGCTAGATAATCAAAATAATGAAAGTCCTAAAAGTCAATAATAACAGAAAAAATAATAAATCAGCTTAAATTAAACAATTTTATTAAAAATACTCATTGCATCAGTCATTTCATAAAGAACTTCCTTGAAGTTTTAATAAATGCTTTAAATATGCTTGAAGTAAATGGATTCTAAAATTTTATATCTCCTCTCTGGCTTTTCCATGCAAAGGAAAACCCAGAGATCTGCAGTAGCCTTACCTATCTCTGTCTAAGCATCATTTGCAGAATGACTCGATGTATTATTATCCTAAAATAACATATAATAATACATCACTTTCCCCACATCACAAAATATTATGATAATAATTTAATAATAATTTTATTTGCATAGTACCTTTCACAGACAACAGGTCACAATGTGCTTCACATGCAATAATATAGAACAATAAAAATAATACCTAAAATCAAGAAACAAGGAAAACAATACAGACATCTACTAGGAACAAAAAAAAAAAGATTAAAAAAAGTNACAAGGAAAACAATACATCTACTAGGAACAAAAAAAAAAAGATTAAAAAAAGTGACTTAAAAGTAAGTACTTAAAAGCCTGTCAAAACAAAAATGTTTTTATCTGTCTTCTAAACACGACAGACAGTAGAGGGAAGGGCATGCTACAGTGGAATGCACGATCTCCATGGGTCTTTAAATGGGTATGAGGGACACCAACTATTAGTTGTTGATCATCTGCAAGAATTACCATCCAGCCCTGGAAGACAATGTAGTCATGTTTCTAAAAAGCAGCAACAATAGCATTGAACATGCACTAGACTTGACATGTAGCATTTATACACAAAAGGTCTTCATCAAAAAAAATGTCAGGTAAGAATACAACTGAGTGGAAAAATAAACACTTGCAATCCAAAGCTCTTTCTTTAATATCTTGTCGTCATTTAACAAGATAGATTTTATTTAAAATTGTGGTTGCAGCGTTTTGAAGTAATTTTTTTTATTGGTGTGCTTTAGCATTTTATTAAACTGTCATACATCATAACAAAGTTTTATTTTAACCCAGATGTGGATATCCTATACCATTTTCCCCATCAATACAAACAATAAATTTTTTAAAAGAAACTGCAAATACATGTTTGAAGCAGGTTAAGCTTCCAATAAATTGCAACTTTATTTTATTTCACTTGTTAAAATACTGTATATCCAATTTTCCATAGCCATGGTTCCTCATAAAATTCCACGCAGAAAATGATGTTTTGTTTTTTTTTTTGNTTTTCCATAGCCATGGTTCCTCATAAAATTCCACGCAGAAAATGATGTTTTGTTTTTTTTTTTGTTTGTTTTGTTTTGTTTTTAATATTTTGGTTGCTCTTTAACTTTATTAATTAAATTAATTGGACATTCACCTGATAAAGTTCCAACAGAGCCATCTGGCACCAAATACATGTTTAGATGGCAAGTAAATCACATAATATTCACTGGCACATATACATGCTATCATAATATAAAGTATAGTTTTGTAGATCATTCTTGCTTGGAAAAAGCAACCTCATTCTCTGCACTGATTGTGCCGTTTTTTTCTTTTGTGCATGTAGTGTAAATTTATACAGTTTATGCAGTATAAACCATATGGCCCACCCTGAGATGATCCACACCAAGTTTGGAGTGAATTAGATTAAATTTTAAGAGTACATATGCAAATGTAATTTGAACAAATTTATATGGTGAAAATGAGGTGAACCAAAATGGTTAAGATGTGTCTTGTTACTGCTGCAATAGCAGTAACTAATGTACACTAGGAAAATATGCTTCTGGTACAGAAGTTACAAGTCAAAACATAAAACTTTTTATTGCACTCCATGTGGTCAAATGCCCAAGCTGTAGAGGCACATCAGATTGCAGCAGTCATAGAAAATAAGCATATTTAGACCTGCAGTTTTGCATGTTTGTTTCTTTTCATTTGGATTTTAGTTGTCGGTGAGCACTGAAGACACACACATCCTAACCATAAACCTCATAACTGTCTCCAAACTGCAGGTCTAAAGTGGCTACACTACTGATGATGCAGTACTGACACAGACTGGTTGTATCTGCAAAGTTTGGTTGCCCTCTTGGGAGCTCTTACAAGTCTCTGACATCCAGATTCTCAAAATAGTAATAATAATAATAATAATTAATAAAAAAAATTTAAAAAAAAAAGTTTTTGTTTGGACCTCTAATAATAACACAGTTGATTAAATACATTCTGGGCAAGATCCAGATTGTAAAAACGGTGTTAATGAGGGATTGAACTGAAAAGAAAGGTCAAGAGGAAGTCAACAAAAACAAGAAACCAGCTCAAACACCTTGTCAGCTTGTTGCTCATTGTGTTTATATTTATCACTTGACATCTCAGCACCTTAAAGTCCAAATGAAGCCTTTGCATAGGACAGCTGCAAAATGGCAAAATGTATTACATTCAGCTTATACAGAAAAGCATGGCTGCTGAAGCTTTAAACATGTTGTTGTAGTTCATTTGCATCAATTTATGCAGAGTTACAGTTAATTGATTCTCATTATTTACAGACACAAAATAGGGCTGGGTGATAAATCGATTTAATCGATTAATTCAAGTGTACATTTTGGCACGATGTGTAAAATGGCTGAATCACAAAATCGAGATTAAAAAAAGAACAAAAAAACTTAATATCTTACTATTTTTAAAGGGGAAAATGCAGCAGCAAGTCGTTCTCCGTTAATCAAGCCTGTTCTCGTTTTGTGCATGTTAAACCTACAAGACTTGTTTATACTTTCTGCGAGTCCGCGAGGATCTGCTAGGCTCGGCCTCCAGCGGAGACAGTTACCAACCTTACCAATCAACGGTCCATTACTTTGGCTGATGCCATGCCCACGAAGCTTTCAGCAGGTCAAATGCGCTGTCAAGATGCCAACAAACACTTTAATTGAAGATAAGCTCGTTCTTAAAAAAAAAGGTAATGTCACTTCATCACGTCAGTCATTTGGAAGTGGTTCGGTTTTGCGCTTAACAGCATGGAGCAAACCAACAAGGTCTGTAAAGTTTGTAGGAGCTGCAGCTACTAAAAGTAGGCAGCTGTGACAAACATGCAGCTGAATGGCAGCAGTGCAGCACTGCAAGATGGAGATGCTACAGTGAAAGCCCGAGCAAAAAAGCAAATGACGTTAGCTGCATCATTGAGCCAGAGGCAGCGGACTGCCTGGTGTTCTCACAAGGAACCTGTAAATTACTGTAAAAACCTTTTATTTTGCAAATTTTTGTTTAGAAAGCCCTACAATTTTAAAGTATCATTATTTGTTTTTATTATTTTAATAAAGAAGATACTTATTTGAGTTATGGCTTGAGCTNTTTTTTTTTTTTTTTTTAAGTTTGGAGGAAAAACAAGAAAAATTGAGATTAAAATCGAGAATCATCCATAAGTGTGAAAAAAAATTTGAGATTTTATTTTTAGGCCATATCGCCCAGCCCTAACACAGGTTGTTTCTTGAATATAACAAACTTAGTTGTTTATCTTACACTCATGTCAAACTAAAGTTACACGATACCCCTTGGCACAGTGATAGCGGACAGTTTAGATTGTATAATAATTTGTAATTTCTCTTTTTGTTGTAAATTCTTCCTGACATCTCTGATAGACTATTTTGCATGAAATCAAGAAGTGTTTACAACAAAAGGAAGGTACAGACATCAGAACAGAAATGTTTTTCTTCCTCACTTATTTTTCCATCATGTAATGTTCACCGCTTCCTGCAGATGTGTAACATTTACACAGGTTGAGGAAGTTGATGGAGTTTATATTAACAAACAGCAGCAATGACAAATTTACCCAGCAAAGGGGAGAAGATCAGTAAACAGTTAAACTTCCAACTAAAACAAAATATACTTAAAAATCAGAGAGAATTAATAAAGGCCGGTTGTTTTTCAAATACGTCTATACTAAAAGCCTGGTTCTCTGTTCAGTTTATATGAAGTTCCATATAACAATACCTAAATGCAATGTTATGCATTTTTGTTTTTGAAAGAATAGACGAAAGATGCTGCACTATAATACTTTTGTATGAACATACCATGTAAAGCTAAAAGTCTCTGTTTATACCTTTGTGGTTCACCATAACAGCAAATGTGCAAAAGTAATGAATGCTGATGAAATGATGCATGATGGCTAATGTGCTGTTTTTTGTTCTTTGTTTTTTTTGGGGGGGGGGGGNGGGGGGGGGGGTTATGAGTGACGATGAGCCTCACCAGCAGATAACTCAACTTTTCTCAAAAATACGCCATCAGTGCATCATTTTACAAATTAAACAGTCAGTGTGTACCCAGTTTAACCGCACAAATTGGATTAGAAGTGAAGTGGTACAGAGGAATTTGTTTTCTGTTAATGTATGTCTGACATCTAATGTATCTCTGACAAGCTTGACACTTAAAATCATTTTGATGAACTTCCACACTTAATAATGTCATGTGTTGTTTAGAAAAGACCTTTTCAAAATGCACTTAAATGTGACAGTCGCTCTTATCAATCACACATTTCAACAAATCCGGTAAAACAGACTTCAGGGTTAGCGCTCATATCATGGGGTCATGTCACACATTATGCCAGGCTTAGTCTCATAGTCTTTAATATGTATTGTGTTTTTAAAATTTTGAGATTCAAACTTATGATTTTTTTGTGATATTTGGTTACTTTTCATTACCAGATTATGAAAAACAATTCATTGTTAATAAGTGATATTCACTATTATATGTGTGTTAAAAAGTGAGGCAATGTGTCCTCACAGTTTTTTTTATATGTTAGGTTATATAGCTCTGAATAACCAGAACAGCTGATTTTACCATGATAGATTTTACAAAATCTTTGTCCACTGAGCTTCAGCTCCAAATCCAAATAGACACCAGAACTCGGATTTAACCCAGCTCCGGTTGAATCTCAGCTGGGGTGTCATCTTCCATATTTTTCATTTTCTGTCCAACATGCGCTTGTGCATGAGCAAATGAAATGGATTAATGCTCTGAATTTCCAATATCATTTTGCAGACTTCAAAAATGGTAAAAGACAACAATTTGTTGCTACAAGTGTGCTGAAATAAAATATCAATCTTGAAGACCTTTAACTGGATATTAAAGGATGCACAAAAACCAACAGGTATAAAATGTTTTGATACTTGTTTACATCTAAAAAGTGAAGTAAAACCAAACAATAAAATCAACACAAACCAGAAAATAGGAGAAAAAATAAATGAGTTATGTTATGCATGAAACATTAGCCAGTTGTTTAGGTATACTCACATAGTGCTTAATATTCATTTCTTACTGCCCTGTTCTTCAGACATTGGTAACTACTTTAGCTGTTTCTTAGTTGTTCAAAAAAAGTTCTTAGTTCTTAAAATTATCCTGCATTGTAGACTCATTAATCTTAAATCTGCTGTAGTTCAGGCTTTTTCAGGGTTTAATTAACTGGAACATGGCCAGAGTTAACAACAAAGAATTTGGAGTAAAATTAGGTTTTAATAATAATAATAATAATAATAATAATAATTGTCTGTAGGGAATTAGATGTAAAATTTATGTAGTTGCCATCATATCTTGATATTTTCCCCCAGCTCATTCTTGAAGGTAAATTAGTAAAATTTTCAAACGTAGACATCAGTGTGTCTTTACTGGATAGTTGTGATAGCAGAGTGTCAGCAATTTGCTGACAGGCTGCTAACAAGTTAAATAGCCGTTTGTCAAAGAGCTGGAAAAACAATACTGTAAAATAAAAATTATGCTAGGTTCAGTGAGTCACATACTATATTATTGAAAATATTTGACCATGAAAATCATTTCAGATTAGTTTGCATTAATATAAATAGTTTCTCAAGATCCAAAGGCATTTCCTTTTGTGTTAGCTGGTGTGTAGCATGTGTTGGTCACATGATCATCAGTTCACATAGACACACAGAGACTCAGTTCACACAACTAACTTTCATGAATGAACTTTTGTTCATTTTTTATCTTATGTAATAATGATAATATGATAACGAGAATTATTATAAGACAAGCATTGTGGCACAGAATCTGTTTTGTAAAGGAGAGCATATCTGTTGTCCATGCTTACTTTTCTTTGCACAAAACAAAAAACACTGAATCAGGCTTACTCTGAACATATCAGCATCTCTCAACTTGCAAGATGTTGCAACAAAATGTTTGCATGCCAGAATATGTCCAAAATACTGTCTGTACTACCTAATTTCTCATGCAGCCTCATTCCTGCACTTGTCCTTGTCTTTTAACCTCTGCTAAACCAGTTTCCTCTCTTTTCAGCCAGCCTCTTTTCTCCTACTTTCACTCTCCTTTCCATGTCCTTTTATCGCTGACTTTTAACTGTTGAAGTGTTTTTCTTAATAATTTAGGGCTACATTCCAAAAAGCAAATGGGAGATGGACACATCTGAGGCTAAGCTTGGTAGGTATTCCCATGTTGGTGGCTTTTTAAATTTTACGATTGATTGCTCCATCGTTATCTCTGTGTTACAGCATTTACACTGCAGAGGATTCTTCATAAGTTTCAGCTTTACATACTGTGATTATTGCAATTGAATTCTGTTCATATATTGGTTGATTTATGCTTCAGACATGACATTTATGGTGTGTCTTATAGCTGTTAAGCGTTTTTGTGATCACTGCCATATAAATTAGATTTATATCCTGACCGTCCCATCAGTGAATCACTTGATGAATACTGTTGTTGTCTCATCTTGTGCACAGGTATGAATACAAGAACTCAAGTCATTCATGTTGTATTGTAGACTGATTGATGCTTCAAAATGTAACTCACTTAATTTAAGCCAAGTTTTGATAAGTGATAGCAATGCTTTTAACAGTTACATTTAACCTGGAGAAAATGAAAATGGGATTCAAAAAAAAATCACATTAACTTTTCAGTGTCATGCTAAATAAATGCAGTGATAACTGAAGCTTGTTCATAAAGCTTCTCTTGCCTTATTCAGCGCATTCTTCTCCTGTTACACATTGTTGTAAGAGGCATCACAGGTAAATGCCAATGAAGATTAGTGTGTTAGTGAGCTGCTTCATGTTTTAAGAGCCACACTTTACACACAGAAGCACAGAGCACAGCAGATGAGCTTGAAGAAGAAGCGCAGTGTCAAGAGAATGTGTGTGAGATCAGATCAAAAATCGCCACTTAAATACACTGGCTGATCAATTATGTGGGCTTAAATGTAAAATTTATTGATCACTAACACGTGAGGCAATCGGATTTCATCCCGCTGAAATTTACCACCAGACTGAAACAGGTCTTAATTTTTGTTTGTGTTTTATGAATTGCTTCCTGGACATGTAAATAAAATACTGCAGCAATGCTTATTTCAAGACAGATGCTAAAAGATGCTGATAACAGGCATGTATGCACGAGGGAACATGGGTGTGTGATGATATTTGCCCTGATTGACACATTAAGTCACTGTTTGATGAATCCCACCCAATATGTTTTCATGGCTGAAAGCTTAGGTGCTGTGTGGAGCAGATTAGGAAATGTGTGGATGTGGTAATTTGTTAGTAGAGTAAGTAAATCCTAAAACATCAGTAGTCCCAAACAAGGAAAGTCAATGGGATAAAATAAAGGGAAATACTTCCCTCTCCACACTGTTGGGGAACCATAAAGTTATGAACCAAAACAAACATCTCAGCTTAATGATCAGTAAGAAATATATGTCACCAAGAAAAAAATATACAGTATCAGTCAGAAGTAACTACACCCCCTGTCTATTAAAAGAAAATTGAGAGTTTTTACTTTCTGTATGCAATGTCAAGATTGGATACCATTTGGATCTGTTGAGCCTTTATTGTAGCACATTTAACAATAACTGAAATTGGGAAAATACTTCAAACAGAATTTTTATTGACTAATATTCTACATGACATAGTTTCACAAGTAAGTACAACCTTGACCAAAAATGTTAATATTTTGTAGATCCACCATTGTTTGCTTGCACAGCTTGTTCACTGAATTCTCACATTGAATGAATTAAATCAGCACAGGAGCTCTGAGAGATGTTAGCCCACTCTTCTGCTATGATTTCTGTCAGGTTACGAAGGTTGGATGGTTGCCCTTTCCTTTTGAGCACATTCCAGAGGTGTTCTGTTGGATTCAAGTCTGAAAACATACTGGGCCACTCAAACACCTTCATCTTCTTTATCTTTAAAAAGTTGGAAGTCTTCTTGGCACGGTGTTTAGGGTCATTGTCGTGCTGAAATCTTGAGCCCCGTCCCAGTCTTCTCAGTGAAGGGAGCATCTTCTCTTCCAGTATTTGACACTGTCAGCATTCATGATTCCATCGATGAACTGCAACTCTCCCACCCCTGAAGAGCTCATGCAACCCCCGTACCATGAGGCTACCACCTCCATGCTTAACAGTGGGCACCAATCACTCTTCTTTGTACTCTTCTCCTGGACGCTGCCAAACTCTCTGCATGCTGTCAGAGCCAAATAGCTTTATTTTGTCTCATCTGACCAAAGTATTGAGTCCCAGAAGGTTAAGGCTTTGTCCTTGTGTAACTCAGCAAAGTTACGTCTGGCTTCCTTGTGTCGCTGCGTGAGTAATGGCTTTCAGTGAGGTCGCTGTCCATGGAGCTCTGACCTGTACAGTGTTCTCCTAATTGTAGACTGTGAAACTCTGGTTCCATTGAGCTCCGAAGTAGCTTTAGCTAGCTGGAGGCATCATGCGTCTGTCCTTCAATGCTAGCAGTAACATGGCCAACAGCACTCTGAGATGCACCTGGTCGCTGTTTGTTGACTGCTGTACCAATGCTTTTCAACCTTTGGATCACCTTCACCACAGTATTTTTGTTTATTTGTAAAGTTTTAGCAATGGTTTTGTGTCCAACTTTGCTTTTATGCAATTTAATGATTCATTTTTTCACATCTTCTGACAGTTCTCTCCCATGTGCAGCCATTTTTACTACAATATATGGCTTCAAACTGCGACAAAATTGTCTTGCACAAACGTTATAGCACACTATTCAAGTGTATATTGTATGAAAAAGTGACAGGTGATGTGATGTTAAAACAGGCAGTGTCTGTAGTAAAGGTGTTTCATCTACTGACATATACTGCTTTGTTTTGACTAGGGGTGTACTTAATTGTGAAACTATGTTATGTATAAGATTAGTTAATAAAAATTCTCTTTGAAGTATTTTCCCAATTTCAGTTCATTTCAGTTTCAGTTACTGTTAATTGTGCTACAATAAAGGCTTAACAGATCCAAATGGCTATCCAAGCTTGACACTCTGTTTTTCTTACTAATAGACAGGGGCGTACTTACTTCTTACTGAAGTATGATTGTTTAAAAAGTTGAAGATTTTTATTTGAGGGCAGAGGTGACCTGGGCAGCAATTTTCCTTTTATACAGACAAGTTGGATGGTCTGATGAGTGGTGGGAAGAGGAAACGTGAAGGAGAACAAATGGCTGGCATCGAGGACTATCTTCAGCTGCCAGATGACTATGCCACAAGAATGTCTGAACCCGGAAAGAAAAGGGTAAGTTGACATTCTGCACTACAAAGCTCTGTCTTTAATAGTCTTTTCTATGAAAAGGAAATAGAAAACATTGAATGTAAAATACCAAGTGATGACTTAGCTGAACCGTTTCCTGGACAAAGCAAACTCCTGGCTGTTCTCCTTTTTGTTAAAGGTTCGATGGGCTGATCTTGAAGAGCAGAAAGAAGCAGATAGAAAGCGCGCTATCGGCTTTGTGGTGGGTCAAACGGACTGGGAGAGAATAACAGATGAGAGTGGTCAGCTGGCGCAGAGAGCTCTCAACCGCACAAAGTATTTCTAAGAAGATATTCTTGCGCCTCTTGTATTGTCTCGTCATTGAAAGGTATGTAATTCCATGATAGATCTAGATGTTACTCAAGGCTATTTAACGGTAGTGACATGAAAATACAACTGAACAGTTGTACTTTTTATTTGTTGTGCTGTTATCAGTAGACCTTCCATTAATTATGTTCGTTATGGACTACCTTTATGAAATGGATGAAGGGGAGGTAGTGCAGATCTGAGTGATATTTGGCAAAATGTTTGATTGATCTAGTAGTCTTAGCAAGCAAAATTAGCTTACATTTCCAGGCTTATGTACAATGCAGATAAAATGCTATGAATGAATTGCTAACTATAATACAAAATACTCTGAATGATTTTATAGTGACACTCATACACAGTTCTTGCAGAATGTTTTCCATGTAAGGAGTTATTATGCCTTGTTTTATCAAAAAAAAAGCTCATTGTAATTAGTATTTAATTACATGTAATCGTAATAGTTAAACACACACAAAAAATTAATAATAATAATAAATTTGTCAATGGCACAATTATCAATAATTCCATTTTGTTTTACAGGTGCCCAGAATGTGAAAACTCCTGACATTACTTGTGTTGAAACATCAGTCTCATCAAGGTGGTATTACCAAACTTTATGAAATTCTTGTTTATTTCAGTACTAAGGATAAAGTTAGTTTTTTGTTTTTTTTTAATTTTTAAACAGGCATTGTGGATATTCAAAAATATGTAATTAGGTTATTTTCTGTGATTGTTCTCATTATGTATCCTATACTAGGTCATGTTTTATACGTTTCATGCTTAATGTAAAGCTGTTGCATTTTTCTTGATCCAAGCATAATTGACAGAAAACAATAAACTTTCATCAAATCAACAAATTGGAGTGTCTTACTGCATTTTTATTTGGTCTTTGCCATTATTTAAAGTGTTAGTATAGACAGTTATTTGATCACGGACAATAATCCCTCAGTCCTCCACAAAACATCCTCGTGTATATTTGTTAGCATGAAAAGTAGGAGCAAGAATGTGCTAGAAATGACAGTACATCAGTGGGGCTGAAAGAGAATTGTTTATGTCCCAATATAGCAGGCTAACACTTAGAGTTAGTGCTGGATCTTTCTCCTCTAGAGACATCAGAGTTTTTACTGTGATCATAGGCATATGATTGACAATACTATAGTTAAATGAATGACTATTACTTCCTTAAAGGGCATTTTCAGCATGAATTTTGGTGATGATTTCATCCATTACTGTATCATACCACTATTTGTGTCTTAATGACCTTTTTGTAATTTTCTCCTTGTCTGAGTTTTTCAGAGTTTGTAGTTTAAAATAAACAAATTATGTGAGGCACTCCTATGCAGTATCAGTCAAAAGTAAGTACAGCCCTGTCTGTTAGGAAGAAAATCAGAGGTTTTACTTTGTGTAGGCAATGTCTAGGTTGGGTAGCCATTTGGATCTGTTGATCTGTTGTATCAGTGGTGCATTCAAGTGCTGCAGTGAAGAACTGACAACAGGAAGCATTTTCAGATCGCTTCACGCTTTTTATTGCGCTTAAACGCTAAAATTACATACAAAATTACATTACATAATTTCGAAAAAAAAACCCAAAAACCTGAATACACGTCTTGTTCGCAGTAATGGATTACCTATCCCAAGAACGTTTCAAGTATCAACAAATTGATTTTAATAGTGTACCAGAATGAACTGAAACCAATGGCGGTCTGGGAGGTAGGAAAAAAACATTTTAATCCACTGGTCCAGTACTATGCTTTGGGAATGATTGTCAGTAATGTTACATGTATGAAAATCGAATATATTAGGTTCAAACATGCAAAATAGCTGGCATGGTCTTTTAAGGCTTTGTCCTTAAAGGGTCAAGGCTTTGTACTAATAGCCAGGGGTGTATTTACTTCTGACTGATATTGTATATCTAATTAAAATAGTTTAATTTAGGTTTCAGTTTCCAGAGTATTTGTAGTGTTGTCTTTGGTTCACATCGTTGGTTGAATGGGTTGTGAGTGACAAAGTGGCATGTAATGTGATTTAAGTATAGATGGAAAGATTAACTCTGAGAGAGCAATACATAAAAGAAAAGCATCACCAAACATCTGTTGGGATACCATTTAGGAATCTTGGTTTTAATGGAGTTTATTTTTTTATGTTTGAATTTGCAATCGAGCATGAGATCAAACTTGAGAATAAAGCACATTACATAGCCCAAAAGTTAAGTCAGATTTATTTGTATAGTCCAATGTCACATACAGTACAGTGTCTCAAAGGACTTTACAGGCCCACGCATCGACGGTTCCCTACCCAGCCCTATGCTCAAAATCAGCCACAGTATCAGTATAATCTGCAATGGAACTGAGGATCTTTTTTGTTTACAGGTGTAAATACAGAGACTGAAAAGCCAGTTAAAGTCAAATATATTTTTAAAATACAGTGGCACTTTGCATGTATATAATAGAAAAACTTTATAACAAGTTTGTTTGACAATTGTTCTCATTGTGGAGCGCAAGATTCTTTGTTTAATAGAAAATATCTCACATTAAAGTATGCATTGTGATTATCATGGTGACAGTAAATGTAGGTTATATTAATCTCTTCCAAACATCCAACTTTGCACTTCAGAACTGAAAAGTCCAGAGTTTGCGCACATCAGAAATTTCAATCTTGATTATCAACATTTTTTATGGAAAAATCTGAAGACAAAGCCAACAATCATCAGGAATGAATGCAATACTGCTGATGAAGACCAGTTTTACTGCTGCTGGATAGCAAGCTGTTATCGTTTGGAAATTGATGGATGGATCTTCATGGTAAGTATGGAAGAGAGGAAGAAACATTCCCAATTTAAAACCAGAGTCTGTAAGGTGCCAGTGGAATTGAAGCGCATAATTTACAAAGTCTGTAATTTCAGAAATTATGTATTTATTATGTCAGCATTTGTACACGTACACCAAATGACAATATGCAAAAAAGCCTGTGAATATTAAACATATATTCTCATGTGTGTGGACTTCATTTTGTTGCTAATTGAACAAGAATTTACTCCTGCAAACTAAGAAAATGTTTGTGTTCTCTGTTGCGCTTTGTAACCTGAAAACACAGTATAGCACTAACTCAGATTAATCATACAAAATATGTATTGTTGATACAGAAAAATACATGTTCTGTTAAACGCCATCTGAGATTATTAGCCTGTGATGCCTGTGTTGATAGACATCGCAGATGTTAACAAAGGAAACATGACCTACATACTCATCAGATGACATATTTGTTTTAAAATAGGTGTCAAACACCGATTCACACATATCGGGCGTTATCTTTGTCCGTATTGTTGCAGTAACCTCTGTGAGACCATTGGTGGACTTAGTAATTTGGGGGCCCCAGGCACACCCCTGTATTGGCCTGTTTTCTGAACTGGATGTTGTTGGTGTTCTGTGATCTGGACAGGATCAAAAATTAAAAAAAAAAAAAAAAAAAAANAAAAAAAAAAAAAAAAAAATGCAGGAAGTTACTAACAGTAGATAATCAAATCTGATTTATTAATGTTTTATGATGGTGTTTCACATTCCAGGATTATAGGATCCTTTATTTATGAACATTGTAAGTTTGAACTAAATTTATATACATAAGAGTTGATGAAAAATATGCATTTCCTGTCACGATTGTCTGATTCGTCGGGGACAATTCTTGGGTCTTGGGCTAAGTTTATGTGGTGCAAGTATGGAATTAACAGTATACGTTAGAAGAAAAGAATGATTTATATCGATCACATCGAAACATAATTTTATATTTAAGCTATTGGCCCTCTTCGCTACGGGCCCAGGAAAATGCCAATCTTTCCTTATAGTAAAGCCCACCCCTGTGTGAGACATGATGGCAAATAAAATGTCTGCAGGTTGGTTCTCATCCAGAATGCCTCTTGAATTCAACTGGAACATCACTGTCCAGTTTGCAGATGACCTTGTAGATTGCTTTCTTCCAGGATGGATCACGGTCTTTGCACATTGAAATGGCAATGTAAAATTCTCTCAGTGTAATCTCAGCAACTTGTAGGAACCTGTCAGGGACCTGTTAATTGACAG
The DNA here is from genome assembly GCA_014773175.1 of Lucifuga dentata. Taxonomy (NCBI): domain Eukaryota; kingdom Metazoa; phylum Chordata; class Actinopteri; order Ophidiiformes; family Bythitidae; genus Lucifuga; species Lucifuga dentata. The sequence continues at coordinate 284,387 of VXCM01000120.1, forward strand.
GAAAAGGTTTAATATTTTTTAACCAAGGCTTTATAAAGAAGCTGTTTATACTCTTAACTGTGTGTGACAGAAGCATGTAGATTGTCACTATACAGTATTCCTGGTATATCCTCTAAGGCAGGGAACCCCAATAGGCGGCCCGCGGGCCAGATCCGGTCCGCAAGACCAAATGTATGGCCTGCGCTCACCCATTGGAATTCATGACACCTGTCACATGACAGAACTGCTGCTGATGTTGGTCTGGGAACTAACACCTACTATATTCAAAGAAAAGAGAGAGAGGAATGCTACAGAGCTTGATTAAAAAGAACAAATAGATGAAAAGAGAGAACAGAAATGGTGGAAAAGGCATTATTACTAAAACAACAGCAAACTATAGTTGGTAAAAATACAACAATTAAATAATATAAAAAGAAATTTAATAATGCAAAAAAAAAAAAAAAAANAAAAAAAAAAAAAAAATAAGCAAATTATATTTGCCACAAGAAAAGCAAATAATACTATTTGTATTTATAGTCTTGATAACTAATGTCTAATTAAATGGTTGGGTTTGGACTTATTTTATTTCAAGAGTGCATTTTTTAAAATAATAATAATAGCAGCAACAACAACATCTGCACATAAAACAAGTTTTACTGGCCCCGGATGTTTTGTTCCTTGGCTTTGCATTCTTGACATAATTTGGCCCTAGGGGAAAACTAATTGGGGAACACTGCTCTAAGGTAAGTCATGATGGAATACAAGCAGAGGTACTGTGCTTAAAATAAGGATGATGTCATACACCTTTATTTCAGCATGTAGGTCTGTATATCTCACTCTGCCATGTTCAAAATGGCCTCAAGGTTACCTACAGCTTCAGTCCACTTCACAGGCCTTCAAGTCCATCAGGAGACATGGCAGAAGTGTGTTATACATGTAATTCTGCGTAACAATCCACTCTTCTCATGTATGCACTTTTGTTGTGACCTTTGTCATGCTCCGCTGGTTAGAATGGGACTTAAAGGACCATTTATCTATAAAGACAGAATCTCTGTCTGTCTGGCACTGTATGAACCTGCCATTTGGCACGGCAGGTTCATTGCTCACGACCCAAGGGCATTCGTGTGAAGTCTGGATAAATGGTTCTCTAATTGAGCTGTGCAGGTAAAAAATAGTCCGTGCAGCAGTATACTCTCTGCTTCACGGGCACTTATGGCAGGCTGCGGCACGCATAAAGTCTGGCCCAATCCCAACAAGCACATTTTCAACAGACATTGAAAACAAAGCTAGCTGATGAGGATGTGCAGAATAAAATTATGACAGGCTGCAGCACGCACCATAAAGTCTGACCTGGTCCGAATGTTTTCAATGGGCACTGCACTAGTACCTGTGATTTTGCATATTTGAGCCCAGCAAATACCACCCACATGTGGGTTACATTATTGCCAACTATTTTCCAAAATTTTGCCAAATCCCCTACTCTTTCAAAGTCAAATGTTCACCAGTTTTAAATGTATCGCCTGCCAACATACACGATTGTAGAAGGCATAGTCATTTTAATTTCTCGGTAAAAGTAATCATCTTCTGGGATTATATTCCCTTGTGGAGGCATATATTTTCTTCTGTGTAGCTCTGTGTTAAACCAGTTAAATTAAGTAACTTAAGCAAAAAAATTGTGTTCGCTGTGATTACTACGAATCCCCAGTAATCCTGGGGGGTTTTACAATTTGTCACTACAATAGCATGTTTCGGAAGCGTGATTGGCAGTAATGTAGCGTATACAGGTTGTATATATTAGGCTCAAACAACAAAATACAATACAAACTGCAACCTTTAAAATTATCATTGGTGTCAACAGACCTGCTAGCACATTGTATCCCTGTCAAATATGACAAGAATACCATCATTGACTAAACTGACACTGGATTATGGGTGTCGCGGTGTTGACAATGAGCATGATATTTAAAAAATGAAATATTGATATGTTAATAATACACCTACGATAATATCGTGTAAACAATCCAGCAACTCTTAAATTAGATCAGTTTCTTTCAGTTCTCACATTGTCTCCCTCCCCAACGCTCCCTCACACACACATACACACATGATGTGACGCAGTAACTAGCTAGCTAGCTAGCTACTACCACAGCGTGTCGCTACTGCTGCTGTGCAAAATCATGTTGGAGGAGATGACAGATGAGAGTGAGACACTACCCTAACTCGAAAAAAATTAGCTCGCCAGTGGGAGTTTTTTGGATTCTGTAAAAAAGACAGGGTGTTGGTAGACACCGCAGTCTTCAGGAAATTCTGATTGACAGTAAACGCAAAAAGGGGTGATACCACCAACCTGTTCACCCACCTTCGCCTCCATCATCCTGCAGATCTCACCACAGTAGAGAGAGTATGCAGTTAGATTGCTAGCCCTGAAACAGGAAATGTTCCATTAAGGTCTTAGTTGTGTTGCTAAAGCTAAGTTATCATGGCGTTGGACTTGACAGTATTTTCTCTGTCCTGGTTATTTGTTAGATTTGTTTATCAGTTCATCTGATTGCCTTTACACTATCCATTAAGTGTCTCTTTTTGTAGCTTTTGTACAGTTATGGTTACACTCTCCACCTCCCTACACTCGTATTTTGAGAGTAATTCATTTGCCAGAAAAGAGACAAAACACACAATAAACAAAGTTAAAGATGAATTTGACTGTTTGCATTTTTTTTCCTTCAAATTTTCTATAGATATTGCGATGATATCATTATCGTGAATTATTTTGACCACAATAATCGTGTAGTGAAAATCTGATAAAGTGATAGCCCTACACTAGATCTTTGATTATTTGCTGTTAATATTATTCTGTAATATTTTCTTGTTTTTGATCTAGTAATTTACCTGTTTCTACACCTGTGGCTTCTATTTCACACCTGGTCGTTTGAGAAGAGGGAATCCCTTTGAATAGTCTCTCCCAAGGTTTCTTCCATTTTCCTTATACAGTATAATAAGGTTTTTGAGGAGTTTTTTCATGTCTTCTTAGAGAGCTTGGGCTGGGCTGGGAACCACTAATGTGTTGGTCTGTAAAACCCTTTGAGATCTTCTATGTGATACTGGACTAAACAAAGTGACTTGACTTAAGGTGCAGTATCTTATCATTACCTGAAGTTTGCAGTAAGTTGTAATTTTGACCTGCCAGAGGCAGAGTGGATCAACCAAACCCTTGATTTATCCTCGGGGGATCCTGAATGTCCCTTACAAATGTCATTGCAATCCATTAAATGTTTGATATTTCACTTCAAAGTGTTGAGCTGATGGACCAACATTTAGCTGACAAAAAAATGATGTCACAGAAGAAATTCACTTATGACTACTGCCAGACAAGCATAACAAAAATACCATAAAAGTGAAGATGAGATTCTTGATGCTGACGTTAAATGTCACTAACAAACTTTTTCTTTTTTTTTCTTTTTCTTTTTAGTGTAACACCACAGATAGAGATTTCCCTTAAGGTCTGTGTAATACTTAAGTGTCTGTGAAAGTAATAAGTGACATTTTGTGTGCTTTATCTTACTTCTTTTGTTGCCATTACAGCCTTGTTTAATTTAGACAATTTTGTGTTAAACTCATTAAACCATTTTTACAACACAAAACAATACTGGGAATTGCTAAAATCATTTCCCTGCGTATAAGCTCAGTTTTGTACTGTAGGAATGGGTGTTAATATATGCTCAGTATATTGATTTTAAATAAATTTAAATGAAAATCTAAGCCATGTCTTCATTTTGTCACAAGTGTCTATGTCTAAAGTGATATAACTTTCCATAATCAATTTGAAATAATCTACAATGTACAGTGATGTACAATATACAATCCACAGCTATGAATTACTGAGTGTGTAGTGTGGACTGAGTGTGAAAACTCACACTGAGTGTGAATTTTAATTTTTTTCATTTCAGTGCTCTGGGCTTTTGCCATAGAAAAAAAATATAAAAGCAGTTTCTTTAAATCTCTCTCTCTTATTAATGTCAGTATTAATATTGACATTAATATTGACATTTTGCCATTTTCTCAGGAGGTTGCTGCCTTTATTCTCTGCGTGCATTTTTAAGGTGTCTGTCACTTGTCAAATTACTCAAAACCATTTGCTGTGTGACTATATCTGTATTAACTGGAGCACATTTGGTGCAGGAACCGACCCTGTTATTGCTGCAATTTTTTTTTTTTTTTTTTTTTTTAATCTTTCTTCATAATGGAATATCTGGATCTCAGAAACTGCAATAGCTACAGTAACCATACTTTACAGATTGAGGTTCAAAGTCTCTGCTGCTACTCAAGAAACACAAACTTCATAACAGTCAATCAGTCTTATGTTGTGTTGTACCTTGTAGCTCATGAAGTTGCTGGATTCAGGGTAATACAGGTAATGATTTCCATTTCTGCCTCTAGATCATCTGACATTTCAAATAGTATCCAAAACAGTTGCTACTCCTTTGTACAATGCTCATCTAATTTACATAAAAATTGGTGTGGGCCATCTATGACAAAAAAATCAAAAACAACTTTTTTTCTAAAATTTCCATCTAGATTTTTTCAAAATTGTATTTACATCTAGGGTCATGTCCGTATGTAGTTTGGTCATGACTGATGAGACTGGAGAGCAAACCTGCTGCAATGTGAAGAAATTTTGCCTTATTACAGTCTGTAGTCAGTTATGAAGTCCATCATTCCATTTTTTTAGATACATTAACAGCATAAGTAATATACCGTTCTCAGAAAATACATTGCCAGACGTTTTTAAATTTGATGAAAAAGTTTGAAAATTTCTCTTAAACTATGTGACTTTTCCTCTGAATATTATCGTAAAATTGAAATTGTAAATATTAAACACATAATTCCAATGCATACATACCAGGACACTGAAAACCCTATGTAGATGTCATAAGTACTCATTAAAAGTATGCACAATTACCCTCCACTGTATAAAAAATCAAGTGAGCATTCTTTATAATCTTATATATTCATATTTATAATCTCTTAAAATGCTCAGCATATGTCACACTAATTAACTGTGTTCAGTTGGAAAAAACAAACAAACATGAATTTCTATCCCATGTCCACTGACAGTGCAAAGATTTTGCAGCAAATCTTCATTTCGGTTCATTATGATTTTTGAGTTTTTGTTTTCTTTAGTAATAAAACTATATACTAGATGTGTTACAGTCTATGCGCTATAATGGGAAATGTAGACAGTCTGGCTATGGTCAGTGCACATATTAACATGTCAGCATATACACTGATTAAATGCTTGATGAATTAAGTGATAATTCAGGTAGCAATGCTAATTACGTTTAAGTCTATCTCAGCCCATTAATTATACATTATATGTATGCATGTGATCACAGGTGTGTTCCTCTAATTCTGCATCGGAAGGCCTATTGAGAAATATTTGGATATTTACTGCTTAGCATTCTCTAATGCAGCACAGACTTGTGAATGGCATTATTATAAATAAAAGGTTAAAAACTGGCTATGAGAATTAATTTTTTCCCCCTCAAATCAACCAAATCCAACCCCAGTTTGTATGTCATCACCCTAGTGATAAACATTCCCGTCCAATAGATTTCCCTTTTAAATAAGCAGAGGCAGAGGACAAATTGAAATATTTTTAAACTCTGAGTCTGTGAGATATGATTGCACAAAAAACAAGTGGACCTAAACATCACCAACACATCACTATTACTTTGTGCATCCTCTGTATAGCTATATGGATTATCTCACGATGCAGTTTAAGTTCTACTTCACCTGGAAGTCACTGGCTTTGTTGTAGTGCATGTTGAGAGCTCTGAACAGTTCCGACTCTCTTCCCACAGTCAGATCCCTCACATCGGCCACTCCTTCCATGATGGCATGCCGTGCGTACTTCTCCATCTGGATGTAGAAGAACTCTCTGAAGTTGCTGAACCACTTGATGAGCTGAGAGGTGATACAACGTGTGAACTGAGAATGAAACAGAAAAAAGGTAAGTGAGCTGATAAAATGTGAAGGTGAGGAAAGTCACTGTAAGCATATTTTCATGATTGCATTTGATATCTTTTTCTGACTGAAAAATTCAAACGGGGTACACAATTATATATGTCGTTTTATATGTTTTACTCAAATTTACAGTATTTATTTTAAAATATAATAATAAAATATAAAGAATTTATGTTTTACCATGTCATTGTGCTGTCATTTTTACACCTTTGTGTATGCTAGTAATGTGATACAGTAGAATCGCATGTAAGATTGATCATGTTTCCTTTAGTGGACATATTCTAACACATAATGTTCACAAGAAATTCATTGTCTAAATTTTTTCTCACCTGCACATCATGGAAACACGTTTTCAGCACTAGTGAGCTGGGATAACGAGTGTAGAAGAACATGAGTTTTGCTTTCTTCAGGTGGTTTGTGGTCAGACTCTCCTAAATGCACCAGAATTAAGGATACAACACACACTTCAGAATTTGTTTGGCTTTTCTTGGTCTCATTCTCTCACAAGAATAGGAAAACTCTGGACAGTTTGTCTCAAAATTTACAAGATTAAAGGAACTTTTTAAATTCAGTTCTGTGAGATGCAAAGTTGTTGCCCCTTATAAAAGAGAAAATTTAGTGTTCATGGATAGATTCATTTTTATCAGGTGGTGATGATGATGATGATGATGGGGGGCACATCAGATTACGATTTGAAGCATGTGCTGAGGTACAGTTATCTACTATCTAGTATTTAAAAATAACTTTAAAAATCAACAGGAGTTGCTTTTATGAAAAATCATTTTCTCTGAGACATTTTATCTCAGCATATTGCTGATCACGACTTATAGATACAAGAAAAATAATAAAATGCAAACTGATTAACTGATCAATCACTTCTATACATCAATTTAGGATTAGAAACAAAGGATACATTCAGCGCATACAGGTTATTCTTCACCAGGCTGTCTGACTCCAGCTTGACCTGAGGGAGACACATACTTTCCAAAAGCTTGGAATCCGCTGACATATGACTCTGTGGGCTTCTGATAGATTTAGAATTGACCTTTGACCTCACTTTGAGTGAGTTCCAAGATATGTCAAGTGTTTCCAAGTTTGCTTGACCAACTTCAGAGTATCCATCCTGGAAGGATCTGAGGGTATTTTGTTGGTTGTTATGAATATTCTCTGAAGGTTGATCTTCATATACAGCAGCGTTATGACTGAATGGGCATGGAGGTTTGATAAAATGCTGAGCTTTTGTTTTAGGTTGGAGGATAATCGTGCCATATCGGGCCAGTGGAGGTTTTTGTACAACCAAGGAGAGTGCTTCAGTTTGACCATCTGGATTTTGCTCTTCTGCATTCCCCCAACATGAAAGTCTTGATTTATTATTTTTGCAAATTGACGAGTGCTGCTGAAGATTTATAGGAGCCATATCAGTCTCTATACTCCCCTCATCATGAGGAGACACCTGTAAAAGCGGCAAGTTTTTAAAAATAGAGTCAACAGTCATACTGGCAGCTCTTGACAATTCATACTTTAAAACATCTGCTATCACTTTCAGTTTCTCAGGATTGGCCTGGAAGTAGTTCATCAGCTTCACCTTTTTCCATCCTTGGTATTTTCTACTTGAGTTACTCTCATTGTCGTATGAATCTGTAAGCGTGTCACTCAGAGAAATGTCTGGAAGCTCATTCCTAGGACATTTCTCATCGACAAGGCTTTGCTTATTGATGTCAACAGGTTCAGTCGCAGCTACATGGTTAAACATTTGGAGTTGTCCAAGATGATGATTTCTGCTTTGAAGCTGCCTTGTTGTCTGGCTCTCATGGCTCCTGTGACTCATACTAACACCTTCATTTCTTTCCATGTGGTCCTGATGAAGAGGCAAGTTCTGCACCATTCTGCCTTCCTGAATACTATCTGACTCCTCATGCTGTTTTGCTGTCATGGTCACATCTGTGCAGTGCATACCACTAGAGCCTGTCATGCCTTTGATTATATTTTCCACTCTAGCACGCTTTGCTTGATGGCCACTATTCTGCATGCGGTCATGGTGACCACAAGAATTGCAGGAAGGGGACAGGTACCTTCTTGTAGGTAAAGGTGCAGTAGTGCTGTCTCTGGAGAGACAGAGATCCGGCAGGTTGGAATAGATCAAACCTGAACTAGCATTGCTGTTGTAACAAATATTATCTGGTAGAATCTTTTTACTCTCACTGCCTTTGTGCAAAATCCTAGATAGAGCTGATCCATCTGAATGTGATGACATGGGATCAGCTTGAAAAGACGAGAGATGCTCTGCAGCGCAGCTGTCAAGGCAGATGTTGCAGGAAGAATATGTGCCTTTACTCCAAAAGCTCAGATCCATGCTTGCTGGATTAGAAAAAGCAACAGTTAAAAAGAACATTATCATTGCATTATTGTGATAGATAGAAAATCAAGTGCTTTGTTGAGTTTTTGGAGATGTCCCAACACCAAATAAAAGGATGATGTTAGTATTTTGTTAATATTAATTACTATTAATCTTCTGACTTTATCCTTAATTTAAAAACAAACAATATTTTTACTTGCACACTGGAAATTAAAAAAAAAAAAAATCAAATATTGCATAAAAAAATCAAAGATAGCATGTAGTTCCAAAAAAAAAAAAAAAAAACAGCTGCCACCTTACCTGTTGCCTTTGGGAAGCAGCAGGAGTCCACGGGCAGTTTGCTGGAGCAGAGGAGGGTGCAAGCATTTCTACTCATCTCCAGAAAAGAGGAGGTGTGGTCAGATATGCTGACCTATCCCATCCTTCTACCTGCCCATAATAACACTAGATCTCTATAGTAATACACCAAGCAACCTATTGTCTCAAGTGTTGAATAATTTATTTATAATAGGATGTCTAGTTTGACCTGTTTTCATTTATTTTACATAGAAATTAAACCTTACATTAAATAATCATATTAAGAGTAGTGACTGCGCTGGTGAATTTTCTTAAATTTACCTTAGAATTCCTTGATTAACTAGTACGTTTATTTCATGTTTGCTTTTGTGGCAAAACTTATACACATTTTCAATTTTAGCCATTTTAAGGTGTTTAAAGGTTTGTGTTACATGAGTTAATCCATCCGAGCTCCGGCGCCCCTCCCGGCCAGCCGCAGTGGTTCCTCCCGTCGCGCTGCCTCCACGTCCGGGAGCAGGGAGCTTCCCTGTCCGCTCCTTCGCTTCAGGGACACCGGGGATACGTTCGCCTGCTGACGCTATGTTATCGCACTCAAGATGTTTGTACAGGACGCTTGGCCGCCCTCTGTCAGCGGCGAGCCAGGTATGTTAGAAAAGTAAATGGCTGAATCTGTTTTTTCTTTGACTATGGATTCGACCAAGTAAATAAAGAAGCAGCTTGTTAGCGTTTAATTGCAGCAAGGCCTCACCTACAAAGGGCATGACTGAAAACCTTCAAAGCTAGTAGCGTTAGCGAGTGTCAAACTAGGAACATTATCCGATAAAACATTAAGTTTTGTTTTATTTTTTCTAAGAGTGTGTGTAATAATTAACTTTACTTATGTATTTATTTTGCCAGCAAGTCTGCAAAACTAGCTTGGTATCAAGCTAGCTTTAAAACTGTTAGCTATAACTTAGACAGCAGTGTTTAATTCCTTCATTTCGTCAGTTTTGACATTGTTAAACAGCGAAATATGTTCATACCAAGCTAGTGTTTGCATGTTATAGCGTCGCTTTGTTGCATGACTGATGTGTGTGCTGACCTGACAGAAATAGTCCATGTTATGTTAGACATGTATGTGCTAGGAGAGACTGACTAGCAGAGCTTTAAATCACTAGTTCAGCTGTCAAACTGCATCCAGCAGGTAACCACACTGAAACACGATCCATGCCGTAATAACATGTTTAGGATGATTTGTTTTTCAGAGAGGCATAGTTGTCTGCAGAAATATGTAATGGCGCAAAGTTTCTGTTAAAAAATAAGTTAGTATAAGGCTGAAAAAAAAACCGCATCTATGAAACTAGAGCTGTGGTTCTCAATCTGGCTAGTGGAGACCTCACTGCCTCCTCACTTGATTTTGCTAATCAGGTGTGGATGAATCTGAACCTGAGGCACATCCCAGTCAAGAGTTCTCTTCCCAAACATATACTTGAATCTTCCAGATCAATATCTGGATCTGAGCTAAATTGCACCACTTGATAATCACGTGTAACAAAAATTTACTCTGTTACTGTAATGAAATACATTCAGCAAAATACTCCATAACAGTAATCTAGTGAGTTAAAACAATGGAAAAACCAGTGGTTTCGTGGCTGCATGTCATTACAAGTTTTGCTGTAGATGATGTGTTTTTCTGACAACTCCACCTTCCTCAGGCATGCTACATTAGTTGGTAATAGGTTGTTTGGCGAAGTGACGCAGACTTAAAGCAACAATGCTAACCAAGAGGCTGCTTCACTAGAGCCTCTCCCTTCAAACATCCACCTGCATGACTCAACACACCACAGCACACCACGCACGGCAATTACCCTGACTTTATCACACTTCAATCTTTTTAGGTCATTAATGTGCCTGGTCGACAAGCTGCGTCTGGTAAGTGCGCTGTCTGTTATCAAAATAGACTAGAGCTTTTAGCTGGAATTAGGAAGTCAAAATGTAACAAGTTCTTATTTGTTGCTAATAAATAAACGGCCTCTTTGAGTCATTCTATCATGTTCGAGCTTCAGGAGCCACTGTAGTCATTGCTTTCCTTTTTACGAAGCTAATAACAAACTTTTGCATGTTTTTTTTTTTTTTTTTTTNGATCGTTTACAGGAACTCTCAGCTGTAAGTGCTTATTCTGTTTTCTTTTAATGCCCTTCAGTAACCTTATCTATAGAAACGCTTCAGTAAATGGTTCATTGTTAGCATAAGAGCTACTCTCCTTGCTTTATGTTTGTATCATAAATACACTCTAACGCAGCAAATATCTTGATGTAGAATAAACCTAAAAGGAAGTTATCCTAGAAGGTGATTCTGCATGTTGAATAGTAATTTTTTTTTTTGTTCCACATGTTCCTCTTGACATTTAGATGTGAATTCCCATCATCAGCAAGCATCTTTCACATCAGATACTTTAAGACATCTGCTGTACACAGTATGTACCCAAACACTTATCAGTTGTTCATGTATTGAACTCAACTCTTTATTTAATAGTTTATCTCACATAAACTACTTTGTGTTCTTTGTACAGGGGATGAAGTAGTCACGGTAAAAACTCCTGCATTTGCAGAATCTGTCACAGAAGGAGATGTAAGGTGGGAGAAAGGTTGGTATAAGTCATAAATTACAAGTAAAATATTGTCAGGGTTCCATATTGTATTATCACTGAGCCGATAATGAAGCCGACAGAGTTTTTGCCAATAAATGAAACGGTCTTTCTTTGATTGTCTTTTAGCTGTGGGTGACTCGGTGACAGAAGATGAAGTTGTGTGTGAAATTGAGACTGACAAGGTGTGAACAAAGGAGATCCTCATCCTATAAAATACTAAATATGAAAAATATAATCGCTGCTTACTCGGAAAGAGGAAATATTAGATGCTGAACCTCTAGGATAACTCTTCATTGTTAGTTTCAAATTTTGATTTTATTGAGATCTGCAGCTTTTTTTTTTTTTTTTTTTTTTTTTTTTNCCCTCTCCAGCTGCTGGGGTAATCGAGGAACTGCTGGTGCCTGATGGGGGGAGGGTGGAGGGAGGAACACCCCTTTTCAAACTCCGGAAAGGAGGTGTGCATAATTAATGAAACCTCACAAATGATGAAATGCTGTCTTCTAAGTTGGTACTTCAGAGATGAGACTAACTGAATCACTGCTTTTTATTTTTTGCCTCTATCACCTCAGCTGTAGCTGCCAAAGCTGCGCCTTCTCCAACTGCAGAGGCACCTGCCGCTGCTACACCTCCTCCTCCGCCATCACCACCTCCTCCTCAATCAGTCCCCACCGCTATGCCTCCAGTGCCCCCAGTGACAGCACAAGCTGCCCAAGCCAAACCTGGTGTGTTTCATGGGCATACAAATCTACTTGGTTGAGCTACAGATAAAACAAGAGTCCTTATGCAGGCGTGTGTATGACGAACCCTGTTTTGGCTCTAATGGCAGCTTGCTAATCCATGTTTTACTGTAGCTACGTAATCTGTTATATTAATGTCATCTTCTGTCATTCTCGTTCTTCGTGTAGTTTCTGCTGCCAAGCCCACCGCTGCAGCTCCACCTGCAGTACCTTCAGCAGGAGGAGCCAGAACGGAGAGCAGGGTAATGCACATGTTGATGATGCTGACGCCATCCTGATATAGCATCCCTGTGCCTTCTGCCTCTTCTGTTGAAAATCACAGCCAACTTTAGCTATAAACCGCTAACAGAACAATCATACCAGCACCATCCTTCATTTCTGGCTGGTGTTGTAACTCCTTTCTTGTTGTTCAGGTGAAGATGAACCGGATGAGGCTGAGGATTGCTCAGAGGCTGAAGGAGGCTCAGAACACCTGTGCCATGCTGACCACTTTCAACGATGTGGACATGAGGTGAGTCACAGCATCTCTACAATCAACAAATCCAATTTAATCCACTTTGTTTCAACTGGCCTGATGCTGGTGTGTGTGCAAGCAATCGAGGAATTCACTGATGCTTTCCCCAAAAATGTTTTCCCAAATAAACAGATTATCTCTAACATGTCCTTATTTTGCTTTAGCAATATTCAGGAGATGAGGAAACTCTACAAAGATGCTTTTTTAAAGAAGCACAACATCAAGCTGGGTTTTATGTCGGCGTTTGTGAAGGCTGCAGCGTATGCTCTGGCTGACCAGCCTGCTGTTAATGCAGGTACGACAGAATAATACTTCACTTACTTTTACTTTCACTGTTTTGTTTTCTTTAGTTTTTTGGTTTCTTGTTTTTCCCTCCAAATTTATTACCTTTTTTTTTGTTTTTTAAACACAGTTATTGATGACACAACCAAAGAGATTGTCTACAGGGATTATGTAGATATTAGCGTGGCTGTGGCAACGCCAAAGGTACGACTTCTGGTTTATAAAACTGGATATTTTTAGTTTGAAAACTATTCCTAGTAGTTTTAAACTATTCCTATTCTAATTCTATTTTTCCTATTCTAATTCTAATTGTATCCTAATTAAACTATATACAGGTTATACCTGTTACGCTTTGCACATATTGAAAAGACCTGAATTCCATGTGTTTTGTCAGTCTCGTGTTCTTTGTCTAACCTGTGTTTAGGGCCTTGTTGTGCCAGTGATCCGTAACGTTGAGACCATGAACTTTACTGCTATTGAGCAAGCCATTAATGCTCTGGGAGAAAAGGTAAAACGCTGACAGTCTAAGATAAACATAATTAAGAATAAAAGAACATCAGAAGACTTAATTGTTCCATTTAAGTAACCTTAAAATTGAAGAAATGGGGATTGTTTGTCTTGTACACCTCAGGCTTGTAATAATGAGCTTGCTGTTGAAGACATGGATGGAGGCACCTTCACCATCAGTAATGGTGGAGTGTTTGGCTCCATGTTTGGCACGCCCATCATCAACCCCCCGCAGTCTGCTATCCTGGGCATGCACGGAATCTTCGACCGACCTGTGGCTATTAATGGCAAGGTAAGACATGAATTATATGTATTTATGTTGTTTTTCTTTCACTTGGGAATTGTAGAATTGGAAAACAAAGTAGGTGATATTTAGGTTCATACATGCTGTACAGAATGTATACATTAACATTCCATTGTTACAGTGTTCTTTAGGAAATATTTCTCACATTTGGGAACATTTGATGACTTATTGATCATTTCTTATAAATATACATATATATATATATATATATATTNTTTTTTTTTTTTTTTCTTAGTATTAAATCTCAGCCTCTACAGTATGATAAATAATAAAGAGCAATATCATATGTGAACCAAAATGAGTATTTGTATATGTGAATTTAGAATATTAACATTATGTAATAATAGTAATAAAATAAATATCTTAGGAAATGTAGTTCCATTTCACCACCTGAGGAACGTTGCTTTACTGTCAAAGTGCTATTTGGTTCAGATGTGATGTATTTACATGCCTGCAAATGATAAAGCTGTTTGCTTTCTGTTCTGCAGGTTGAAGTGCGCCCCATGATGTACGTGGCGCTGACATATGACCACCGGCTCATTGATGGTAGGGAAGCAGTCACCTTCCTGCGCAAGATCAAAGCGGTGGTGGAAGACCCGCGGTCGCTGCTTCTCGACATGTGATTTTATTTCACCATTATACTCTTAAGACAGTGCAGCTGCTTAAAATGAACCCTCCACAAGAATCGCACACAGTCACCGAAAAACTTATTTCTATACTCAGAACTGTCAGTACTGTATGAGGCTATGAAAATTGTGGCGCTTGAGTAGTGGGTGTTACCTGAAGAGATTAACTTGACATATCTATGGTGCCAGTATGTTTAATATGAACTTATTCTAAATCAGAAGTGCACAAAGGTGTAATCTTAAACCCTATATATGCATTGTATGACAAAAATTGGCATGCACAGGCTGAAAATGTTGAACCTCGCTAGGCCATGGGTGTTTAAATATACCCACCATCAGTTCAGATGAATGTATGAACAGTATATTAACACAGTTGTGTAGTAATGAGACACACAAGAGCTTTTCTGGGAAAAAGGTTGGGCTGTATGACTTTATTTGCTGCTCATTAGTTTTTCTTCCTGACACACTTTTTCCACAGCAGGACCACATTTGGCTCGCGTTAATCTGTTCAAGATGGTTTAATAGGAAAAAAAAGCCTCAGTTGATTTCTAGTCATTTTTCGAGTAATAAGTTGGAGACTGGAGCCTGGCTGAAGTGAAAGGTTTTTGTATGGAGTGTGTGTGGCAGTGCCATGCCTCTAAATCCACTTTGACCTTCTGATGTTTGGACTCGACTGAGTTCATCCATCTTATTTCTAAAGACAGCTGTCCATGTCCTGCCTTTTTGTAAACCCTACTCTCAGCATTTCTCAGCTTCAGACGGTTCAATGAACCAAAGTCCCAAATGTCAGAATGTAGATCAAAACATTGAGTTTTTATTTGAACAGAATGCACTTCCATTCCATGAATTCACTGTTCATATGCAGAAACCACACAGTACCAACCGCTATTATTTTTTTGAGCATTATATTAAAACGTTATCGGCAATGTAGATTCATGTTCAATACGCACAATTTGGTGGCAGGATTTTCTGCTGAGCTATGGTCTTTGGGAACAGATTTTCATTGTGCCATCCTATATATTAAATACATTGTATCTATTTAAGGAAACTATTTTAAACATTAAACATTTTGAGTTTTATGTACTGTATCTTCTACCTCCTGTTTCATTTAGGACCAGATTTTTTTTTTTGTTTTTTTTTTTTTTGTAAAGGGTTTCAACATGACTAGCAAATAGAAAGAATAAGGATCAGGCAGAGGATATCTTCATGGTTAGTCTTGACTGAAGCATTTTATCTTGTGCCAAATCTGTTTTGCTGCTGAATTTTCTGCTGGACAAACTGCAGATGAACTCAATGCCAACGATGGATCTTCAAAGCCTCATTAGGCAGCTTATTGCTCAGCTCTTGAGTAGTTCCACAATAATGGGATCATCTCTGACAAAGTCTTAAGGGTTGCTTGGCCCTTCCTCCCACTTCACAAACACAGGCTCAAGTGTGTGCAGCTGTGTATCATACCCCTTCAGTATTTCTGTTTACTTTAATAATCACACAGGACAATGAGTCCTAATGTACGTCTTTGTTTCTCTGCCAGCACCTACACAAATGTCTGAACAACACCGTTTGGAGCAAAAACGCAGAATTCATTATGAGAAGACAAAAACCCCAAACATTAGATTACCATGACAATACTGGAGATCCTAATGGTCCTGAATACAGCAGACAATGACACAAGGGTTCCTTTAATTTAATTATTTACTTTGATTACTGCTCAAGATTCCATTAGCGCTTTCCAGATCATTTTAATTGGCAGCGTGTGCCAGTGGGTGCATAGATATCTGAGGGGTTTGTTGGCAGGTTTTTGTTTTGTCTTCGAAATTTGGCCAAATTTGTGAATTTCCAATTGGACTGCTCAGGAAGATGTGGGCTTCAAGTCTTTGTTTTCATTCAGATGAAAGATGGCCCATTAGAAATTGGCAGCTAGCTGTTTGTTTTCATTAAGCCACATCAGAGAGATAATTTACCTAAATTATTCTGTTTATTTATTTATTTATTTATTTATTTGGCCTTTCATATAATCTAATTACATCAGTATCACCACAGTTATCCTTTAGTCCAATTAACTTTAAGTGCACGCCAGAAAGTTTGTATGAAATGCATCCTGCCACTGAAGATACAAGTGTATCTGTCATGTTTCCATAAACTGAGAATCAACTAAATTATCCATTTTCAGGGATAAAAACCTGCTTGAATTTAAGTCTTCAAAAAGTTGTCCGGGAAGAAATGGACCATATCAAAAGAATAAGAGCCCTACATGGCAATGCTTTTAAGATTTTTATTACATGTTTTTTTTTATTTGTTTGTTTGTTTTTTTGTTGTTTTTTTTTTAAAGTCTGGATAAGGAGCTGAAATTTTGTTGAGGCTTGGATGGCATGAAGTAGCCCTCTAGTTTCGTCTTTTGAGGTATCTCCATATTGGAAGTCAGAGATTAAATTGATATCAGTACGATCTTAAAACTCCCATTTTGACATTGTGATCCTTGATGGTGACCAATAATCCCTTCATACCTTGATCAAACTCTAGAAAGTTAGATTACACTCTTTACATATTAAGGCACAAAAATTCCCAAAAGTCCAGCTCCTAGGTTGAAACAATTAGGTTTATGTATTTTCTAGTTCATGACTACAGTTCTTGTAATAGACATGCATGCTACAGCAATGATTTGCTGTTTATTTCTGAACATCATCGCGTCTTAAAACAAAAACAATCCACTGATATGATTTTGGGTGTGATCGATTATTCTGTTCTCAGGTTAATGAGTTATGTTGGGAGTTACCAAACTTCTCACACTTAAAGGTGTAGGTTTTCCTGCCATAACAGGTGAAACAAGCCCAGCAAGGTTGTCAGATGTCACGCACAGTCTGCACACACCCACATAGAGATCTAAGCCAAAATAAGTGAGAACAGCTGGGAGGGTTTTCTTTGGGTGTGGAGAACCTCCAGAACTCTTTGGTAAGAAGTATTTCCATATTCCAAGAATGTTTTGACTACCTGATTTATCATGTACTTTTTGTTTGATGTTGCAGTTGCACATTTGCGACATACGTAGATATGAAGAGAACTGTATGTGCAAGAAATTTGAAAACCATTCCTATTGTAAGTAGTCATGCAGCTTTGACTCAAAATGAGCAGGCTGGAAGAATGAACAGGAGCCTGATAATACTTTGGCCTCGCCTTGTTTTTCCACCGGATACACACAACAGAAACAGATTGCACTATTCGATATCACACCTTGAGACAATTCAGCTGAATAATACTACTCTGTTGGGCCTGCATAAGTAATGGTGCACATGCATATTCACTAATGTTCCGTTTCCTTTACAGAGCATTTCATTCAAAGCAAACCAGCATGTTGTGCAAAATGGCTACCATGCATCTGGTCCTATTCTTTCCGTCCTCTAGGCCCTTTGATATGGACGCCAGCTCCCCTTTTCTTCCTCCTCTTGTTCTGTTGTCATACCAGAAGATTATTTTGGGATGGAGAGAATGAGGCAGAGGGCTTGGTGGGCACAGCTGGCAGTGCTGAGGTGGCTGCAGCTGGTTGGGGTCAAGGTTCAAGTAGGATGGAGGAGGGTGGAGTGTGATGTCACAGGAGGCTGGTGTTAGGATGCAGCTCTCACCATGTCGCTAGGTTTGTGATGCCAGTCGCTCTGACTTGGCTTCTTCTTCCAGAGGTTAAAAGAAAGGTACTTAAGGGAGCATACCAGTGATTTTGCATGTTTGAGTCCAATGACAACCCGCCTATACGTTTTACTTAACTGCCAACCAATTACTACACTAATTTCTTGTACAATTTGCTACTGGAGAAGTACAGTTTAAAACTGTTTTCCCACTTTCCAGCTGCCATCTGGTTTCAGTTCATTCCAGTATACTATTAAAATCAACTTGTAGACACTTGAAACGTGCTTGAGATAATATGTAATCACAGCAAACCAAATGTTCTTATTTTTTGTCAAAGTTACATAGTTTAGCTGATCTAACACTGAGCTACATGGAAGAAAGTGCATGTCTCCACTGGAGAATATAGTCCCAAGGAGAATACTACTTTTACAGGCAAACTAAAATGGCCGTGCCTTCTACAATTGTGCACAAGTGTTAGCAGGCGAAACACTGAATGTTTTAGCGAGTGTATCAGCTGAGCATTTGATTTTGAAAGATTAGAGGATTTAGCAAAATAACATTAAAATTAAATACAGTTTTATATTTTGGAAAATAGTTGTCAGTAATGTGTTGTGGGTAGTATTTATTAGGCTCAACCATGCAAAATCATCAGAATACTCGTTTAAGAGCGCCAACTGTTCTGTTTTGGATAAAAACTTTATGGCTGTGAATTGGTGAATCTGTTACTGACTGACCGGGAAGAGAAATGTAATAAATGAAACGACACAAGGTATAACCTCCAAAGTTAGTATATTGGCACATGAAACCAGTGATATGATCCAGTGCATCACACATTCCATTCTTTCTTGGCTTTTGTTTGAAGACTTGTGTCATCCTTTACTCTTTTAACTTTCCTTCTCGTCTCTTGCAGCTGATCAAGCTTACTGCAAGAAAGAGAGAATAATGGATATTATGTTACTGTGTGAGTAGTTAATATAATTGCATAACTCAAGGTGCAGACATCATCACAAAGCATTCTCTTCTCAAATTCTCTTTTAATTTAGAGGAACGTATCTGAATATGTTTTCACATTGCTGTCAATCATGCTACATCTTCTAAACACTAGAGTCAACACAGTATTTAAGACATTCATATTTGTTTATGTTTGTTAATAGCTGGTTTGAGCAAAATCAGATACCTATCAGGTATTTTAGTAAAGACTTTGACCTTTTTTTGAGGAAAAATGCTTAAGAAAACATAGATTCAGCTGATCTGACAGGATCAGGGTTCGACTAGATGAGTCAGATGAGTATGATGTTTGTATGATAATGACTATTTGACAGTAAGATGGAGATATTCTACTGTGTTAACACACTAACCTGTAGTTGATGCTAGCTTTGCAGTTCTTGTCAAACTTCTTGATCAAAAACTCAATCTGGTGCTGATTCAGAGGTACGTTGGCTGCCTACAGTGCATGGCACTATTACTTTTTCACACTTTCATCCATGGATTAGTGCATATTTGAACATTTGATTTGCTCACATGAATGTACAGTATTTATCTTGTTTCACTGTCAGTGCGATATAAGAGATGAATGTCCTAACCTTTACCGCCTTCCTAAAGGCAGAGTTGGAGACCATCATGCTTCTTTCCTCATCTAAAGCCTGGAAGAAATCCATGATGCTCTGATTTCTCTCCTTAAGGAAATTCTGTGAAAGTTACCAGGTAATTGATACAAATGACCATCTGGAAATATTAAAATTCATTCAACTGTAGTTAAAGTCAAGTAAAATGGAAAAGTGGTATTCTTCTCGATCTGTTTAGAATATTTCCAACCATGATTGTTTTTGGTTTTTTTTAAGGTTATTGTTTAAACACTAAATATTGTACACCCAAAGAAAATTTCTAACCTCAACCGCCCTGTCAAAAACACGTCTGTCACCAGATTCCCCTCCCCCTGCCTGACCTGGAAGATCTGGAGGGCGTTTACATTCTTTACAACTGACGCCATGATGTTATATTGGACGTCCAGAGTGGGACGCTGCTGATGGGTTTTAACCAGAAGCTCCACAAAGGCCTCACTCACAAACACAGACTACACTCACAGGCACAGATGTACAAGTGTAAGATGAATATAAGCATGCACGCTTTACACAAAACATTATGTAGTTCTACTGAAGTTGAGGTTGAAGTTGAAGTTATGCTGAGGTGAAAAAATATCTTGCTGCACTTACAGAAATATCTACCTCCTCCAGGGATGATATCTCATTCTTTGTAATTCCCCTCAGCAGCGTCAGAGCCCCGTTATGTGTCAGGGGGTTATGAGACAGCTTAACAAAAAATAGGCACATAAAGTCAAACTTTATATTAAAAGCAAATGTACGGTTTCTTAGGATGTATTAAGCCACTTCTAACAAAGAATAATTGAGCTGTAAATAGGACTAGAAATAGCAGTTGCAGTACCAATACCAGTACAGTGCTTTGACTTTGACGCAGGTTCCTTAAGAGTTTTTTCTTGTATGCGTATTTAGTTTGATACTTAAGCTATTGATTTCCTTTTTTAAAAATATTCCTTGGTAGCATTAAAGGATTTTAATACATTTTTTTAATCTATTGTTTTTTTTATTGTTGTCCTAGCTGTAATAACTCAAGATTTGACTTCAAGCAAAGCACATGTTAGTATCTGCGCCACTTTCACCCATCCATCAGCTCACCCTGAGGATCCTGAGGGTGCTGTTAATGGCCAGGCCCTGGCAGAGAAACATGGCGGCTCCATCATCTATATGGTTGCCGCTGATGTCCAGCAGCAGTAGGGTGGTGTTGACTTTGAGAGCCTGACCCAGCGACTGAACTCCAACAAGGCCTAAACCGTTCTGTGAGAGCTGGAGCTCCTTCAGATATGAGTTTACCTGCAGGAAGTGAGACAAAGATGGAGGTAAGTCAACTCTGATATTAAACATAGTGGCGGTTTGTGCTTGATTGTAATGTACTGTCACCTTCAGCGCATTGCACACAGCTGCTCCACCGCTCGAGCAAAGATGGTTCCAGTTCAGATTTAGTACCTTGAGGCCTATGTTTATGGCTTTGAGGAAGGGAAAACAAATCGCAATGTCACAGTCAGTTTGTATCTCTATATATGTTTATTGCATGCTTTGATTGCAGCATATTCAACTTCAAAAGAAAAATGTATAATCATACCTAGCATAAGCAGTAAAATCTTTCCTATAAAGTGCAGAAATGTCCTACTGTACCTAACATCTGACCCAGGTGCTCCCCTCCTGCCGCACAGAACCTATTGTGACTGAGGTCCAGCTCTTTGACTGCAGAGTCACTCTGGTAGACAAGAAAGAAAATATTTGGCAAACTAAAAAAACAGGCATTTGCCACATGGAATAAACAGGAACTTTTTTACTTACTTTCAATGCTTCAGCTAATTGTTTAGCAGCGGAATCATCAAAATCATTTCCTGATGGAGCATAAAGGGGAAATAAACTTGTCATTCACAGTTACTTACCAGTCCCCCCAAAAAACATCCCAAATCTCCAATCTGATTTATTTTGTCTATACAAAAAAAAAAACAACAAAAAACTGAAACGTGAAGCTAAGTTGAACACCAGAGAGTTTGAAGGCTTTGATGGTAGCATTCTCGTTCAGGATTTTGGAGATGATTTCAGCTCCTTTTAGACCCAATTTATTGTTGGACAGGTTCTGGAGTAGAAAAAAAAAAAAAACAGAGGAAAAATACAGTAAACACCTGAATTTTTTTTGAGTGTATATCATTTCATAATAGGTTGATATAAATTGATAATATATAATTGATATATAAAGATAAAGGTGTGAAGCACTCTTAAAAAGATTTTCCTATTTATATTGCTTATTTTAAAATCAGTCATGATTTTGTATTTAAAAAAGCATTAAGATTGTTCACTCTGCAATTTGAAGAGAGAAGAGCACTATTTTGAGTAATTACACCCGCTCTAATGTATTCATAGCAATAGTTTTAAATATGTTACCAGACTCTGGAGGCTGCTGTTTGTGTGGAGCATCTTCATCAGATAGTATAGCCCCTTCGGCTCAAGGAAGGTGCTCTCCAGCTCAAGGTTGGTGATCTGAATGTCATTCTAAAAAAAGGGAAAATAACTTAAGAGGACACACAGATGGGAGAAGACATAAGGAGGAAAAAACATTTTCTCCTCATTCAATTATCATCGTTGGGTTTTGTAGATCTTTCATGCTTGGGAGGAAAACTAATATGTAAACCCCTACCACCAGAGTCAACATCAGCGCTTTGGCCCCCACTGGTCCCAGATTGTAGTGGTTGAGGTGGAGACTGGGCTCTCCTAGGTGGTGCACGCAGTAAGACACAGGAATGGCTCCTGTCATTTCACAGGTCTTCAGGTAAAGCGTGGACAAAATGTGGTTCTGCTGTTCAGAATCTGAGGGGAAGAAGACGTGAAGTGGGACAAGCAGAATAACAAGAAAGAAGAGGTGAGGAAGTGACAGCGACTCAGATGGCAGAATGTGTGAGGAAATGAGGCTTAAGACTTGATCTGTGATTTTTATTTTTTCATCTTGGTCACTAACTTACCATCTTCTTCCAGATCAGTGTCCCACTCATCATAGCTGTCCACCTGTGACTCCTGGGTGGGCTGCTCCTGGCCCTCCATCTGCCACGGGCTGTCCAATGACAGAATGGAGTGATCTGACAACTGCTCTTCCTCCTGCTGCTCCTCTTCACTGCTGTGGTCCTCCTCACACCAATCCATTACAAAAGACCTTCAGACCCTCACCTGTATCTATCACACACCTGGACTCACTCTGAGAGGACCAAACAGCTAAACTGTGAGTTACCATAAGAACCCAAAATCAATCTGTATTCTTCTAGCCGAATATAGCCAAAACTGTATCTATAGAAAAGCTCTACTGTCTTTAAATGAAAAATATATTCACATAAATGCAATTCAACAGGTAAACGAAGGAATTAATGCAAAATAAGTTTCTGCTGGTGCAGGAGGATGGTTTTTTTCGAAATACTGAGGGGCTTGAACTTAGTATTTCTAAAATTTGATCTTTCAAGCATTATGAGCCTGAATTATTAGAGGTATGAAACAAATGTGGACAGTTGCACTAATTTAAGCCAAATTTTAAGTTCGCTGTAGTTAACTTGTGTTAATTGAGTACAAGTCCTAAAAATTCTACGACTTGTACATTTATTCGTGGAATAAATGCACAAGTCGTTAAATTGCAGAAAACCCCATCACATACACTTTGCTACTGTCCTTAATGCATATAGTTGTATTTTTACCTATTTAGTGACATTTTCTTTATCATGCACGTTAATAATGTAAAGAACAGGTTATGATCAGGATTACCAGAGTTTGGTCCCTTCCTGAAGAGTATTAAGATTAACGATCATCGCCGTTAAAATGAAAAATATGGTTGCTGTTGCCTGGGCGAAAAACACCAGAACAAATCCCAAAAACAGTTTATGCGTATTTTTATGCGTCTTTACTGCAGCCAAACATAACAGTCCTGATTTACCTAAAAGCTCCATGATCACGCAAATAGAAAACATCTTCTGCGTCTAAATAATAAAATAAACACGTTAAATGTCGTTCCCCTGTATAGATTTGTTTTAATGAATACGTGACATGAATAATTTAATTTGTCTGTTAAACACACGGAGAAATACCATCTAATCGTTGAGGGAAAATAACCGCATATCGCAGTTCACAAAAACCTCCACTAGATGGCGATGTTCACCGTAAAGAGTTTGAATCTTGATCCACAAGAGCTGGACAAAATAACAGAAACATCAGGTAATACACAACAATCCTGCCAACGAGTAAAGATTTAAATATTTATTTTAAAAAAAAGGATTTAAATCAATAGAACGCTTCTAAAAATTTCAGTTGTAGTGTTTGACGTTTGCTGCTATTTAGTGTCAAAGTGTGTATTGTTGTTACAGTACATTGTGTTGTCAGACGTTCCTTCAGGTGAAGATTTTTGCAGAGTCCTTGCTCGTTTTTATGGCTCATACAGTCATGTTTTCTGATACTTGAGATGTATTTATTGAGATTTTTTTAAATTTGAAAATCATTAAATTCATAAATTTCCAGAGATACACAGAATATATTAACTAAATCCTAAAAACTATCTCCGAGATCGTCATAAGATTTGTGTAAGATTATTTTTTCTTTTCTCTCTTTATTTTGTGTGAATGTGACACATGAATCAAAGATCAGAGCAAAATTGCAGCCTTCAAATCAAACATTAGCATAATATATTTATCTGCATAGACTAGATTTAGACTATTGTTGATAGTGTTGTGTCTTGGAGGATCTTTGACTTGGACTAGAGATAATGCAGGACACATGGAGTTGAGAAACACACCACAGTCTTTGTTATAGTTAGAAAATAGAATTTAATCTATTCAGGGTAACAGACTCGTACATATCAGGTACAGATCCAAAACAAACTTTGAAATACTGCTCAGCTGAGATTTCCCTTTATCACAGCTGTTTGAAATGCAGCAATGACAGAGAAAGACTGGAAAGACTGAAAAATTCAAACAAATCACCTCAAGTGATTAACAAGCTGTTCAGATATGTTTATGAATATAAAGCAGTATAAAACAATTACAATAATGGACAGACAACAAGGCAAAAAAAAAAATCAAGGGTGTAAACATTTGTGTATATGTGCTTTTCATGACGCCAGCGTCACCACAAATCGGATCAACCGGTAACTGCCATCGTCAAGGCAGAGTATAAAAATCAACGTTACAAAAACAAAACTCTACTCTGGTCTACATGTAATCGAGTATCGTATTCCTAAAAACTCTACACCTGTATATTTCGGCTAGCATACAAAGGAAAACTGCAGAACACCAAGTCTGTGTGGGCATCTCGTGAAAACAATGCCACACGGTCTCCTCAGGGTTTTTGTAACAGAGCACCATATTGATATTAGTGTGTTTCCTCAGTGTTGTTTCCAGTTGCACACTATCGCTTCCATCGGTCCGTTTCTGTGGAGATGGTAGAGAAGTAACAATGAGGCACAGCAGGTGTCGGCAACAACGCTAAATGTAGAAATGAAACTGGATATTTCCAGTCTTCCATTGGACAGAGCCAGCTCGTGTAGAAATACTGAGGAAGCCCTACAACCCCAGGTCTTTGGGCAGAGTCTCCAAAAGTCTTCAGCTTGGAGCTCAAGTGCTTTTTTAGAAATGTAACGCCAGTTATGTTTTAATTTAAATGGCTGCCACGTTGGTGATAGTTTGGCCTTCAGGGACTCCACATCCCTGGTTTCCTGGTTTCACTTGGTGTCGTTAGCCAGCTGCTCCAGCAGGGGGTTGGCCTCGCTCTCTGGTGTTTTGACGCTGTCGGTCCTCACGATGCAGGTGGGCCGGTGCAGATTCAGCATCACCATCAGCTGCTGCCTCTCCAGACGGAGCTCCTCGATCTGGGCCTTCAGGTCAGAGTTCACCATTTCCAGACGCTCCGATTCCTGGACAGAGACACTGAATTATAAGACGCTGCTAGATAAATATAGGGCGAGATTCTTCACATACAGCTGTAATAATCTAATGATTTATTGTGTTAAATATTGAATGAATCAGGGAAAATAGCACAAAAAATATTGTAGTAGCCTAGGACAATAAACCCTCTAGTGTCTTATATGAAAGACCACTTTTCTAGCAGGACCCCATGGGGAAGTCCCTACATTACCTAAATATTCTGGGTTATATGGACTCAGACTAAGCTGCTCCTCAGTTGCAGGCTGCCACATGAACTCACCCTTTGAAGGAAGTCGGTCCGTTCCTTCTTTTTGTTTCGGCATCGTGCTGCTGCCACCTTGTTTTTCTCTCTTCTTCGTTTCCTCCGCTCCTCATCTTCATCCATCTACATAAAGTAATGGGAAAGAGGTATTTTAGGTTTGTTTTTTTTTTTTTTTTAAATAATCATGTTCAGGTTGTGTAACCTCTATGGTAATTCTTCTGTCAAACACTAAAGGGAGCAATCTTTAACTAGAAATTCTTATACACAAGTCCTGAATGATCAGAAATAACTGCTTTTATATTGTGCCAAAATACACATTTACTCTTATTTTATTTATATCCATGGAGTTAATTTAATTGTTGAAAAAAATATATCTTAAAATTAGAAGAATCCATAAATTCTAACAAAATTTGTCCTTTCAGATCCGTCCAGTTTATTTGTCTCTTAATGTTCAGCAGAGACTGTCCCACTGAAAATCACTTAAGATCTGTTTCTTATTCTTTCCATCACTTTGGCTTGTTCACATTGGAAAAGCCTACATGTGATATTGAGACAGATAATTTTGTTCCTTACTGATACGTTCCAGCCTTACATAAACATGCTAACAGAGGACAAATCTGATGCACATATGACAAAACTGTCTTGACAGATGGCTTTAAGCATCCTGAAACAAACCCTTAACTTCTCCCTCCATTTCCTTTCTTCCCTCTGACACGTACGTTTTCCACACTCCCTCGTTCTGCACTATTTCCTCTTTTCTCCCCTTAACACTTCCTCCTCACCTCTGTCTTAATGGCCAGCGGCCTCTTTCCCAGCCTCCCCAGGAAGTGCAGCGGGGAGAACATGGTGCCCAGCTGGTGGAAGTCAGCCAGCTTGAGCTGATCAGTGAGCGTGGTGGCTGAGATGCCCGCCAGCGGGCCCAGGCTGGGCAGGGAGCCCGCCGCCAGTGAAGGGTCAGGTATCTGTCCCGGCATCATGTCCGACCCGGCCACCACCGCCGCTGTGGGGGGAAGAGAAAATGGGAGAAGGGAGAGAAAGGTGGAGAAGGAACAAGTTAAGCTGGGTACTGTACGTGTACTGAAAATGCATGTTGCAGTATATATTTGCAGAAAGAGAGAATCTGGTAACCTATTGTACAGATTTATGATGGCGGCGTGGCAGTGTTGGGTTTGCAAAAGCGTCATTGCGATCGTAGTTTAGTTCATTTTTCTCTCCACGTTGGGATTAATGTTCTTTCTGCTGTCCTTTCTAAATTCAGGTTGCAATTTCCAAGAATGCCTTCAAACGCTGACAACTCTGACAGTTGTTACCTTCTTAGTCAGCAGACAGTAAAAGAAACAAACTTCATGCTATCAGCAGCCACACACTCATCTCTGTAGCTTCACATGCAAAGAGAGGCTCTGAAACCTATCAGCATGATCATATCTGCTTACTTTTGTGCTTGTGCTTCTGATAATTTACTGAGTGGTTTCCTCTTGAAGGTTCATTTGGTTTTTGTAATGAGAATTCAAAGGATATCAAAGGCATTCCTGTCGAAGCAGAGGGAATAACACTCATGCATTCCACCGCCACCCTCTTTCAACAATTTTGAACAGTTTAGAGGGTTTGACCACAGTACTTTTTAATGTAATCAGGGAGGAATGAGGGAGAGAAAGGAGAAAAAGGAGAGCTTGTGCAGGCCTAGAGGAAGTGGCTGTAGAATTAAGACGTCTCTCTAATTACTGTAAGACCAAGACTTGGAAATCTTCTGATGGCCAAATAAAAAACAAATGTTACAGATGGGAACAGTGCAACATGAGCCGGCTCTACTCTGCCCATCCCCGTAATCTCTGACAGAGGAAAAGCGAAACCACTGGTTTTCGGAAAAGTCAGACAGTATTTCTCTCTTACCATCAAGTACAGCTTGAAAAAAGACATATATCATCCATATGAAAATGTCAGATCCAATAGGTAAATGAATATGCAATGATTAATAAAGGCATCAGCTGCCATCTCATCTAGGATAACTGGCCAAACTTAAAGCTATCCGAGTTTTAAACAGACTGATGCTATCAATATGCCTTCTACATTACCAGCTTAATTCCCATTTGTTTCCTGTGTTTTCAGCCCGAGCTGAACCTCTACAGGTTGGGCACAAACCGAACAAAGCCCCTCTCATATGGAACCAACAAAGACGGGCATTGTGAGGAGCTGCGAGACAGCTGACTTTGCTGGTGGGTGACTCGCTGACAGGCTTGACTGCATTGTAAGTTCAACCAAGTTTTTCTTTCTTTGCAACATTTTTTTACCCAGTTGAAAGACTTTCTCTATTACAAAAGCCATAGAGGAGGTCATTATAAAAAAGCGGGGTTATGTAACTCTATTCTAATGCACCCCGCCTTGCTACAGGCTGGTCTCTAAGTATTTTTACAGTTGGGTTGGTGTTTACTGTTGAGCACGGTGAGGTCACATCGGCTCAGTTTTAGCGAGAAGCAATTATTTTGGAGTTAGAATTGTGTTGTCATTCTGTTAATAGATACATCTAAAAAAAAAAAAAAAAAAANAAAAAAAAAAAAAAAAAAGCATTATTCTTCTATATAATCTACATTATGACTTAAATGTTTAAAGGGCGATTCCACAGATTTTACACTCACATTTGATTTGTGACATCACAAGGGTTACTTCTCTTAGAACCTTTTAATTCAACCTCCAACTTGCCCCCAGCATCTAGTAGCGACTTTAGTTTTCAAAGTTGTTATCTTTAGCACCAACACAAAGTAACCCTTGTGATGTCATAGAAGTTCCTAACTTTGCACAGCGCCCTCTATAGCCACAAAGCCTAGGCAGTTGTTTTCACATGCTGCATAGTCCTCCGCAAGACCAATAGACTGAACTTGGGTGTGAAAATGGTGGAGTTGGCCTTTAATATTCAATAGGGAGAAGGTGATGAGGAATAAGTATTTTTGTCACATGAAGTACTTCTAAACACTTTGTTGTGAGATACTACAGTATGTTTAGAAGATATTATACCTCTGTTATCAAAGACCTTTTAGTTCGTCCGCAGACGACTCTTGACCTATCGTCTCCACCTTCAGTCTACATGATTTATTGGCCCCAAGGACACATTGGTGTGTGGAGCCAGCCTCCAACGAGGCATTTTATTATTTAATTCCTTGACCGACCCGAACACCCCCCCCACCACCACCCACCCTCCGCTTTCTCCTCCTCCTCCCTCTCCATCTGTATGTATACTCTCATTTACACTGCACTTGGCAGCAGGTTGTTGTTTTTGCTGGAGAGGAAAAGAACAAGACAGCTCTGGTAAAAATCTGTCTCGGACAAAATTCCCTCTCTCTCCTCTCCCAGGAGAGGTGTAGAAATGAAAGGTGCCAAGGCCTCATTCTGCAGAGAGACTGTCTAACAACAAGGCAAACCATATGGTAGCTAATACAGAGCTGAGCCTTTTTAAAGAATAATCAGACAATCATATTAATTCTAACAGAAGTGACGGAATAACTGAGACTCTTTAAGCATTCTCTGCTACTTTCACTAGAAATTTTCCAAAACACGCAACTTATTTTAATTTTCCGGTTATTTTGCCAAATCCTCCCTAATCTTTCTAAATCAAACGTTCAGGTGATACACCCTTAAAATTCAGTGTTCCGCCTGCTAACGTGTGTCTGAATGTATGAGTGACGGCCATTTTTAATTTCTCGTTAAAAGCCGTTCTCTTGGGACCATATTCCCTGGTGAAGACATACAGTTTCTTCTGTGCAGTTCCATGCTGGACCAGTTAAAGTTACTTTGACAAAAAAAAAAAATTCTGTGTTCTATTCTGTACTTTTAATTCTGTTCTATCCATCCAGAAATCAGGCAGCAGAACAGTTAAAGATCTAAATTAAAGAGTATTCTGTGTTGTTTCTTAAATTGCTCATTGCTGACCAATAACTTCTGGAATTCAAAGGATGGAATCCAAGCTAACCTCTGGGCCAAAAGCACAGCCACAGGAACTAAAGCGCCCATTAAGAATGACTAAGCAAAACGCCTTCCCAGCCAAAATAGAGTCCAATATCCAAGCTGGCTGGACATGCGGGACTGGTTTACAGGTACGGATTAGGCTCCGTTCTACACAAACATGATTTTTCAAGTGAAACTGACACTGAATAAATAAGTCAGTCAGGGACTAATCTTATTTTATGTCTATTTAACTGTCTCATATACAGTAACTGTAACTGTATATGTGCTCAGTCAAGCACAAGCACATTGCAAGGAAAGTCTCTCTACAGCTTGTTGAAACATGCTTGCTGTGGAGCCCCCCCTCCCAAAAAAAAAAAAAAAAAANAAAAAAAAAAAAAAAAATCCAGACATGCAATCATATACCTATACATGAATGTATGATCTCATATTTCTCTGCTTGACATCAGATCACATATATTGTAACTCTACAGAGGCCCAAATACCAAAGTGTGAAGCAATACATAAAAGTGCACACCATTCCAGACCATTTAGAAGCACATAGCAGGCTTCTGTCTAATTTTTTTTTTTTTTTTTTTTTTGAGTAAAACTCGACTTTCAGGTCGAGTAGAAAGTTTGTTGTACATTTAATCTGTTCACTCCCTTTCAACCTTCC
This sequence comes from Lucifuga dentata, assembly GCA_014773175.1. Lineage (NCBI taxonomy): Eukaryota > Metazoa > Chordata > Actinopteri > Ophidiiformes > Bythitidae > Lucifuga > Lucifuga dentata. The sequence goes on from VXCM01000120.1 coordinate 314,626, forward strand.
ACACAAGTGTCTGAAAATCCCCTTTGCAAATTCAACACATCCTCAAGACATGAAACCCTAAAGAAGTCCCATCTGCACAGCAAAGGGAGACTTCACTGTTTCATGTCCTGCACTGCATAGTCATCACCAAAAGCATGAGGCAAAGTGACTTTACACCTTTCAAAAGACGAGTATTTTTCTCTTTTTTGGTCTCCGGCAGCCTTCTGCCCGGGATTAGTGGTCAGCATTTGATGATGCAACGCCTGTACTGTGCTTTTGCAGTCGAGCAGAAAAGCCAGTGGCACGGCTTAGGCCCGCACTATCCTCAAACAAAGACACCTACACAGCCTGGCAGCGGTGTGGCCGCCGCTGCCTCTCTGGGCTGCTGAGAGCTGAGGGGCTGAAGCCAAACGAACCAAGGGTGGGGAACGGAAATGTCATGTATTAGTTATGAAATATAGAACCATACTTAAAGCAGGTTTTGGCATCAGCCCAAGACCAATCCAATGGCATGTGAGCCTTGGATAGCTGAAGGTGTGTATGGAAAAGAGTGTCTGCATAAGTGTCAACATGTGCTGGTGTGTGTGTGTGTGTGTGTGTGTGTGTGTGTGTGTGTGAGGGTCCCTATAAGTGCATGTGCAGAATGTGTCATATATATATATATATGTGAATATATATGTATATATACATATACATGTATATACATATCTATATACATACATATACATGTATATACATATCTATCTATCTATCTATATATATATATATATATATTTGCAGTCTCCTGGTTTCTTCACCCACATAGTCTATCTGTCTTCGGCTCAACCAAATGTGTCCATTTCCTGTGTCATTCCTTAGAGCAATTAGCAGCACTGAGGAATTCAGCCCCTTACCAAAGCCAACAGCACGACTAGAGGCCCTATTATCCTTCATCCCCTATAGAGAAGGTAAGGGAGTGTATGTGTGTGTGGGGGGGGGGCTGGGGGGCTACACAGGCTTTTCAAAGTCCGATAATTATCCTTATATATCTTTCTACCAGTTACTGTATAAGTGAATAAATCCAGGAGTCTAAAGTATTTATTGTCTAATTTAACTCAATTAAGTTGTTGTACTCCCAGATTATGAAATCTTAAATCATCAGATTTTACAGGAAAATGTAGCTTTTGATTTGACCACTTTTTGTCAACACACTTGATTAACTCTAATTTAGGCATCATTTAGCCCACACACCAGCATCTTGCAAAACTCTTTGCGACTTGCAAATAACTTCTCCAGCCTTTTGAGAGCGGTGAAAATGAACAATGAGCACGGAGGCTCGGGCCAAGGCACGCTTTCTGAATCCCTGGCCAAGGTCTCAGCGATCATCATTACCGTCTGTACTCAGTCAGACCATGTGTTGAGTTACAGCCTTTCGCAATCCTCTGGAGAAACCAGGGGAATTTGGCACCGTCTTGCTCGAGGACAGGACAGTCCAACTATACAGTATCAACATTCCTCCAACCCCTCATTATATTTTCATTGGAGGGACAAGACGAGACACAGGCGCGGGAAGAGACATGGTAATGGCTGTTGTTCTGATCATGCTACGGTCATCTGTGGTCATTCAACTCAAGGATGTGTGTGTGTGTGTGTGTGTGAGAGAGAGAGAGAGGCAGTGGAAGTGATTATTACAACAGAAAACAGGATCCTTTTTGACAGCTTTCATTTCTCTTTTATTCTTTCTCATGAGCTAAGCAGCCATTGTTAGCGACAGCAGGAACCTTTCAGTTTTCTTATGAAGATAAACTAAACGTTCCCAAAGCAGTTCATCACAATCATGCACATTTATCCTCACAATCCTGGCAGTGACAAGGAGATTCTCAGCTGCAACAGAAATAAAAAAGCTTAATTTCCCCTCGTAATTACATTTCGGGTGTCCTCGCAGCGAGCGAGCAAGAGTGGAGAGCATGCAGAGGCTATCTTTGGTTCACAATGGACTTACACAAGCAGGTTTAGCTATTGCGTGCATTGTTGACTTTAGCCTAAAAATGAATAATTTTAACACAAACCTGCAGATGCACACAAAGCCTACACATTGTTGCTGCCTAAACTCAAACACGACTATGTGATCATTGGCCGGCTTCCTGTTTGGCCCTTTTCATGCCATTTAAACAGTCACACATCTGTATTCTTCATCTGGGTGGTCCAGGTTGAGATATTATAATGTTACCAAGAATAAGTCAGGATTAGGACTGCATGACATAGCTTTGGCAGAGCTTAGACATGGATTAAATGTATCAAAATATCATGTGTGGGCAAAATCCAGTTCAAATGTATGGAGTTTACGTGTGTCAAAGCCGTGGTAAATTTTGTGCAATCCATGACAATAAGCTATTGGCCAATCCAGTCCAGAAAATTAGATTTAATGCCATTTGTTGAAGCAATTGGCAGTATTATGTAACATGTGGTAGTCACTTTAATGCTGTTTCATACTTTGTCCTCTGATATTTCCTCATCTGCCCCACGTCAAGCAGACATTTGCTCTGATTAAACAACTGCTGTTGGGTCCTTTTGTTGCCCTCCAGGAAAAAAGGCTGAGGCAGAGGAACATATACGTTTTGCAATGACTGTGATTTTCGCAAGGAAAATAAATCAGCTTCAGTTCCGAAAGAACCTCAGAAAATTTAGAAATAATAACACTTTTTAAAAATTCTATGCCCTTTATAAATATATGATATGATCTTCCAACACTAGCCATACAAAATGCCTCTTCTCTCAGTTGCTCTTAGACTTAACAGGTATTTCCTTCCACGATGTTGCTGCAGGCTGCTTTAATGCACTGTTTTTACATGCAGGCTTACAGCTGAATAGCTGCTCTTCCAGCTTTAGTATCACTGAGCTAGCTGTTGCATGGTTGGCTTGTTTGACTGCAATGCGTCTGCTGTCTATTCAGTGTACTGGGGTGCAGCTTGGCAATTCCAGCTCTCCAGAGAGGCACTGGAAGGCATTTCTACTTAAAATAAACCCTGTGCGCCCACGTCCAGCCTCTCAGCCCTGTCGGCCCTGTGCTGCTTGTCGGCTTGCCAGCCCTTCCCCATTAATCCACTGCAACTTTCCGTTTATGCGGAAACCATCCTACGGATGTGCCCAGGCAGGCGCTGGGGCATTTAAACCCCCTGCAACACACACTTGTTCACTTAGACACACACACAAACACATAAACAAACAGGCAACACATATATAAAACACACTCAGATATGTTTGCATTGCATGGCATAGCAAGCATTGCAGCAGATGGAAAGCATGCATTCACTATAAAAGAAAGCTCCGAGCCTGTGAACTTGCAAGTCAGAAATAAACACAAAAACATACACACACATAATCTACCCCTACCCGTCATGTTTCCCATTCCATGACTGGCCTTCAGCCTGCAGGCCAACAAGGGCAGATAACTAAAGCTACCTCTGGCCTAGATAGAGTTATTACTGTTACATAGTAAAGTGTGAATCTTTTTAAAAGATCCTGATGTGGGCAACAACATATTTACTGGTTCTTCGCAACAGCAGGAAAACCAAGAAAGAAGAAGTGTAACAGAGTCCGGTTATCAGCTCACTTTAGGTGCACGAAATTCCCACATGGACACACAGTTTCTTTATCCAGTGCAGCAAATATAGAGTCAAATCCTGCATGTACAGCTTGATGGGCCACAGACAAAAATGATGAATATGAGCCAATGTAAGCACAAATCCTCAGCTGTACTCAGATGAGGTCAAATAAATGTCACACTTCATTTATATCAGTTATGTTTTAAGGTTAAAGAGCCAAGAAACGTGAAATGAGATAAACCTCCACGGAGTTTTACTTACTCAGAGGAAACTTGTCAGACGTCTTCTGTCAATGATGCAAACGTGTTTGGACGCTGCAGAAAGCAAAGGAAATATCATAAATGACTTAGTAGTAACAGTAAAGTAGTAGTACCATATTGTAGTACCAAAGCTCTTTAAGCTCCCGTTATTTTGCAAAGCTATTGTAATATACATGTTATTGTACACATGCAGCATGATTTACATTGATGACCTTCCCTTTAATGTGTCAATATAAATGAATAAAATACTCCTGCATTCATCCACACACATAAACCCACATGGAGTTAATTTGCTGTAAATCCAAACACGTGGCGTGTATAGGGTTGCATAACTCTTTTTAGTGACACTCCACGTGTTTAAAACGACGTAAAAACAATAAAATTGCTGCGTAATTAAGCTTATGAGCGTGTAAATAAATAAGGAGCTGTTAAGGCAACAGTTGTAACTATAGTGCAACGCTTGTGGCAACAAATTGACTCAGAATGCGCAGAGAACTATGAAACTAATAAACAATCTGCCTTTCTGTAGCATCTATATTCAAAATCATCATCATACTTGGATAGAAATGGAAGCAACTATGAAGTTCCGTAACGGTTAAAAAATAGCGTGTTGATCATCACAACGTGGGGAAAAAAGTACAAAAATGCCGCAAAATCTAAATCGACGGTTATGGTAAAAGTGGTCATAAAGCGACGGTACAAACGGACTTACCTGATCTGCGTCCAAAATCTGCCGGACTGGAGGGACGATGCGGGAGTTGTGAATCGATTTTAGGACTGGAAGTCGTTGCATCAGCCCGTTTAAGTAGCGATCATGTCTGGGAGGGTGAGGGAATGCGGAACTGCTGTCCCAGACGTAATCATGGATGAAAATAATGTAAGAAGAGGGCAGCAGACACGCGTTTGTTTGCTCCACCCCTAGCAACAGAAAAACACACACACAGGAAAGCTTTAGCTTAAAGACACACACACACACACACACACTTACAGGAAAGTTTCAGCTCAGAGACACAGCACAGAAAGGTTCAGCTGAGCAGCACGTTACATTTTCAGCTGAAACACGGAGTATATGAAAGTGTCAGCTGACAAATATACACAGCATATGAATGGAATATTTCAGAACATGCGTAGAACACAGGGATTTTGTTTTTCTTCTTTTGGCTGATGCACAGCACAGGAAAGTTTCAGCTGACACACACACGCACAGAGAGACAGACTTTATTGTTGAGAGTGAGTATAAACATTTTAGCCCTAGCACTAATAAAAAGCTTTTTGAGTGTTCAGTTACAACTTATGTCTCACAAAAATACACCAAATGTGATGAAAGCAACCATGCAAAGTCATTCTAAAGGATTGTCACTCTTGCACTTGATGCTAACACATGGCTCTTGATTGTTAAATTTAAAATACTCGGATCAGGATAGTTACTTCATGATTCTTCTTGATGACTTGAGAAATGTCAGACCATCTGAGCCAAGTTTTAACAAATTAGCCTTTTAATATATTTTTTTAATTGTGTCAGCAGTATAATATGCTTCTACTTATGACAGTTGTCACTACTCATGAAATAAAACTTTCAGCCAAGAAAAACAATTACAGCAGCTAATTTAGCATTCGTAGTTCTCTTACTTGTGCACGTTTATGTGTTATATTTATCTACCGCTAATTCTCATCTTTCATAATTCAAAGAAGAGACGTCATTATGTGCATGTTTGCCTTTCAACAGGTAGGACTAGTACCTAAGTACTGCTCATTCCTGAGGCAAAAATAACACACACACAGAATCCTGTTTTGGCAACCATTATGATAAACAGTGTATTTTCTGTGTCTTTATTTCACATTGTTTTTATCATTAAACTTGGTCATTTTGACCTCAATGATGCTGACAGATTTGAATGCAAAAAACACCCAGCACCGTTTGTCTCGTGTCAAGTTCACAGTAAAATATGAATACTTCAGCTGAAACAGGAAGCTTGATACCACCTTTAAGATTCCATTAGATCCCACTTTATTTTCTTTAAACTTAATATGATTGTATGATTAGTGTGATTGCTATGCAGCAATCACAGGCATGTTGTCTTGCGTACTTCTTTTTTTTAATTAGTCCTACCGGGCTTTTTGGCTCATCCATACCTCATATAATATTTGTGCTACACATACCGTTCATACATCAATGTGTGCGTAATTTCATGCTGTGTTATGCTTTTTAATAACATCTGTGTAATTTGGCATACTTAAAGGGATTCCCAAGCAGGGATTCTCAAACAGGGATTCCCAAGTGGTATTACCAAGTGGGAACACCGGTATTCTCAAGCGGTATTCCCAAGCCGGAATGCTGGTATTCCAATGTGTCAATACTGATATTCTCAAGTAGTATTCCCTAGCTAAAGCTCATTATGCTAACATGTATAGTTATTATCCATTATTATAATGCAAAAATAACTATAATTCCCAATCAACTAAACTTGATTTTTCAGGATCTGCATACAAGCAAGCTCCATTAAACTTTCAACATCCTCAGTACTGCATATTGATCAACTACACATAACTTTACTATGCTGACATATACAGTTTATGAGTTATAATCACTTACATAGTGGCAAAACCCTTATTAAGTAGCTCATAATAACAAATGCATAAAAACCTGTAATAACAATCATGCTGCTCTACACAGCAATCACACACATTTTCTTCAGGAAATGCTAATCTAGTTATGATTTGAATTTATATTTAAACACTGTTTTAGAGAAGCATAACATCTAAATGCTGAAAAATCATGTGTAAGCAGTTCTGGTTGTTTCTTGGAGTTTCCAGAAAGTTCCAGAAAAAATGTGAAAAATGTGAATTGTCTTCCTGTTGCTTCCCCCTAGTGTGTGCAGCTGTAACTACATCCTACTGCTCCACACTAATTTAAAAAAAAAGGACATTTACTTTATTTTCAATGTACCTCAGTGTTAAAAACATACACTTTACAGTCTAAAATTAAAAAAAAAAAAATCATTCCATGCAAATATGCTGCTACTCTGTCTTTTCCTTCATATTTTTTTTGTTTCTGGATCATTACATATTGAATGATTTTATGGTGCTGTAGCCATACAAATGGTCCAAAATTGAAAAAAAACTTTTAAATATCATGCTCTATGAAATCTCATATTCAAAGACTAGTATATGCTATACAATAAAGCATTTTGAGATCAAACACAACTTATTCGATATTGTCCCTTTAAATGCATTTCAGCTTTTTATCATTATTTAAATTTTATCTGGGTTGAGAAATAGTTGAACGTGTTTTACATGATGCTATCTCAACTCTTCCACCTGGAACAAGCAGCTGAGTTATTAGAAGCTCACCAAAATACCCCACTCATTTCCTTTTTTAGATTCTAATTTGGTTCTGCTGTGATTTATGTCTAGTGTCTGAGGGGACGTGGGGGTGGGGGTGGGGTGAGGTGNGGGGGGGGGATCTAACACAGATAATGGCATTTGAGGTCTACGGATTGAGAAAAGCAGAACTGAAGCAAAAACCAAAGAGATTTTATTTTTTAAATAAATGAAAGAAAAAGAAAAGTAAAGAAAAAGGTGAATCCTGAGTATGTGTAGTGAATTTGAGATAGAGGCTCTGTGGCTGCAGGATGGCAGCCAGAGATCATGTCACTCATGACATGAACGCCTGGTCCACTTTAAGCCAAGAACAATAAGCCCCGAGAATGACACTGTGAAAAAAAATATACCAGCCAGTATACCAGCCTGGATATGGGCCAAAAATTCAAAACATCTTAATTTGCTCAACAAACAATTAGCGAAAGAATATTTTTTCATATTGAAACAACTTGTCTACATTTCTAAACCAGGAATATCTGGAAAATCAACCTGGAATTCTGCTGTGATTCCATTCTGCAGAATACAACAATGATAAATTAGAGCTTGTGGTGCCTTTGCCCAGTTTGGAAACTCAGCACTTTTTCCTCTCAATATTCATATTAAAACATTTATTGGATTTTTTTTGTTCGATGTTCCAGAGTCTGTACATTAAAATAGAAAGTGATGTGCATTTGCCAGCAGCTGCCCAGATGATGAATGGAGGACTGGTGCAGTTTGTGGTTTTGCAGCTTTGCCAAATCCATGTAGCACTCTGCTGTGTGGGTGTTAGCAGTCGAGGTAAAAACAAAGAAATTGCTTTTTGCACAAGGAAGCACTATGTTTTCTGTCATGATGTTTACTCAGACATTTACATTATGTGTGGAACAACTTCTCCACACATTAGAAATTAATGTTTGGTGAGCAGATGGCAAAATGTAAATCTAGTAAGTATATTTTCATCTTGTTTGGACATTTCTCAAAGAATCAGCTTCTTTGGCTTTATTTTTTTTTATTTTTTATTTTTTTGCTGTTGTCATATTATCGAATGCATTTGTGGGAAATATCCAGACAGATCCCCCCCAGACACTATCGTGACTCATCATCCATCATCACACCGCAGCCATTATAGACAAACTTTATTTTTACCACCAGTCAATTTATTTTCCTTCCTTCCCTTTTCCCTCTTTCAAAATAATCTCAGACAGTTGTATCACATCAATGTACATCTAGTAAAGTGTAAAGATGAACATTTTCATTCAGGATATTTAAAACTGCAGAAGACACAAACAGGAAGTACGTTTTTTTTTTTCTGTAAAATGATTGAATTCAGTCTGTACAAAGACTGCATACACTCCCACTAAATAACACACACACACACACACACACACACAACCACACACACATACACATAGGATGCATGTCCTTCTTAGTTGATTGAATCATAATGTTGCATCAGACCCCCATCCACTAAAATCAAATCAATCACTAAGTGCACAACTTGCATACTGGCACTAACTCTAGACCACCCCCCTCCCCCAATCCTCATCTTCCTCACACAACAACAGGCTGTCAGCAACTGTATCATGCAGGCCCTCCTCCTCCCATGATCCTCTTTCCATTTGAGTAAAAGCTTCCAGCGTTATTTGTGCTATGAGACGTGGATTCACAATTTGACATCCAGCATGGTATCATGTACAGTATCATATTCTATTAAAAGCACATTACTTTTGCATGACTATCTGGAACCATTAAATCTCTGGTCTTTACATTAAATCTGTTTGTATATACAATATTTTATATATGAGAAAAGGTTGGATACTTATTGTTAAAGTTGTAATCTGTAGTCAGAACTGGATAATGTTGCTTGACTGTTTTATTTGATTACATATTAATATCACATTTAGCACAAATACAATGTTGCTCTCACCCATGTCAGGCGACCCAGTCTTCCCAAACCCACATGACATTGATTTATTCATGTAAATATAACACTTCCTTGGGAATGTCATAGCAAGAGTGAAACAGAGTGGTCAGGAGGTGTATGAGGATGAGATAACACAGGTGGAAAAAATGAGGGCACAACAAATAATAGAAGGACAGATGGAAGACATCTGTAACCAAGCAATGTGAGACATATTACAGGGTGCTGATGTTGCTGGGAGTCATCATGTCCTCAAATATTATTGAGCAATGTTTCTGTTGGGAGCAGAGAGGCCTGTCTGCAATCTGCTATTCTTAATTCATATTTTTGGGTCAATTTTAGATAGTGCAACTATGGAGTCTTTTGCAGTTTAACTTTGATCCATTAACACATTAACAGCCCTTTTTGAGATGAACAAACCAGTGGTCAAGTATTAAACGTTGCTTATGTTTCTCAGTCTGCTCTTACAATTATGATTAATGCCTTTAGTAACTTAATTTGTTTATATAAGTGGTCTTACCCTGTTTTTTGGGTTTTTTTCAAGCAAATCATTTTCACTAAAAAAAAAAAAAATCCAGGATAAATGCTTTCTCTTGATTATTCATTTGTGGCAGATGTTGTCTTCTGATTTCTAAATGCAATAAGCAATTATCCATTCATAAAACTATGAGACTGAGTTGATATTGAAAAGAATGTTAAATTGCTTTACAAACAAAATAGCATTAAATGCATTAAATGAAAAACATTAAAAGTTTGGTGCCTAAACGCCAAATGCAAACAATGCAAACAACAAGTATTCCATACTGACAGAATGTGATATTGACAGATTTTGGAATTTAATATTATACAGTTCTGTTATATAGTTCTATAAAAATAGACATTTGTGATATTCCAATATGTTCAAGGAATTTCACCCAAATAAGACAACCTCCTTGTCAGTGTAATAAAACCAAAGATGTTTTATTTGCTCACACAGATATGTTAAAATAAAAAAAAACATTATTTGACTCTCCCTCCACAACACACACTCATACAGGAAGGCTGTGGTTTGATGGCTGGTTGTGAACAGACTCCAGCTGTGTGATATTTTACAGCTCTGAAATATGTGAAGGAGGGGAGTAGCATTGTTTCTGACATAGAGTTTGATGGAAAACACACGCACACAGACAGAGAGAGATAAAATGAGGATTATAATTTGCTTTCCATGTTGGCTAATGCTGCTCATGCTTTAGCTCCCTCTACCGAGCAGAGTAGGTAAAGACAGCCATGCTCAAAGATCAGACATGGCAGATCTGCTGTTAAAGGAACCATACAACACCCTTAACTTCCGAACTTTACTCGTTTAATGTGGTGTAATTCAGTAAACCCACTGTGGAGTTTTGGTTTTTTTTGTATGTTTTTTTTTTTTTTTTTNTTTTTTTTTTTTTTTTTTTTTTTTGCCGCATTAAGCTTTAACTTAAATAATATTTTGTGTTTCCCGTAGTAACTACATAGTATACTATTCCGAGAAACTTTCCGGTGCTATTAAATTACCCTGTAAACTTATTACCGTTATCCACGCGGTGTCTGTTCTTTCATTCACTAAAAAGTTTCGTCTGTTTACGCTGAACAACACTCGTGCTTTTCCGGTAACATCTTCCAGCCCGAAATATGACACTGTCACCATGGAAACAAAACAACCGCAGTCAGCCAAATATGGTTAGGGAAGCGAAACGTCTTGACGTCACGCATAGCACGCTATGTGCTGCTGTGGAATCTGATTCTCTTGCCCGTGACAATAGTGGAGCAGCGAGCTATGAATAAATAATTAACCTGCTCGACTGCTCCCACGAGTTTATGTAATACTAAATACAAACTGGCAGCATAAATAGTGACAACAGCTAGAAAAAAGTGGTTGATGTGACGTTTTATTTCCAGTGTTTTATTTTTTGCATCTGATCAACAGGTTTTTTTTTTCATAAGTATAAAAAAATAAACTGTCATAAAATACATTTTGATAAAATACATGACATGATAATTTCATGGAAAACTCAGAGGACACTGTACAGCAAGATGATAAATCTACGCTACACATTAGTAACCCTGTTATTTTTACTTGTTACAGCACAACTTTGTTAACAGCGGTACACACACAGAGGATATTTAGCGTGATCTAATTTCATATCACATGTAGAGATGAAAATACCACAAATATACCACCTTTTAGATCATGGATGACATAGTATATTTGCATGCATTTTGATAACAGAACATAACCCATGTCTTAGAGAACTGCACCATCAGGTGGAAGAGGTCAACCCTGTGATCACAGAAAACATGTCGTCTGTACACAACCTTTAATATTAAGATTTACACAACATCTACACCTACACTACAAAAGATTATTTGAGAGATCATAGCTTGCTGGCTGGTTAGAAACCATATTATGTCCAATCGTTGCATAACTTCTTTGCATTCATAAGGCCAGAAGCGTGGGCGAGCTAAGAGAATTATCTTTCAGGAACTCAGATGAACCGAGACTGCCTTTGAGGCTCTCACAGCCTTCAGTCAAGGCATCAATCTCAGAATAATTAAAGGAAAACACTGTGCGGTAATTGCTACAAGTGGGACTGGAAGACATGACGGGTGTGCTCAAAGTTTCAAGGTCGTTTGCAACAGACCGGTACAGGGTTTCCCAGTCTGAGAGGCAGAATGGGCCACTCATGTCTATGTCAGGGACTGATGCAGCCGTTTCAGCCATCACAGCCATTTCTAGGCTGGGCACCAAGTCATCCAGGTCATCTCCCTTCAGGTCCTGCAGAGGTTCTCCTTCTGCACTTGAACACAGAAGGATGTTGGAGTTCCCCAAAATGGCTGCTGCAGGGCTGCAAGGGATGCTGTCCACATCTTGAACAATGGGGTCTTCTCCCATTGTTGTGCTGCTTTCAGGGGATTTTGGATTCTCTAAAATGGAGAGCAGCTGGGGAGAGGATGGAGGGTCTTGCAGCATCTTGTCAACATCTTCTTCAATATCCTCCTCCTTCTCCTCATCATCACTAGGGAGCTTGCAGGATGGCTTGTGGGAGATTAAGACCTGCTCAAGCCTCTCCTTCTCTTTCAGGAGGTCGGCTATCTCATTCTGGAGAGCCACCTTCTCTTCTTCAAGCTCGTCAGTTTCCTGAGAACAAAAAACGGAGGAAGATTTGAAGATATATGAAAAGACATGAGAAGAATCATGCCTAATGGCATTCAGCAGTCATCTCTGCTGTGCTCCTGTGAGCTTTAATGACAAGTGAGACATGTCACATATGCCCTCAGCTTTTTAAATCATCTCCATTATTACATGTAATAGCATACTTACAGCTTGCAGAGTGTCTATCAGCTCCCTCCGTCTATTACGACACTTTGCTGCAGCAATTTTGTTCCTCTCCCTCCTGATCCTCCTCCTTTCCTCCTCCTCTTTGGAAGGCTGAAATCAATCAAAAACATCCAATGTATAGAGGCATCCTGGCGAGGCTTGCTATATCAGCATTTGGCTCTTCAACATGATTTCATTCACCAAGAAAATAATCTGTCTTCGCTGCAGTTTTTGCTGAGAATACCGATCCGCTCTGTATACACAAACTCTCTCAGTCCAGGCTTTGAGAAATGCTGCACAGCTGGCACGGTCTAGTCAGCCACGTGAACGCGCGTTTTATGCAATCTCCCATTCATTCATAAACAGAGCTGTGCTCCTTACTGAAAAGTAAGTATTGGGCCCGATCCCTTGGTCCAAAGAGACATTATCCAGTCACTTTACGTGTTACTCCCCACAGGAATTTTCAATAATCTTTACATTACTTTTGCGTCACAGAATAAGAACAGACAAATCAATTGTACCTTTTAGAAATATCGTGATAACTTAACTTTCAATCCATGAAAAGTTAAAAAAAAATTGACTGACTGATTGATTGATTGCAACATTATTACTAAAGTTGCCATTCATTGCCGCACCCCACGGTGCACCCCTGCATACCTGCTCTTTCTGCCCCTTCCTGCTGGAGGACTGCACCTTTTTTGCACCTGTCGTGGAAGACGACTGGATCGCGCCGTGATTTTTGGGCTTTGCGCGGCTGGAAGATGGGGACACAGATGTGACTGTCGGCTGCCCCATCCACCTTTGATCCGGCGAGCTTGAGACTGCAGTCACAGTCGGAACAAAGGACTCTGCTGCACTGGTCTCAATGTCCTGGAAAAGCCAGACACACACATGCACGTGTATGCAGCCAAACACTCTTATCTCAACCTTATCTCATCCGTGTGATGGAGGAACCACATTTATGGATGACCTTTAAATAGACTAAAACCGTGGATCAATCATTTGATCCACGGTTTTTGCATTGCAGTTTGCAATGCAAAAAAAAAAAAAAAAAAAAAAAAGTCAAAAACAGTCACATGCACGATCACATTCTTATCACTAATTGGAATCATCGTCATCGTCATCATCATCATCATCATCATAATCATCACCATCATCATCATCATCATCATCATCATCATCGTCATCGTCGTCATCGAAATAATCATCATTATAACACTAAAATGAAAGGTCACGACCAAGACACTATCTGTTAGCAGCTGAAAAACATTTCCCTTGAAATAAAATCAAGTCCTGCTGTTTTGGCTGGCTGGTTTCTACCAGGCTCTATGGAGATCGTAGAGTCTGCTTATATGTTTTTAAATCGTATTGTAAATGATATTTTTAAAGACTACATCTATTAAATATACTTGGATATATATGAGGAATTTGACGAATATAACCTACACAAGCCTTTTTCACGTGAAATGTCCTCCAGAATTTTTGGCTGTGTGGATGGTCTTGGATAAATTCAAAATTGGAGATCCGGTTATACCTTGGTGCTGTCCACTGATGATGAAAGCGAATCAGGAGGATGCTGGCTGCATCCAGGGGTGTCCCCGCCAGGCGATGCTGTGCTACAGCTGCACGAAGAGTCGAACTCAGGGCTGGAGTCTGGATGCATGTTCTCGCAGAAAATCACAGCATTAAAAAAAACAAAAAACAAAACAGAATAATCCAAATAATTCACCTATTCTACAAATCTAACGCCTAACACCTTTATACGTATTCCATTTGCCAGGTTCCTAAATGTAACTGTGCAGACAGTGGAGAGGCCCGCCTTTTATAGTGAGCTGGAATTTTATGAATGAAATCTGTGTGATGAGACTGAACCATTTGAGGAGAGGGAGAGGTAGAGGAGAAAAGAAGTCACCAGATGTTTTTCACTTTCACAATTACATCTCTGAAACATCCGAATGAGTAGGACTGTGCAATATTTCTGTTTGAAATCAATTTATTTAATCAAACATAAAAAGCAGTGAAGATTTATGAAGTGACCCCCCTCTATTTTGAGGAATGCCCGTTGCCACGGATGAATACGTCATTTTATGTATGCAGCGTCTGCATCATATACATTACGTTCCCATTGTGTCCATAAAGCTTCACCGTATTAGACACAGAATTCACATTGACATCAATGAAAACATTATTTGGTTGCAGTACAAGGCAGTACCATATGTTAAAAAGTTGCAGTCATGAAGTCTAGTGGACAATTTTACAGGCAATGTCTGATCCCATTATCAACCGCTCATGTTTATTGATTGAAATCCCACATGGTTCAATTCTTGCATCTTGCTTTGATAATCATTTTATTTATATTTATCTGATAAATTAAATGTCATTCATATATCACAATGCTTTTCACCTGTTTCTGCATATGAAACCAGCTCCAGCAACAGACTTGTCGCTGTAGTAAGGTAGCCAATCACGGAATAGACCGGGCGAACCATATATGGTGTTTCCTGTTAACTCGGGTGGGGGATGAGAGGTGGGGGAAGAGAGAGAAAGAGAGAGAGAGAGAGAGAGAGAGAGAGAATACCACGGACGCGTGGCTATGTGTGGCCCACTCACTCACACTCACAAAGAAAGTGAAACATGCGCTGAAAGGCCTGTCCGTCATTCCTTGTACCTGATAACAGCGTCATTATAGCTGCGCCCTCAATGGACGCACAGGGACATGAAGAGGAGGACACCCCTGCACTTAAACCCTACTGACCTGGCGTTTATTAATAGAATAGCAGGGTTTACTGATAAGTTCTGAGCGTGGCACATAAGGAAGAGAGGAATATAATATTTTTGTAGGAGTGCTTTTCACACCCGCTCAGTGATGATGCAGAAGGTCTCTGACTTGTACAAGTTGGACAAACGCGGTGAACATGCAGTGATTATGTGCTGGCTGCTAACAGTGACTGTGGCTTTAAAACCAGGTCAGCACCCACCCTGTTCACCTGATTTGGCCCCTCAAACTTTCACTGCTTCACAAACATGAAAAAAAAGAGCTTTAGCTGAATTCTGTTGTAACTTAGATGATGCAATAAACAATGGCTAAAATCCCTATAGTTCTGTTAGCAAAGGTGTGTCGAATTGGCCTGAGATTATGTTGGAAAATGCATCTTTGTCTTGTTTGGCTCAGAACAATCAAATCAATCAACCTTATAGTAGATTGATAGCCTATATTGATGTAGATCTCTGGTATGCATTTATGTGCATTAAGTATAGGAATAATCTGAATGAATAGATGCTGAGGGAAACAATATGGATTTAATATTTTTGGTGACTGTTTATATGTAGAGTAGTACTTTATTAATCCCCTAGGGGATTATAATATATTATAGTCAGAATATAATCATCAATGAGGCAATACGATTGTTTATGCCCAGGTGCACTATGTGGATCTCATCAGTTATGTGTACTTTATTAAAGCTATTGTCCAAGACTTGTTCCTACTACATTTTGGTGATACGATTGTCATTGTGCAAACACAACGAAATTACAGTTGCAACACCTCAGTCGATGCCAAACATAGATATAAGCACTTATCCTAAAAACAATACACTTACACATAAAAGTAACAGTAATAAGTAGAGAGCAGGACAAAGTGTGCAAAAATTGCACAGAGTTAGGGATATAATGGCATCCGTGTCAGGGATTTAAAAAAAATATTGGTCTTGTAGTTATGCTATATATAGGTCTCAGATCATCCAGTGGAGCCAAAGTGATGGATGGTGAATAGGGGAGGAGGGAGGGGAGGGGGGTTCTCCCTGCTCAGAGGGGCTGCTCTCTCCGCTGCTTCCCGGCAGTCTCAGCCCCTCACAGCCGTTTTACCGGCACATCATTAGAGGATCGCTTGAGCCTATTCAGTCTCCGCGGCTGTAGGCCAGAGGGGTTCAGAAGTTAGTTAATTACACACACCCCTACGGCTCAAAGACGTGTTTTCATCAAAGCAACTTGAGCGTGGATGTGGGAATCCGGCAGGGTTTATTTTTGGATATGATGATGCTGTGATGACATCAGCGTTCAAAGGTCATGTAAATTATGCAGATGGATGACTATAAATTGAGATGCATGTTTTGTTTTTGTTTTTTATCAGTATAACATGGCATAAAACAACTCTTTAAAAGGATATATGTTTATGGTATCTTTATGTTTTATTTGTGCAGCTGCAGGGTATTCACCTATACTTTTAAACTGCAGAATTGACTTTATCTCACATCCTGAATTATTAGGATATGTTCCCTCACAATTAACACCTTATCTCAGATTTCTGTTACCGTTGGGTTTTAATAATTGATCACCCACTGATGTCACAGTTAACCCATGTTTGCTATCAGTACTTTCAAGGAATTAAATGCTGCCTGTAAACCTCTGCGTCAGCGTCTCTGATTTACAAGTAGCTGTTCTTACCAAACGGCCAAACAAACCGGTCGAACAGGCCACAGGGCTGATGGGCTGTGCGGTGTCCCGTTTCATTCCCAGACAGCCCGGACACGGCGCAGTCTGAGAGCAGCTCCACGCACAGACCTCTCAGTCTGCCGCCGTTTCCAGGAATCAGCTCAGAGCAGCACAGAGCAGATCCTGCTGACTAAATGAGCGGAGAAAGTGGGAAAATGTGCAAGATATGACCTGTTGTTACACAGTTTTCATTTAAATAATTAAAAATAATCCCCAGTGAATTAAAAATGAAATCTGTTTTAAGTAATAAAATTAAGTAATCTACAAATACTTTCTTTGGTGATAGCCTAAATTGTTTTTAAGTGGGGGAAGGTTGACTGTCTTTCATGTGTTTCTGAATTTGTTTCAGGTCTCAATAGTTCTCAATGACATAATGACTTATGTGCGGCTCCCATGTCTTCCTCAGGCAACAAGAAGAACTGCTTTTTTTTTTTTTTTTTTANTTTTTTTTTTTTTTTTTTTACTGTGTTGAGTGACTTGTTACCACAGCTTACACAATCTTCGATGCTATGCAAAACGAGGACGTCACTGACGCGAAGGGGTGGAGCGTTGCTAGGGCAACCAGGAATATTCAACAAAACATGAGCGCGGGAAACAAACATACTGAGTTTGATCCGCAGCTACTTTTTAACCTCGTTGACATAATAACAAAACATAACATGCAATAATAAACCACACAGCCTTCAAACAGAGTCATTTTTAATATTTATTATGCCAATTTATTTTTAAGGACAGCTTCTATGGAGCTGTTTTAATTAAGTAGAGTTAGAATAAAGCAAAGATGACCCAGGAAAAAGAGAAAACTAAAATATTATTATGGGAATGCATAAGTGACTATTTTACTTAATCAACAGAATATTAGTAACATTTGCAATATTGAGTTGGGATCATTAAAAAAAAACTTCAGTATAGCAATAAAGACTCATTAAGAGAGAAAAAAGTTTGGGACCAACGTCATCATGTTTTAAAGCAAGAATGTAAAGCTCTCGAATAATATTAAGAAGAAGAATACTGAAAAACGACATGAAGGTGGCCTGAAGTCAAACCTGCATTTCATCAGTTAATATATATTATGCAAACGAGGGGGGACCCGTGGATCCACCCTACCACACTAACATACATGCGAAAATACCTTTACAAATCAGGCGAGCCACCCCTGTATGCAGAATGAAAACACTTTCTGCGTGGAAAAATACTCTAACCAAATATTACTCTCTTTGCTATAACCACACCTCTACCTGGCCTGGATTCCACACAAGGGTACAAACACAGCCTGGGGGCACAGTGCATACGTAAGCTGATCTAAGCCATGGAGATTCTGCTCTTACAGAAATCTGTTCTGTCCCTGGTGTGTAGAATATGTTCATTTTGTCTTCTGGCAATAAACAAGTTTTGGTGTAATTAAGTAACTAAAAATGGTATCAGGAAAAACTATTTCAGTCTGTACTTCTTCTGTATGATGCAAATAAACTTAAAAATGAACAAAGAGAAGGGGATTTAGCCTATGCATTACATTACATTAGCAGATCACATTATCTGTATCTGGGATTTACCCTGCAACTGATTCTGTAGCCACATCTTGTAAAAGTATCAGTATCATAAATATCATACCATAAGCAGCACTTATACATTATTATGCATTGAAAAGTTTGTTGCTATAAAAATGCATGACATGTCAGGCTATTTGACTGCATGATGATGATACAACTTAATATCAATACAGACAACAAGTCTGTATAGTATGTTGTAGTACTGATATTGATCACTCAATTTTAATTGGTGACTCATTACCTTATTAATTATATTTAGCCAAAACTCTGTGACCTTAGAGCTAAGCATGCACAATATACAACGATCCAATATACTTTCCAGCAAGTCTGGAAAGTATATTGTAGTACTGATATTAATAATGAAATTTAAATTACGTTTCTAATTGTGACTCGTTGACCTTATTAATTATACTTAGCCAAAACTCTGTGACCCTAGATCTAAGAATCCATAATGATATCAGGTCGGCTTTAAAAATAAATCAGCTGGTGTTTATTTTGATCCATTTTGTACCCAAACAGAAACAGAACAGAAAATTTCGCATGTGCAAATTTACTTTTTTTATGTACTTTGTTGTGTAGGCTGTACTTTTTTTTGACCATGATCCTTGTTCTTTAGTTTTCACAACAGCCTCTGTGTTTGTTGTCTTACATGACGTTATGTCGCTGTCGGCCAATCTTCGAATAGACGTTTCCCAGCAAGGTCCGCCCTTTTTACAGGAGGATGCACCAAATATGGAAAATTACGTAGCGGGGATCCCGTTTCTGGAATATTCCATTTCTAGAGTGCTAGATTCGTAAATATTCTTAAAAGATACTTTACACCTTCAAATATCACAAACATATATTGAATATTGAGTCCAGTATATTTCAGTGAAGTACGCGCAGTATTTTGCCTCTTTGCTGCGTTGTTATGTCATTGTTTTGGTGTTTTTCTCTTCGCACGGTTCAATCTTGAGCTCTCCCCTCGTCAACGTCATTGGGCTGGTCCTTCCCAGGCTATAAAAGCTCACGGAGCAGCCAGAGTTGGCATGCAAACTTCTAGTAGCTTGGAAAGGACAACTGAGAAGCCATCACAGCGCGACCAGACGACTCGGGAGTTACTCACAGATCTACCAAAGGGATTTCCTCAAGTTTATCTTCCCTCTCAGTAGGGTTTGTTTGGAGCTTCTACCTATTTTGAGAAACGATGATGTTCACCGCTTTCAACACGGAATGCGACGCTTCTTCCCGCTGCAGCACCGCATCTCCTCCCGGTGACAACCTGGGCTACTTTCCCTCACCGGCGGGTTCCTGTTCCAGCATGGGATCCCCCCAGTCTCAGGTACGTTCAGGCAAAAATAAATGAACTTTTAATACATTATATAACACAACACCCAATAAATATGTTGTTTGCATGCAAAGAATAGCCTAACTCTTCATTATGGAAACTTATGTACCCGTGCAGTAATTGACATGTACAGTAGTAAATGAATGACTAAATGAATGACACTGCTAATCACCCTTAGTTGTGCTTAAAATTTTCAATTAAATCTCTTACCCTGCGCTGCAACAGTGCAAGGCAATCTTTATTCGTCCACCTGGAGACTCCATAGAGAATGTGTAACGTCATGGCTGACATCACACAGATATTTTTAACCCATCCATCTTTTTATAGGCCTTCTTCATTCACAGACATCCTGCAGTACTAATCATCCTCTTGCTTCTTTCATTGCAGGATTTCACTGATCTGACAGCATCAAGTGCCTCCTTCATCCCTACAGTCACAGCCATTTCGACAAGCCCTGATCTGCAGTGGATGGTCCAGCCTTTGATTTCCTCAGTGGCCCCTTCTCATAGAGCTCACCCCTACAGCTCCAACCCCAGCCCTGCCTATTCCAGACCAGCCATGAGGTCTGCATCCAAGGCTCACTCCACCAAGAAGGGCAAAGTGGAACAGGTAATTATCACCTGACAGAAGAACAGACTATTGTTATATAAGTTATACAGGTGTTGCAGTGTATTATCAAGACTTAATTTATCTTTATAATTCATGCAGATGAACCCAGAGGAAGAAGAGAAGAAAAGAGTTCGCAGAGAGAGAAATAAGCAGGCAGCAGCAAAATGCCGCAACAGGAGGCGAGAGCTTACTGACACCCTCCAAGCTGTAAGTATTCAGATTTACCACATCATTCATCAAAACACATTTCCTGCCAGAGCTAAGAGCACTGTTGACCGACAGCCAAGTAAATGCCATTTCCTCAATTTTCTCTCTCTTGCAGGAAACTGATCAGCTGGAGGACGAGAAGTCTAACCTGCAGAATGATATTGCCAACCTTCTGAAGGAGAAAGAGAGGCTGGAGTTCATTCTGGCTGCCCATCAGCCCATCTGCAAAATCCCGTCAGAGCTGGACACTGATTTCCCTGTGGCCTCTCTTTCTCCTGTCCACTCCTGCCTCTCCACTGAGGTGTCCTCTCAGCCTCAGAATTCCATTTCAGAGGTGTCCATCACCTCCAGCCAGACAACCTTCACCTCAACCTCCAACTCTATCTTCTCCAGCAGCCCCATCCTCTCCACCTGCACCACTATCTCTGGCAACATGGTCAAGATGACAGACCTGGAGGCTTCTGTCCTGGAGGAGTCTCTAGATCTGTTGAGCAAGACAGAGATGGAGACAGCGCGTTCAGTGCCGGAGGTAGATCTCTCCAGCACCCTGTACACGACTCAGGACTGGGAGCCTCTTTACACCTCAGCCAACAACAATGACTTGGAGCCACTTTGCACACCTGTGGTGACCTGTACGCCAACATGCACTACCTACACATCTTCCTTTGCGTTCACCTTTCCAGATGCAGAGTCCCTGCACACTTGTGGCGTGGCTCACAGAAGGGGAAGCAGCAGCAATGACCAGTCCTCTGATTCCCTAAGTTCACCAACACTGCTGGCCCTTTAAAAGACTCTTCCAAACAATAATACTTCCTATAAAGCACATTTAGCTGATACATACATGAGGTAGATGTGCAGATCACAGGGCTATGGAATGGACTTGTACCAGGAAGCAAATTATTTATGATTTTATTTGCCTTTATCTATACTTGCCTATAACAACTATGTAGCAAGTTAAAGCATGTTTCAACTAATACCACCTAGTTGTTTTATGAGTTTTTAAATAATAAGTTAATATATGATTTTATGGTGCTAGACACAAAGTTGTTGTAGTGTTACTGTGTTCAGAGCAATAGTTATCTCTTGACCAAGTTTGTATTCTGGTTGCTGGAATGTGAGAGTAATTGTGAACTGTGATATTTAAAACTGATGTGCTTTGTCTAACCATGGTCTGAGTGGTCTATATAAGTATGAAGTTTTCTGTGAAAACATTAGTGATTTTAATTTATGAAATTTCAATTTATTTTTTTTTACAGAGTAAATATGAAACCGAATGTTTGTTTGTAAAATGTGTAAATAAATGATAGTGATATTCAAATTCAGTATTTGAATCTGGTGGAATGTTCATGTCTCTCAATTCACCATTAGGCACACACAGAGACCTACAGTTCTACTTTCTACAGTTCTACTTTTAATAGACATATAATTATCTAAACAAGTCAGATAGTACTTTTAGTTTACTTTTAGTGATTCTCAACTCACATTTAAAATACTGTTTAAAATTAGACTCTGTAAGGAACAGGAGTCTTTTTTTTCCCTGCACCTCCACTGGCTGTATTTATTGTTCCGTCTGTTGCCAAGGTTAACTATACGTCAGGGCTCGTACGTCAGTGAGTTCTTTCCATTTTTTTAATTTGCAAGGCTAGCGCGATGACGTTGTACTTCCGTGCCCAAATATAGATTTCTACTAGGATTGCTGTCTGGCAGCAGAGCAGACACGTCGCACAGCCGCCCAGCTTTTTCCGCATGTACATTTAGAAAGACTAATGGTGTTTTCTCTCTAAAATTAACTGAACTTGACTTATAGGAAACTGAAAACCTACTGCATTCCTCAAAAGATATGACATTGTTCATTTTTTCGAGGCATTGGCTGCACAAATGTGATTACAAGATGCATTTGAAGTGGATCTTGAAGACGACATTTTATCAGGATCGGTATTGATTCAGAGAAGTATAATCTACGTTCAAGGTTCACGGCTGGTCACAATGCGAACAACTATCCTGAGAATAAATAACATGCAATAACAAAGGTATTCTGTTCTGAGAGCAATGTAATGTCATTTTCCTCAGACAGACTCTAAATTCTCCTCAGCTGGACCACAAGATTAATGTTGTGTGCCAGCACCTCATCAAAATGTCTTGTTTGATGAATAGGTCAAACATAACCCAGTAAATGAACTGAGACCCAAATTCCCGAATGTAATATCTTTTAAGTTCATAATATCACCCAAGGTGTATAAATCTTGATACAGATTCTTTCCAGAATCAGATCAGAATGTATCTTGTGACTGAAAAGTCTTCCATTACATTAAATACATGTATTTGTTGGTTTGCATAAAGTCTGACAAAAAATGTTGGATTATGCACATAGTTCATCAATGTAGTCCAGTCAGAATGTAGTCCACTAATTCAGCTTTCTGAAATATAAACCTCATACACAACATGGAATGAATTACATCATAGACATAGTCTTATCTGTAATATGAGGTGGTGTGGTGGTTTTGTAACCTCATCATTATTGTTCATGAACTCTTACATAGTTGAACTGTGCGAGCTTTTCATTTAGCTTTATATTACATGCATCTCCATTTTTTTCTCTAACTCCTATAAAATTATAACTCGGGTAATTTTGTAAACATGAAAATAGCAAATAGTCAATTGGTTTAGAAAGTGAGCAATCACAATGTGACTTGTCAGCCAAACCAGCAAAGTGTATTTGCCCTTTGTATCATACCAGCAGGTCTGTTGAGATCATTGTTTTGATATTTTAATTGTTATAACCAGTACTTCATAAATTCCACCATTTGTGAGAATTATGTCATCATACCTCACCAAGCCTTCTGCTTGTCATTCTTCCAAACTGTTCATTTCATCTTGTATTAATATTTCACCAGGTTATAATCACCACGGTTAGATTGCTTAACTGCTCTACACAGGAAATGTGTGTGTGTATGTAAGGGGTGTGCTGGGTGGAAGACTACTATCACACCATAAGTAACTTCCATAATCTGACATGTGAACCCTTCCTGTGTGGACACATCCTTTTGAGCAATATGGATAAGATTTCAGCATTTGTTACATTGCTCACTAAATGATGACTACTCTAAAGGGTTTAAATTACAGAAGAACATGGCTGCACTCTTGAGTTTGCTTGCATCTGACTTTTAAAATGCTTGGATTGAACCTCTTTTTTTTTTTAAGCCTCTTTCTTGCCAATGATTCACTGTTTTATAACAACTGAATTCTGAGTAACTATGTTTCCTTGCACTTAAATAGAGCCTCCTTTTCTTCAATAAAGCTTTGATGTGCGACCATGCAGCAGCTAATAACTCTGTCTATTAATACCACTTCACTGGCCCCAGGGAGATGGGTAGCAACAGATATAGCAGGTGCCTATTGCTTCTTTTAACATCAGCATCAACAGCAGTAAAATTAGACCATTATGACGCCAACCTGCGTCGGTGCTGCAACCCAGGGGAGGAACCAGACAGCGTATGCCTGATAGAAAGGAGGAGGAAAGAGAAAATGATGAATATGTGAGGTAAAGAAGTGCAGGGACTGGAGACAGAAAATTCTGTCTGGGTGGAAGTGTGGACACAGTGATGATGAAACAGTCGAGTTCGCCTCCGTGCTATGACAACAACAGCTTAATCTGCCTCTGCTCCTTATTCACAAACATCCATCCCCTGGCACCTCTCTGCTGTTGAGAGAGACCACGAATGCTTTAGGAAACCATGAATAATTAAGTGCCTTCCCTCTGGGACCATGTTTCTATATGAGAAACTGGTACAATTATTCTATAGTATACATCTACAAGGACACCAAATTGCTTATTGCACACACACACACACACACACACACACACACACTTATTTGATTTCAAGACATTCAAAATGATTTCTTTGTTTGTTTGAGAGTCAGTCTGTATGACAGTGCTCCCTTACATGTCACAAAGTTTCACATTGTGAGGTCATATTGTGAGGTTTCTCAGGGTATGATAAATACATGTACTTGTTTCAGTATCTGGATGTGAGAAGTAGCACAACCCAGTGAATGATAACAATTATTTGAAGGGAGTGGAGACATACTTGCGTCACCATACATGGCAATATCAGGAAGTGTTACGCTCTGAAATCCCTGATATTCATTGTGAAGTGCACTAACCGAAACAGAGTCCAGAGCCAAGAAAGATTTGTCAATACTGAAAGTGACAATCCTAGTAGCAAGAAACTTGCTCCAGTGAATATGACCCTAAATAGACATTAGACATTAGTTAGAGAACAGAACCAGAATGGCTAGCATTAAAGTAATGAGAAGATGTAGAGAAACCTTGACATAACTGTCAGAAAATTAAGGTCAGTCACATATTAGCTATGTGGATGCCATTTCAACAGCCTAAAAGCTCTGTAGTATATAAGACTATGTGACATACTATTCTTAAAGGTTATTTGGTGTGCTAAACTACAATACCAGAGGGGTTCTCTATCTAATAATTACTTTTCACTTTGTGCTAGATTTCCCACTCAGCTCTGTGTGTCCTTGCCTTATCTCGTGGGATCAGTAACAAGCATGTTTCCCAGGAAACCGGACAGCTCTATCATGCGTAATTGGGTGATCCCTGAGCTGATGACAGAAAAATAATAGCTTTTGGGAATTTGAAAATTCTCCAGTGAGCACTATGATACTGCATGTCTGTTTTTTTAATCCAGATTTTCCAGTCACATGTTGAAACGAATGCAATTCTTATAAATATATGTATATATATATATATATATATATGTATGTATATAATATAAA
>VXCM01000121.1:0-80942 GCA_014773175.1 Lucifuga dentata
TTAGATGGAGGCAGATGATTCGCTGTAGTGACCCCTGAAGGGAAAGCCGAAAGGAAAAGAAGAAGACTCATACTCAGAAAATTAATTATATGGTGTGAAAGGGAATCAACAGTCAATTAAATATAATTGCAAATTAGAAACCTGTTACATCATAAGTGAACCTCTATTCAATGAAGCTCAATTATAATAATGTTTGATTAGTCGAGGTGAATACCAGTGATAGCTGCTTAAGCTAAATTTCCTTGGATATTTCAGAGAATATTATCAGACATTCACAAGTCTTTCTAGCTAAAAGTAAGAGATTCTCCTGTTCCTTAATACCTTAATATGTCAGTCATGCGATTGTCACACCATCACAAAAACAGTGGGAAAAGATAGAAAGAGTGCACATATAGTATCCAGGGTAATTTTTTGGAAGAAGGCTTGAAGTCACTTACATTTTCAGAAGCGCTGCTCCATTTCCTCAGCTGACCTACTTCTTACAGCTCATGACACCTCTACAAAACCAATCTGCAGGTCTCTTTACCCATTTAACACAGAAGACAAGCTGTCTCTTTTCTGTTATATCCAGTCACATTAACCCCCTATGACAAAACATGTAACTTAAAATCACATCCTCTCCCCAGTCCTTATTCCACGGTTCTGTTCATTTTTCAAGTCACATTCTATTCCCTGGACCAAAAACACAAATCTGACATTACCTTTCTGTGCCCCTGCTATATATGTCAGACACCTACCCTCATCACTAGTCACCTTTCCCAGTTAGTTGATGGTGAAGGAGACTGAACACTGAGCTGCATATTAGAGTCTTGGTCATCTAGTTTCTAGCTCTAAAATAGAGATTATTATTACACAAACACCTGCCAGACTTTTGTAGACTAGAAAAACAACATATATAAATACCATGTCTGACTTAAAGTACCTGAATGTCCAGTTGTAATCATCAGAAACCCTCTCCATCAAGTCAAAGACAGGTCCTGGCAGGCTGCAAACGGGACGGTTCCAGTTGTCTCGTACTCGCATGTACAGGTTACGAGTGTAGAAGTTCTCAAAATCTTGGTAAAGTGGCACAAAATCCTAAAAACAGAGAGAAATACACAGTAACACCAGTCACAAGCCAGTAACAGGCTGTCTCGGAGTGGTTATGTATAATGTATTTAGTTTTTAATTAAATTGGATTGCTGATGTAGATTCTGGGAGAATACAAAGAGCTGGTCACACTGATCACATTAAAATCTTTCTACACACTGGGATGAAGTAAACTTATCTTTTCACTATTTTTTTTTATTCAACAAGTAAAATGTGGACATTATCAGGCATAACACAAATAAGTCCCATCCCTTATAAGATGAATGCAAATAATAACATAAGTACAGTAAGTACAGTCATCTGTCAAGTAATGATGCAATTCTTTCACTTGCAGAATAGATATACTCTATCTTTTAAATTAGATTTTGAAGATGGGATTCTATAAACGTCTTTACAGTCATGCCCTGACAATGCCATTTACTAACAATATTTGCGCTTTTACCTCCAAGAACATTTAATATCTGATTGATCAAAGCCAACCTCATGACATAGCCCACATAAAGCTCTTCCTTCCTCAACCCATAAGTGACTCCTGTCAAACACAGTAGGCAGACTGTCTGGTTACTGGTCTTGCAAGATGCTTTACTGAAACTGGAGATCAATGTTCACTGTCTCTGCCTATGGATGTAGAATGGTTACAAAATATGAGAACACAGTTTCTACCTTTCAATGTTTAGTAGCATCAAGCATAACTAATTTGCAATTTTTGGATTTAAGAACTGAAATCTATAGTAACACATTGTCTCTTATTTGCCTCTTATGTGCCAATGTAAAAGCACAGCAACAAAGCAGGAACTGAATCCTCTGAGAATTAATTAGGTCTTGAGCAGATATTCTCCATGGTGTCCTGTCTCACCCATGGCAACATAAAATGGCACATGAACATGAAGAAAGAAAGCACAGAGAGAGAGGGAGAGAGAGAGTTTAAGAGGAAAATGTGAGATAATTAGGGGAAAACAATATATGTTGACACCCTAGGCATGTGCGCTCCTCTGTGGTGACTGTTTGTGTGCATGTGTGTCCATGCTATGTGTGTATTTGTACAATATGCTCAAGTGTGTGTTGTGCTTTACCCACCTTCTGTTCCTCTCTTTCCTGAGCAAGGTGGCACTTCTCTAAGCCCACAGCTCGGAGGAAATCTCTGAGGTAGCCAAACAGGGTGACAATACCAAAGCCCAGATATGTCATGACGGCCACATACATTGGTGCTTGCTCAAAGGACTCCTGTCTGTGGTGCCTGGAGGTAACTCCATTCCCTGGGCAATCTTTCTATACAAAAAAAGGCCCACGTGCATTGTAAGGAAGAAAAAAAACAATAATGTTTGAATAAAAGTGATCTGATTTCACACTGATTGTGATTTGATAGATGAAGAAATCAAAAAAGATGACAGTAAGCTACCAGTGGACTTGAGAAGTTATTGACACATTATTTTTTTAAACAGTGAAGCACGAAAAACAAGCACTAAACTGAAAGAGTATCAATATAGTCTTTCAGTTGTGTTGTGTATATGAAGTATATAAACACAATAAAGCTAAAAGAAAAATCATGTAGTTTAACATGGTAAACATTTAAGTATTTAGAAAATACTCAGCATTAAGGAGGTGATTTAATGGTCAAGATAAATGTCCAAATTTAGACTTATGTACTGGTTATGGAAGTTAACTTTCTGTAAGTATTTTAATTTAACCACGAGCCAAGCCAAATTTATTTTGTTGTAATGTACTGCTCTACTCTAATGTAGTGGCCTGAAGAGAACAAACCGTTGTTAAAAACATATTTTTTCTGATTCTCCATAACATCATCTCTCCTACACATTAGTCATTGTTGTATGATTGTAGGCCTATTTTGTTACTGTATTGCAATTCCATCAATGTGACAATATAAAAACTATATGAAATAATGAGATACCGTTTGAAAAGCCTTTACCAAAGCCCTACTAACTGGTTGCTGCATGGTTGTACAGAGCTAGCATCGGTTCGTTTTTTTAACCCGTCACTTTTGATCGACACAATCAAAATGTGACAGCGCGCGCTATGACGACGTCACTTGCGTCAACGCGCGTGCTGCTGTCAGCTAGACTCAATAAACGGGTAAAATAAAAACATGTCATAGACGTTAGAAAATGGCGCAGAAACATGAACAACATAACGGAAGTCTCCTCATCCTTGGTAATACTGACTACTGATAATAATTTAAGTGCTGAATTAATGTCACCGTTCGAGTTAAGCAGCTCACGGACTGGCCTAACCCCAACCCCCGCTGGACAAACGAGGAGTGCTACCGAATGACCGAGGTGACACCTACACACACGCACACGCACAGTTTAAACGATTTTTCTTGTTGAAAATGTGGCAAAATCATATCATAAGAGGCTCACATGCCAACTTCTTCTAATTAACCGTTTGTTGGCATTCTTGAAAAAAAAAACTGTTCAAAATACAAATATATTAAGATTTAAAGTGGGCTACGCTATCTTGAATCTGTATGCTCTTGCCACCTTGATTCATGGGGAGACGAGTTGTGA
Source organism: Lucifuga dentata (assembly GCA_014773175.1). Lineage (NCBI taxonomy): Eukaryota > Metazoa > Chordata > Actinopteri > Ophidiiformes > Bythitidae > Lucifuga > Lucifuga dentata. Next base: position 3,615 of record VXCM01000121.1, read on the forward strand.
CAAGTAAATAAATATGTTAAGTGAGTATTGTTTTGCTGCAGTGGTGCCACCTGTCCACAGATTCTTGCATCAGCTGTGGAGTGGTAATATCCTGTGGGCCTGACTAGCAGTAGGACGCGGTTTTTGATTGCCGTTGCCTGTCCAAGCAATCTGTTCTGTACCTGTTCTGCTCCCCCACTGATTTCAGAAACACTCCTGGTGATTCATTCTGGAACCATGCCTGACTTAAAATGGAAACCAATCATTAAAAAAAACCAAAAACACAAAAACATCCACAAGTAAAATAAAAGCTCTGTTTGTATACTGTTAATTGCACATGGATTTAAATCAAATGTTTCACCAATGTGTTATTACAGTTGCCATCACAAGCTGTCGCCTTGGACCTTCTTCAGACTGTTTGGAAGGATGCAACACTATTCTTGCATGAAAAATTACAAAACCCCCATATGAATTCAACAGAGCTGTCCTCTAATGACTTGGATGGCCATGCCCTGTGATTCAAATCATTTTCATGCCCATAAAAGCCATTCAGCAACATGTGAATTGGGGTCAAGACTGATGACACCTCATTAGGATGCAAATGCATTACCATAGAGGGGATGGCCACTCATTTATTAAATAAAAAAACAGAAACAGTCTAAAAATGTGTCATTTAAGATTGAGCATCATTTCCCAGCAGCTGCTAAAATAGATATGATTAATATACAAAACTTATTGCAGTTTGTGGAAGCAGTAATAATGCAAATTTTGCTCAAAAATAACAATTTAAAAAACATTAAATTGGAATTTTGGCTTTCTAGATAAAATGGCTCTGTAGCTTGTTTATTGTTAAGGCAGGTCCAGAAGGCTTATTAGCCCTCCATCACAAAAACAGATACTTTTACAAACACAAGCCTGCCCTGCCCTAACTGGTGTCACCAAATTAAATTATGCATAACAAACTAAAACACAATAAAATACAAGACGTAACGCATACAGGAAGACACAATGGAAATAACCATTCTGTTCTGAGGGCAAAGAAAACTTCCAGTCTGTTTTGAGAATGAAGCAGCTTTGGGCGGGGTTGTTAATTTATTACTGGTCACTTTTAAGAGGGACTAACCGATCACGAGCAACAACACTACTCTAATCGTATAATTATTTTAAATTTATAAATAAGTAGCCAAACATTATTGCTACAGGGATATTATATCAACTTTATAGCGATGCTATAGCAGGCAAAATGCCATAACTCATTTTTTTGCGTGACAGTGCAAAATCCCGGTTCTGGAGTGGGTTTTCACGCTGTGTGGGTGACAGGTAGATTGTCGGCGCGTTACAAAAGTTCCTTTACGTCACGTTGAGGTCCACTCAGCATAAAGATTACTGATAAAAATCGCAAAGGTTCAAAAATCGTAGCTGACAGCAAAGCGGAAAGGTTAACTTCCTGATTTCGACACCTTAAAGCAGGCGCGCTTCCAATAAAACGCACCAGATGATTACATGCACACATATCTGACATTTACATCCGCAAACAGGATCCTGGACGTGGACATACCTCTCTCCCGCTGTGATCCCCTCTTTTTATCCTGATATCGCCGCTCGTTAGTCCATTCTGGTTCAGATGGGACTTTAAGTTATCGCTGGCAGCAGTTCTTGCCATGTTGGTAACTCACTGACGGAGCGGCTGTTCTGCTCTGCTCTGTGTCAGGTAATCACACCGATGAGCTCTGTCAACTCCTAAAGGTGACTTCCTCGTTGTCAGTTGCTTTGGTTCAGCCTCTCGTGAGCTGTTGCCTTGTGTAAGAACATCTCTTTTTGTGTTAAACACGTCTCCAAACAAACAAAAAAAAAAGAAGTNCTTGTGTAAGAACATCTCTTTTTGTGTTAAACACGTCTCCAAACAAACAAAAAAAAAAGAAGTCACATTTCATTACTGTAATCTCGCTACTGGAAGCAGCTTTGTCTTCTCCTTTACCCTAAAATGAAAGTGAACACAGCTTATTAAAGCTGCTGTGGATAAGTGCCTCTGTGATAATGGCTATATCCATATCAAGATCATATTACACACACGTTTTGTCTTAGTCTGTGTCTGAAATTCCTTTTGAGTCCCTATTTGCGGTTTTTTTTTTTTTTTTTTCTTTCTTTCAAATAGCATGTACAATTAAGAAACAATTTGTGCAGTTAGGGGAAACAGATTTGCATTTGGTTAAATGTCATTTATTGTAGCTTGGCAAGTTCCAAGTAGAGATAAAATGGTAATAGTTATCTTTACTTACTGTCAAACTTTTCAGATGGTTTTAAATATGCAATGACACACAAGTTTTGATTAATAAATTCTTACCTAGTACAGAAAGATTTAACTTGCATATAATTTCCCTAAATAACCTCTTCAACAGAGTGATTTTAATTTTTTTTTTTGTGTGTGTGTGTCCAGAAATCCTCTACAACCCCACATATAAATTATCTGAGGCCAAACAGCTTCCAGCTAAAGCCTAAATGTTTGGGGAAAAGTGAAAGTCTGAGGGGGTAAATCAGGTGAGTAGGATATGCTGAACTACTTCAAAGCTACAATTATGGTTAGCAGCCATGAAGTATAATCACATATGTTGATGAATCTTGTCCTTGTGGGACTCACGTACCTCTGGAACTCATAAGTTCTGTTCACTGAGCTCAAATGAATCTGACACTGTAGGAATTATGTCCACATAAAAAAAAAAGAATACTATAGCGCTTGCTCACTTTCTTATGTGTCAGGATCAGAACTCTTCTCCTTTATAAATTTACAGTTTTCACAATTGAGATATGTAATATATATATATAGATACTTTCATGACCTTGACAGAGAACTTCTTTTCATGCTTGCACTCTTTCACAGGGAAGTCAGAGATCATGTTTAGCTACATCTGGAGCTGATGGGGTTTCAGTAGTTGGACCAAGGACTCTTCGTAGGGCAAATGCTGGCCAACACAGGGGCTTGAACACACTATTACTGCTGTTTCTCAATAACCAGAATATGTTGCAGAGTACATGAAACTAAATACAGTGTGCTTGTTATGACAGCTTTAAAGCAGTACCCTGTATCTGCAGCATTATAGTACTTATTGTAGCATTACTGCATCTATTGTAACATTATTTGGAGCTCCGTGGACAAGATGTTGCAATTTTAGTGTTTAGAGTTTCTTGCTGCGGTCACTCTTTTCTAGTTGATAATTTACAGAAGTCTCATAAATCACACACACTGTAACTGGCATTGGTTCCAGCAGAACAGCCTCGTAAAATTACTTCTGTATGCATGCACATTATTGACAATTTTGTGTCTGCCTGCATTGTTGAAATTTCCCCTCCTGGGCAAGCACAAAGAGAGTATTTGTTAGTAAAAGGTCAGTGCCTACTCAGTGATATTGTAGTACGCGTACATTACGGGTACACATTATGCGGGACATGTTTGGTATTCTAGTAGGCATTTGTAAGGATGGTGAGGGAAGTTTCTTTACATATTGACACCGGACCTGTTTGGGTATTGTTGAGCTTGTCTCTTGAAGGCATACATGTGCAGAATATAAGAAGTACATGGTCCAAGTGTTACTCTTGAGGAAAACTTAAAGGACCATACTATCTATTTTGCATGTTTGAGCCTAATATGTTAAATTTTCATACATGTAAGGTTACTGACAATCATTTCCCAAAGCATACTACTGGAACGGTGAATAAAATTTTTTTTCCTACCTTCCAGACCACCATTTGTTTCAGTTCATTCTGGTACGCTATTAAAATCAACTTGTTGATACTTGAAATGTTCTTGGGATAGGTAATCCATTATCATGAACAACACGTACATTCAGGTTTTTTTCAAAGTTTCATGATTCTAGCGTTTAAGCTCAATAAAAAACGCAGAGTAAATGTATGTCTCCACCAAGGAATATAGTCCCAAAAGAAGACCTGCGTTTATCTAAAAATTTAAATGACTGTGACTTCATAAGGCTNAATATAGTCCCAAAAGAAGACCTGCGTTTATCTAAAAATTTAAATGACTGTGACTTCATAAGGCTGCGTAACTATGTATTAGCAGGCAAGACATTGATTTTTAAGGTGGGTGTATCGTTGAATATTTGATTATGAAAGATTAAGAAATTTTGCAAAATATCAGGAAAGCTGAAATACGGCTTTATCCTTTGGGAATTGATTGTCAGTAACCTTACATATATGAAAATTGAATATACAATTAGGCCTCAAACATGCAAAATTAGTGGTATGGTCCTTTAAGAGAGGTTGGAATGCAAATACAGTACATGTCTGAACATCATGCCCTGTGATGAAGAAATGTTTGGATGACAGGTCTACCTACTATCTTCTTTCTCTTTTGTTTTTCTACTGTTTGTGTGTGTGTGTGCGTGTGTGTGTGTGTGTGTGTGTGTGTGTGTGTGTGTGTGTGTGTATGTGGGGACATGGTACACATTTGATCGAAGAAAGCTGCAATATGGGACATTTTACAGCCAAACACCAGTTTGTTATACTTGACATGTCAGTATCCGATGTACCCACAAATCATTTAAATGCGTGTCATTTATCACTACAGGGTGCAGACAACATTCAAAGTTTCGCACGTGTCATTCCTTCCACGATATGGTTACTTTCCCCCAACCTACTCGCGCCGTCTCTTTGACATATGTCTAGAGTTTTTTAAGGCTTCATTTAAATTGCAAAGCTGGTTAAACCAGCGCCTGCTTGAATGCATTGTGTGGTGTTTTGGTTGAAAAAACTCGGGCCCCAAGGGACGACACGTGTCATCCGCCGTCACTTTAGAGCCGCCTTCGTTTCACACTAACTGATGAGGGTTGGTGTTGTCTAATAACTCCAGACCCCTTGTCAGAGAGGGTGGGAGGAACTCTGGCTGACACTTGCATTAGGGGAAAGCAGAAAGTCTGACGGAAGAGCACTGAGAGATCGTGGGTGTTGTAGTTTGAACAAACTAGAAAGAATGGGACTTGTTTTGAATTCAGATTAGTCAGCCTGCATCACTGCAGTCTTGAGGCACCCAGCTGGTGATCACCACCTAATCAATCAGTTATATTCCAAAAAATATGAACATATTTGATTTCACTTTTCCAAAATTAAATATTTTAAACACTTGATAATCAACCAAGAAATGGCTCTAGCACTTAGTCAGTGAAAGGTATCCGCTGCTTTCACCTCCTTTTATTTGGGCTAGGAGTCTTGAGTGGAACTGTCACAGTGGCTGGTGCTGTCTGACTCCACTAAAGGACTGTCTTCTGCCAGTGGGATCACATGTAACCTACATCTGCAATTCTTCTTCTTTATTTTAATCAAAAGAATGCATGCTGTTCAATTTGATTTCACAAATATTATAAGTCAGTTTGCACCTTTTTGCAGTTTCACGTATCCAGCACTGTACATTCTGTTGAATATGTTGTTGTCATAGGCATTTGCACTCAAACATTGTGTACTTAGCCGTAGCTGATGAGTCTTTAAGAATGATAAAATGGGCCCACCTCCGCAGGGAAATTTCCATTCCAAATCAGCATCTTTCATATTTTTGCTGTGATTAAAGAGAAAACTTATTTTTGTGGCATGCATCCAGTTTGATATTGATTGATGTTTTAATTGCCTTGATGCTTTTATTCCTCACCTTGGCTCCTCTCCTCCGCATTTAGAATGATGAGATGCAGTTTTTCTTCTCAAGAAACGACAAAGAAAATTATTTTGAAGGCACCATAAAATAAATTCCGCACTTTGAATGCACGAGAATGGCAGAGAGATGTGTGTGGAGAGTAATCTGCCACAGAGCCCAGTGGGATGTCTCAGTTTATGTCGCTGTTATCCGAATGTCATGTCAATTGGCTTTCCTTAAAGACGCCATGCATATCAACCCATGTGGGAACTGCTTGCTTGTTGTTAATCAGGTATATTCACAATTCATTTTGCATATCTTAGTTTTCTTAAGAATTTATTTCTCTATTTAAATGTTTAAAATAGGCACTATAAAATATTTATTTGTAAATGAAACATTAGTAAGAGACAAGGATTGTCTCCACTTAGTGGCAGTGCAGGGTACAGCACCTCAGGTAGGCTATACCAGGGGCTCCCAAACTTTATCATGTCAAGGACTCCTAAATTGTTGCATTCTCCAGCTGCCCCCCCCCCAACACACACACACACATACACACACAAACACACACATACCTTGAAACATATTACCCAGCCACATACTATTCAAGGAATAGTAAAATCAGATTAGTTATTCATACTTGCAGCATACTTTCTATCAAATTTATTCACTCAGTATTAGTTCAACATACATTTGAATAATATTAGCCACAATATTCAATATTTATATATGTCTGATCAGCATTTCTTCCTTACGCTTAAAAAATTCAGATTTTTCTGCCTTACCTGGGTGTTTTTGTTGTGTCTTAAAAGTTTAGGTTTTAAACACTCATTGGAAAGGGTCTCAGGACAGAGAACACACTTTGGGATAACATGTCCGTCTTTCCTCTTTGCTACAGTAGAATCACATAGGCAGACTCCTGTGGTGTTTTACTCTGGTCTGTGTTTTTTTTGTTTGTTTTTTTTTTTTTTTTTTTNTTTTTTTTTTTTTTTTTGCTGCTAGGCCATTATCATACTGTATCTTCATCAGGTGTATTCCTTTTCAGAAAGTTACCCACCATTCAAAGATTGCAAGGTAGCTAATGAGCGAGATGTAAAACGTTATGATAGTTGCTCCTATCAGCTTGCTAGCTAGTGTAACATACGGTAACTTTGGCAACTTCCTAATGTGGTAGTGACATTGTCAGATGATGGACTGATGAAAAATGCCACCTGGTTAACTGAATGTGGTCGAAATTGAAAAGAAAAAGTAGTACATTGCTTATTTTTGTATTCTTGTCATAAAAATATATATTTTAAGTTAAATATTTTATCTATTTGTTCTTTCAAATTTCTCCCTCTTTCCATCACTCGTACGTTGCAGTGGGCCCCCCTTGCGGTCCCCCAGGGAGCCATGGCCCCCACTTTGAAAAAGTATGGAATATACTCAAGTGCACAGGAACGTGCACACACACACACACACACACACAGAGAGAGAGAGAGATGCTTGTTAATCCCATTCCACTTCTGTTTTCCCTGCATTGGCAATATTTCATTCAAGGGAAATGTGTTTGTTCTAATTGATAGAGAGGGCTTTCACAGACATAGTATGTGGTCTTTCTAATACTTGTGGTTACATGCGGATCCATCCAGGATTTAAGTGTTTATGGATGAGCTCATGTCATGCTGTGCTGTTGGAAGCCAGATATAATGCAGAGCTATATTTAAACTTCCCCTGGGGTGCCATTAAATCATGTAATTTCTTCATCAGGCCTGGCTGACCTAATTTTAATACCCACATCAGACAGCATTAAGAAAAAAAGCATTAAAACGAAGAATGTTACATTTTGAATCTGCTGCGGTTTCATAGATTTACATTTTACATTTCAGCCGCTTTGCTGACACTCATAGCGCGAGACTTACAATGAGCACAATAGCAGGATAGGCACCAAATCCTTACATTTGAATTCCAGAATGGCAGGAGCGTGATATTATGTGTAGCGGTACAGTTTTGTGTTTGTCTGTACTGCCTGCCAGGAGGGAGAGCTAAAAGTGTGGCTATGTATAGTTCTGTAAAGAACTCAATCCCATTTGGACCACCGAAAGAAATGAGGGGGAAAACAATCATAAAAAGTTGATGCATTAAATAGCTGCGTAATTTTAATTTTTTCTTTGCCACAGATAAGGATACTAAATGTGTCTTCACGCAGCAAAATAGAGTATGAAACTTTAATTGTATGTTATTTTTGGGGAAAGAGGGAAGAGACTGAAACATCACTTTGTATTAAAACCTTATATACTGTCAAATTCGAGTAGGCTTAATTTTTTATTTAGCAGCTAAGAGGCTTTGCATTGGACAGCAAGTACTATTGATGCTGTGGACTGTACAAATGTTTGCAATTAGTCCCACTTGATGGCAGAAGCCCCAGAATGTTAGCTCGTGTAGCTGCAGTATTCCTAACCTTGAGTGGGTGTTCACATCCTCAGGGGATGGAAGATTCTCCTGCACTTGTTTCTGTTCAGAAGCAAGTGGGAGAGGGTGGGGGGAAGACAGACTGTGAGACAGATATTTATAGAGAGAGTGGGAGAAAGTGAGATTGTGGCTTGAAAGGTTAAAGTAAATGGAGCTGCAGAATGACAGAGAAGGAGAATGACAGATTTGTTGGATGAAATAGGGAGATGGTCGGGCAGAGGATAAAGATAAGGCAAGAAAATAGTGAAATAGATGACGCTTTAGACGTGATGTGATGTGTCTCTTTGGGGTATGTTGGCACTTTATTGTCTGTACTGACCCTAATTAAGCCCTGCAGATATTGTGATGACTCATCGAAGAGCTTCAGAGACCGTCTTCTTAAGTACATCTCATATTTACCATTGTTTTTCTAGAGTGCCATCCCGTCCCACAAGCTCCCATTTGCTGCCAGTCACTGATCTTTAACTTCACTACGTTCTGTCCTTAAAAGCAGATTATGTTTTATGAGATGAGTTTAAAATATTCAAATCTCGCAAAAATAATATGGGTAGCTGAGTTTAAGAGAAATAGGCTTTGCTGAAGTGTTATTAATGTTGAATAGCTCATTCATAAGTCAGGACGTGAACCCCAAAGTCTTAATATTCTCATCTGGGTAGAATTATGGCACTGAGCAGACAGCTAAACTAGTAAATTGCTTCCTCTGAAGTCAAGATGTGTTTGTCCTTTTTTCCCTGCTCTGACAACTGATAAACTGGTTCTTCCAGACATCCAGCAATCCTTGGGCCTTGCGACAGTCAATCTTTGCAAGGCTCCAGGCTCCCAGTGAGCACCCCTCCCCTCCAGCTGTAATTACTGGTCCGTACTTTCTGGGATCGTCCTGACCAGGCCCCACCGAGACCCCCACACTAAATCTCCCGGATGGCGTTAGTCAGCCATCCAGATAGGTGGTTGGACAGCCAGGAAAGGCAATGGCCTCCTGCAAGTGAGCACCTCTCTAGGGTGGCTGATGTATGGGACAACGTGGGTTGATTTTAAGGGATAGTTTATCTCCTCTGCACTGGGCTGCTCCGAAGTCATTGTCACACTGAACAAATGTGTCCCGCAGGATAGATGGGAGTTTGCTTTATGCAGGATGGGATGTAGAAAATGTTGTCTTGTGGACACACTGCCGACGACACACACATACACACACACACACTGGTGCTGACAGGTGTTTTCTTGGTGTAAAGGGAAGAGTTTAGTAGGGCTGGGCCATCATGAAAAGGAATGAATGAGGATATGCTGCAAAAGCCGTTGGCTGCAAAGGTGTTCAGCATTGCACTTTTGTATGCATATATGTGTGTATGTGTATGTGTGTGCATATGTGTTACATTTGTTTAGGCACAGCACATAACTAGGATATTGCAAATGCTTTCTTCATAAGGGAGACATGGTCAAACTAGCAGCAGTTTTATTTGTCGTAATTAATAGAAATTGTGGAAAGTAAGAAACACGATTGAAGGAGGAAAAAGAGCTTAGAGCATTAACAAAATGCATATTATCATTGGATATCTCTGTCTTTCAGTTTCCATTTGCTTATTATTGCCTATTATGAAACATAAAAAGCGTATAGTCTGATTTTGATGGTGGGAGCTGATTGGCCTACAGTGCTGTTGAGCTTTAGTAGCATTTGTTTCAAGGATGTTTGGGGCTTTGTCCTTTCTTCTTGTATTCATGTTGAAATGGTTCCTCCTGCGTATTACATTAGAATGAGCCATAAACCATTACATTGAGCTTTACAAAATGAGAGGGACTGATAAAGGTTATCTGAGTGGATTTCTTTTGATTTCCATCCATCTATACACTTTCCACTGATTATCTATGTCTATTATGTTACCCAGATGTCCCTTTCCTGAGCCACATCCTCCAACTCTTCCCAGATGATTCCAAGATGTTCCCAGGCTAGATGGGATAAATAATCCCTCCACTGTATTCTGCATTTGCCCCATGGGTTCTTCCCAGTTGGATGTGCCTGGAATACCACCCCAGTGAGGCATCCTGATCAGATGCCCGAGCCGCCTCAGCTTTCAGCATGAAGGAGCAATGGTTTTACTCTAAACTCCTCTCTGATGTCCAAATCCCTCACCCCATCCGATTAGTCCCCTTGCAGAGAAAAATAATTTCAGCCACTTGTATCCTCAATCTCATTCTTTTGGTCACCACCCAGATCTCATGACCAGCTAGAATGTGGATCTACCAGTAAACTGAGAGCTTTGCCTCAAGGCTCAGCTGTTGATTTCCTATAATAAATGAAACACTGTAAATGAAAGAACTGTAAATGTAAAATTAAATAGACAGCAGTTCATTTTGTAATGCACAACTCTGAAGGATTCAACAAAACTAAATTCTGACATTAAAATAAAGTGACTTTAAAATTGTGCTGTACTTAAAAAGTACATTAATCACATTCTGCACAGTCATTTACAACCATGTCTATCAGTGTCAGTCTAAAACCGAAAGTGGGACCAGTTGTGCTTTGAGCTGGTCTGGTGTGCAATCAAATTTGCATTAGCAGAAAAAATTGAAAGAGAAATAAAGCGAACAACCGAGACATAGCTGAAGGGGCTTTTTTTTTTTTTTTTTTTTAAAGCCTCTCAGTTGAGGACTGTTATTATGAGAGCATCAATCCACATTACGACACACTGTTCCACCACTTGCTTACAACACCCCACCGGTCCTCGAATGAGAAAATTACAGTAACTGTACTTAAAAGTCACATTCAGTATTTGTTGTTTCTCATCAGCATGTTAATAAGCCTTATAAACCACGCAGAGCTTTGTCTTCTCACTGCACTGCAGTATTTATGCTAGCTAGTGTGAGGTGACATGGAGAAGGGCTGACACTCGGTGTTCTCTGAGGGTTTTTTTTTTTTTTTTNTTTTTTTTTTTTTTTTAACTCGTCTGTCTCCTGTGGACACAGCTACTGATTCTGCTGGCAGAATTCTGCTTCACTCTCAGTAGTCTCACTTTAGAGGAGTGCCAGAAAAAATACGAACAGGTCGATACAGAAAAACTCCTAGAGCAAAGAAGGAAGTTAATGGTTCACTTTCACCCTATGAAAGAGGAATCAATAAAACAAATGAAAGCACTTAGAGTATTTCTCAAATGCCTAGCATGTTCTTTAAAAGCAGTTGGTTATCATATTGGGTGCACATTATTATTAAGTATTTGTAAGTATCCTTATTTGAGTTTGTTAAAATGTGTTTATACAGCAAGTAATTTCATATAAACCGTAAGTGGCCGTTTTCAGCTCCTAATGCTCACATGATTCCACAGTGGTTTACAGTGGTTCGTGTCGCAACTACGGTAGAACAAACTCACTCCAATCTATATCAAATTAATAGGTGACTTTTTTTTTTATATCTTATGGTTTGGTGCTAAAAGCCAGAGTGCTAAAATCTCACCCTTGTTGTGTGTAATGCCCTGATTTTGCACTCAGCTAGCAAAACGCAGTTCTGCTGTGTGTCTTCTGGTCATGGTACCATCACCACGGTGATCAGACTGCTACACATTTAGTTGGTTTTTGAAGCCAGAAACTAAAGGTCTATTTTATACTGATACTTTTTGTACTTATGTACCAATTATGCCCTTAAATTTGGACAAATTTCATGCCAAAACTTCGGAAGTATTCAAATTGCCCAATTACTCCTAATGATTTTATTCTGAAACTACATCTAGATAAAATTGCATTAGGATTAGCACCACTTTATGGCTGACCGCACAAAACTAAAACATTTGCGAATCTGTGTAACTTTGCTAAACCAGGATTGTCCAGCATATCCTTAGAGTGGTACCACTGGCTTATTTCTGATAAAAGGTCATCTGCCTTGTATATCATGCTGATACTGACCAGGCTATATTACAAACCAAGACAGGCTAATCCTGTTTTCCAGAATTGTTATGTATTAATTGGACACTGGCATGTGGTGATTTTAAGTTAGCCCTGATGATTTGGTTATGGTAGAACTCTTGATAGTTGTATGGGGAAATGACATATTGAGAATGATGAAATGATGAAGGCTGGCTGTGACACTGGTGGCAACCTGCCTGCAAGCCCAGAGGCACGGGGGTGGGNAAGGCAGGAGGGGTGGCAAGTGAATGATGGACATGTGTCAGCCCTCCTCCTATCGTAAATGCTGAAGGGGGACAAGATTGGCTCACTAATTGGATCAAGATGTAACAGTTGCTGTCACTCATCATCATCTTCACTAATATGTTCGGAGGCAAAAGTCAAGCAGTCAGCTGAAGCATAATAATGAATAATCAGCTAAGGATATATTTTCAGTCACAAAACGTCTGTTGACATAGTTCTTGTACAAATAAGTGTCTCTTTACACAAAGCTATTCCTTTAATTATTGAACATCTGTAGGTTTAGTTTGCAGGACAATTTTGGAGAGTAACTCCATGAGACAAAGCCTTACAGCAATTTATGTACATATATACTTTTTTAAGTTTACACAAACTGTCCAAAAGCAAATAATTCCCATAATAATAGTAATACCATGGACTGGCATGGTGGTCGTAATAGAATACAGGTCTTGACCTTTCTGTGTGTATAATTTGACCTTGATTTGCTTCCTTGTTTCAGAAGCCGCATGCGACGCCCAGAGGGAAATAACGCTAAAGAGACGAAGAGATGAATCCAGCCTCTGGAATTTACTGTGAAATTAAAGGGGCGAACATTATTCCAGTGAGCCACTTAACCAGTGTGAAAAACAGATAGTGACAGTGATAACGAAGCAGGTAATGAAATGGTAAGTGCATTTTCTACTCTTATATTTGTACCACTCCTTCACATTTTGCATCCTTCTCATACTATAATGCTAGAATAACAGTGTTTGAGTTGATGAAACATAAATAATGTTGAAAGGCAGCTTCATAGTGAGACGATTCAATTTTCCATAACAGATTCTTTCAGGGCTTTTCTTCTACAATTCAGATATTGGTCTCAAATTACTGCAAAACAGTTTTTTAGCAGATATAATTAAGCTTAATTTACTGTATAATTAGATTAATACGCTACCAAAAAGTGCTCTGTCTACTGTTTTAATAGCTATTTAATGCATGCAGTTGGAAGTGTCTCCTCTCAGTAATTCCTGCCCTCGAATCTAATGATCCGAACAAAGAGAACCGGTTATATGGTCTAATTTAAGTGGCTTTTAAAAGCCACTAAGCTCTCATTTCCATAACCCACTAACTGGGAAAACAACAGCAATTATGAGACTGGTATTAGCGTGAAGTGACACCCCTGAGCTACAGTCGTACAGCAGGTGGGTAATTGGCCTTGAGCTGTACAGTGGGCACTCGGTGGGATCATCCTCGTCTCCTTATGGGGACGCCGGACATTCCAAAGGGCACACTTATCAGCTCCCTGCCCTTTTTAGTCAGATACACCTCTTTATAATTAACCAAGCGAGATGAGACGGGTCAGAGAGATTCTGTAACGAGCTTTTGCTGAACTTCTGATCGCATATGTACAGTAAATGCGCTTCTCCCCTCCAGCCATACACTCTTGCTATAACTCCACAAGATCTATACAGAGTATTTGCATGCAGACAGCATGTTAGGGAAGGAGAGAGAGAGAGAGAGAGAGAGACGGGAGTTTCATTGCTGAGAATGAAATTGAACTCCGGAAGCCTTCCTGGTGTTAATTGAGGTGTAATGTGATTTGTTTTGCTGGCCCCTTCCAGCAGCCCTTCCCAGTCCATTGAATCAGATCCCCTGTGACCGCTCTCTAATGGCCTTGGTTAAGTCTGTGTGCTTTAAACAACCCTCTGCCGCCTAAGTTAAAATGATAAGGTTAATGCTGCAATGGCACGGTGCAAAGTGAATAACCATTTAAGCATCCAGCACTGCCGCAGCGTTTTACATGGACTGTCCATAAAAACAAAGTGCTGTTTCCATGCAGGTGCAAGATCCTGTGGTAGCATAAACACAGGTGCAGTGCAATTTTTAAATCCATTGTTTTTTTTCGCACTTGTGCATATTATTCTTTTTTTTTTTTTTTNTTTTTTTTTTTTTTGTGGCTCTGAAAGGACCTGCTTGTGCTGAGGTGGGTGGAGTGGCACAGTTGAGATTGTGTTTATGCAGATCAGATGGTACAGTGCAATTTAGTTACTCTTTTTTGCATGAAATTGTGTTCACCTTGTCTTACAAATGCAAGCGCAGAAGGGATTTAGTGGAGGCGTGCACATATAGTTCACTTCAAAAACACACCACCACACTTTCATGTATGTATAGTTTTGCTTTTTTCATGTAGTACACATTTTAATGCATATCAAAGTACTTATACAAGCAAATGTAGATGCAGTAAGAGTCACCTGACTTAGTTGATTTAGTTGGCCTTGTTCACATTAAAAAAAATGCATTTTAACATTCATTTGCATTTATGCTACATGGAAATGTATATGAAAGTGAAAAAAGCAAAACATTAACATACTGTACATGAAAGTTGGTTATGTGATTTTGGAGAGGTCTTGTACTGACTAAAACCCATGAAAATTGCTTTTTGCCCTTGAGTTTGTGATAAAAAGTGGTCTGAGCAAGTGGAAATGCAAGTGCTTGATCTGCATAAATACAACCTCAGCTGCCCCACTCCACCCACCTTGATGAAAGTGGGTCCGTTTGGAGTAGGTGTCAGCACAAGAATGGACCACTGCTGGCTTTAGGGGTAACATTTCTAGGCACAAATTGTTGAAAGTCAACACCCAGTGGCCATTGGAAGAAGTGCATTTTTATGCTGTTTGGCAATTAACAGTTAACACTCTTTTTTTTTTTTTTTTTTNTTTTTTTTTTTTTTTTTGGCAGGAGGAATATTAATAGGAATGTTTCTCCATATATAATGAACTCTGAGTAATCCACAGCCTTAACTGTGAACTATCTGTTTTTTCTTTGCACAAGCCTACAAACAGACAATGCAAACAGCATTGACATGTACATGCAAAGACCCAGCTGAAAGATTTTAATGTAAGCATTTTTTATACTTTTGCAGGGTCAAATCATTTGCCGCAATACCATAATTCACTAGTGGGAACATGGAACAATGGAACTGTCTGTTCTATTACAAAAAGAATGAGCAACCAAGTGCAGGTCTGTGGGGAATATATTCATTTACGACAGGCATGCAGTCCTGTGGCGTGTTGAGGTACAGAATTAGTTATATCTGAATAAACCGATCATTCTCGTATGACCTTTCTGTATTAGTGCCACTGCACTGCAGTTCATGAATGTTTAATGGATAGCCTGGCTGTTTTGGGGCTGCCAAGCGGAGTTTGCTCCTGACATAAACATACAAACTCAAAGCCTATGTACTGCTTAAAATCAGTGGGTGTTAAGAAGAAGAGACACCAGAGGCATTATTTAACAAGTACACACATATCTAGACACACACAGAAAACAGATACAAATGCACACAAATTCCCTTTTTAAATTTTTATTTTCTCCGTCGTTGTCTCTCGCACATACTTGGAACTCATACGCATGCTCTGTTTTTATTGGATCTCTACCCCTGCTCGGTCCTTACAGGCATCTTGAGCAGAGATGGCAGAGTTGAAGTGACCCATATTCTCCACTGCAGTAACCAGCAAATAATTAAGACCACATCAGATCTAACACCCACAGACGCCTCGAATCAAACAGTCAGTCAGACAGACAGGCAGACTGTAGATGGATGGTGTATGGATAACAAGCACGGGCAGTGATAGATTGTGGTTGAAGAATAAGTACTATACAGTATGAAAGGGACTTGGTAGAGAGAGCAGGAACAACAAGATGTTCTGCTGGCAAGATGTCGCAACAACTTCTTTATAGTCTGGCCCACTACTTGCATCCCCAACACCTTCTCTCTCCCCCCATGTTTCCCGTCTAAATTATTCTGCTGAAAACAGCTATTAAAAAAAAAGAAACCAGCTCAGAAACCAAATCAGGTAAATTGTGGTGAAAAAAAAAAGATAATATTAAGACAAAATGGGAGAAAAATTGAGAGTGAAGTAACTTCTAATGTCAAATATTGGGATATTGTGTTGGTTTGGCTTGGTCACAGTATTGCAGCATTGAAGATGACAATTACCTAGTCATAGTCCCTGAAACACCTCCTCCACAAACAGCATCAATCAAATCAAAGTCTTTTCCTCTTTGTTCACAAGATAAATACAATCATCTTCTAAAACTTGTCTGACAGCATCCCGCGCTTCTAACTCTGCGGAGGAGATGGCACCAAGGGAATATAGTCAAGTGTGTCAAGAAGAGTGTATTGTATATGTTAGAGAGAGAGAGGGAAGGGAAAGGAGACTGGTTCTGCCCTTCTATGCCACATAAGTGTAGGCAAACTTTTATTTCAGTGAAGACTTAAATCTTGCTGCCAGTGTGGCACGGAAAGATTAAAAAAAAAAAACGTCTCAGGAGGTCTGAGGCAGCGATCGAGCAGATGAGTCAGCGAACCGACTGGACAGCATATGATTATGATTTGAATAAAAACGCTTTGGAACTCCTACTTGTGGTTACGCATTTGGCAGCTCGGTAGGAAATGCAGTATTTATAATTAAACAGAAGAAAACAGGTAAAAGAGCATTCATGCAGAATGTCAAATATGCTTTCCGTCATGTTATTCATTAAGTTGTTTATGTTTTGATAGTGATGGGCCACGTTATGCAGGTTATGATAAAAAGTAGACTAACTATATTAAACTCTCAACCAGCAAAACCGTCCCTCGCCCTGATGTCACCTCACTACTGGATTCAGACTTGTGTCATCTTCAGGCATCTCTTTAAATTTTCATTGGTTCATAGTTGAGAGAAGCGCTGAAGGGGGTAATAGATGGTAGAGCCTCTTCTGGGTCTGTGATGCAGAATGAGGGTCTCAGTGATAATGCATCAGGAGAAGAAATCCATCAGGACCATATCCATTTAATGCATGAAGCAGACATTTAATGCATGAATGTGTGCATGGCTTTGACTCCGGAGCTGTGGCCTGGCTAAGCGGCGAGGCCTCTGATCCTCTGGTCATCTGATCCTCTCATCCTCTTGTTCTCTGGTCCTCTGGTCCTCTGGTCATCTGGTCCTCTCATCCTCTGATCATCTGGTCCTCTGGTTCTGGTCCTCTCAGGGTTGTCACTGAGTACAGGTAGCTCAGATCTCAGGGACACAGCCACTGTCCCAGACATCATTCCTGCCCAGTTCCAGACAAAAGGATGAAACATTCATGATGTGTCTTTTCAACACATTCAACATTATTTGGTTTTGGTGTGTACCCCCCCNCTCCCGCCCCCAACTCCACTCTCCCACTTACCATCATATCTACCGGGGCTACTTGATAGAGCTTTCAGGTGAAAACATAAGCCTATGAATTTGCTCCTGCAGAGAAAAGCCTGGCATTTCTCTCTCTTTGTTGTGCATCTGACCTTTGAAAATATCACAGATTAAATCTTTAATTATTTATGGAGGCTAGTGGTGGTGAGAGAGGAGGTTGTTCCCATATGTGATGGGGTATTGTTACTGTAAGACATTTGGCCAGTGCACGTGGGCACATACTGAGATGCTCAACTGCCTATTTAACATCATTAAACAGTTTCGAGGAAGTCACTATCATATAATTTGCATTTATATTTTCAGTGATGTAGATTTTAAACTCTAATGTTGACTCTAATGCTGACTCTAATGTTGGGCTAAATTAGGGAGAATCTTCCAGCCTTAACCCTTAGATCTTCATTAGCTCATGACAACACAAACATCCCTGACATATTCATTTTTCAAAATTTGCTCAAAAAAAAAAAAAAAAAAACNAAAACAAAAAAAAAAAACAGCACATACATTAAATATGCTGTTTAAAAATGGTAGCTCCCAAGAGAATGGCTTTATCATTAGTGTTTGATATGCAAATTCTCTTTTTGATCAGAACTCCCCATAAATGTCAGGAAGGGACACTGGGGACTAGCTCAGTTAAACAGCACTAAGATGCATCATTGCAAACAAGCCATGTAATGAAAGGTATCATTTAGGTTGAGAGTAAATTAGAGAAGGAATAATGCAACAGTTCAGGGTGTTCCAGAAAATTGCTGATAGGAATTCAGAACAGTATCTATATAATGGTGTTCCAGCGGATGAACATTGCAATCTGTGGTTGGGAAATGGCCCTTATTGCTTTCAAATTGATTGTGAAGATGTTTCTCTTGAAGAAAAATGTGTGTGCTATGTCACTGATGGTGCAGCCTGCTAATATTTTTGGGCCCAAACTATGTTTAAGGCAAAATAAGTTTAAGGTAAAATGATCTTTGTAATGTATCAGTGGTATTTAAAGGGATCCTTTTTGCAGATGATATTAACTTCCTTTACTCAGGAAATAATTTAATGTGTTGAATACAGTATAAAAATAAATAAAATTACTAAAAAACTGGTTTGATGTAAATAAGTTATCCCTGAACCTTGAAAAAACTAAGTTTATGATATTTGTTAAGAGAGCAATCAACACAGATGCTCGACTGTTCATAGAAAATACAGAAATTGAGAGAGTAAAAGAAATTAAGTTTTTAGGTGTTATCATTTATGATAAATTGACTTGGAAAACTCATAGAGGCAATATAAAAAACAAAATATCAAGATCAGTAGCCCTCCTATATAAAGCCAAGGATGTGTTAAATGAAAAGGCATTACACCTCTTATATACAGTAGTACAATCATTGTTCCACAGGGCCATTGTGTAGAAGTTTGGGGACATGCCAGCAAAACCCACATAAATCAGTTATTTATATTACAAAAGAGAGCTCTAAGACTCATTATCAAAAATAATTATAAAGATCCTTCAAATCCATTATTTATTAATCTATGGATATTAAAATTTAATGATACTGTAGATTTTAGTGTTGGTCAGATCATGTATAAAGCTCAGAAACAGTTGTTACTAGAAAATATACAAGAGATGTTTAAAGAGAGAGTCAATATAACCTCAGAGTAATATGTATGTATAAGAAGCCAGAAATTAGAACAGAACTCAAAGACAGATGTACTTCAGTTAAAGGGGTCAATCTATGGAATAGCCTGGATAACGAACTTAAAATGTGTAAAACACTCACAAAGTTTGAGAATATGTATAACATTAATATTTTGAATAGATATAAGGAAATGGACATAAAGAGATAATGTGAAGTTTAGTTTATATCCACATACTGTACTGTAGATATTGTGTTATGAATTATGACATGTCTGAAATCCTAAGGAGCTGCTAGATGATAAATTAATTAAATTGAATAGTCTGGTGTGATGCAATGTTTAATTTTAGTGGGGTAGCCACATATGGAAAGAAGAGAAACGGTCGGCACAATAAGTTAAGGCTTCAGCCTATGCCTTTTTGCTCGTTTTTTTTTCTCCAGAAAAATATATATGCTTTGTTTATTGATATATGTATACATATTTATTTTGTTTTGATTATTTGTATGTTGATTTAGTTTTTTGCCAACCAAAATAAATGCATACTTAACAGCTCTTCCCATTAGCCTTCTTTGGCGTTTATCCCTGTTAAGAGCTATCAGGGAGACTTGGAAAAAAGTGCTGCTTGGCACCATAAGATATATTGACGAGAGACGTTTGTTTTGAATGAGAAATGGCTCGGTATGACTTGTCTATATTGTTGTCCACAAGGCTTCTGCTTTTCTTAAACCGAATTTCTGAAGTTCTGCTCTGACAACTTTGGATTCCTGTCAGGGTTTAGAAAATGATTCATTTAAACCTTCCACTCATTAAACTCATTTTTAAATCACAGTTTTATATGAATTGACAAAATCTCTTTAATCCCCACCACTAGAAACAACAAAATGATTGTATATTACCCCTTTTGACCTGGTCTTCTCATAGATTGATGGGTGATAATTGCCTCAAGGTTTATAGATGGGCGTTACGGTATTTT
This sequence comes from Lucifuga dentata, assembly GCA_014773175.1. Taxonomy (NCBI): domain Eukaryota; kingdom Metazoa; phylum Chordata; class Actinopteri; order Ophidiiformes; family Bythitidae; genus Lucifuga; species Lucifuga dentata. The sequence goes on from VXCM01000121.1 coordinate 23,608, forward strand.
GATCAGGTACAGTCCAGAATAATGTGTCTTGTGCCTTAAAGGACAGAGCACTTTGTATTCATTATTCTTATCCTAAAAACTGCTCACTTGAAAGTTGGAGGACATTCTTCAAAACTTAGTGAAGTGAAGACAAAAGTACAAGTATTCATTAATCAAAATCAGATTTTTTGTTTTTGCCCAGTATGAGAAATATCCTGGGATTCATCTCACTGACATAGAAACATAGCAACAACTCTTAAGTCTAATCAGAAAATATAGGTATACAATGTACACTGACAACAGAACCGCACATTTATCTAAAGAGGACATGCAGGTTCTACATAGTATACAGTAATTATTATTATTATTATTATTATTATTATTATTATTATTATTATTATTATATTCAGAAAGCTATAGGCCAGAGTCTAGCTTTATCTTTTTTTATCTGTCAATAGCTGCTACTTATTTTCTACTAAGCATACTGTAGATTGTTTAGATTGAGCTGCACACTCACAGTTCCACTCTTTATTACTGACACATTGATTTCATATGGATTTTTGCTTGGTCAGAATGTACTGTCATACAGTACAATGCTGTCATAGTTACCAGTTCTGCTCACACTGTAATCTAGGACAGTCTAGCTTGTTACACTGCTGAACACATACAACAGCATCTAATGCAAATGCAAGCGCAAGAAGATGTTGACGATTCAAAAAATTACTCAGAATCTGAAAAAGACCACATTTAAGGCTTTAGATGACCCAGTTTTGAGGCATCCATCTAGTGGCTTAGTTGCTCTGGAGGCTTCTGATTGTGGTATTTATGGAAACAGTATAGACTGTGTGTGTGTGTTTGTATTCTACATGTAGTCTGTATGCAAATATGTTTTTCTTGTGTTTGCGCTTCTACAGTATGCTGCTTTTCTTTTTTTCTTTGCTTGTGTTGGTTGGTACACATCCTTAGATCTCATCAAAAAACCAGCGACCTAGATATAATTAACCCCCTGATACCAGCAGAGAATTATATTTAAAAGTAGCACAGCACCCATCAATCTCCTGCGCATGTCAGGAGGGAGCTGCTCCTCGTGTTAAAGTAGGGTTACTAACACAGGGAAATATCTGAGATACACATGAACTCCCTGCAGCATGACAGGCAAATGCTCAGAGAGACGTAGCAGATAGGTGATGGAATGAATAAGCTCGTCTCAAGGCTTTTCTCCTGGCTGACAGGTACTTCATATGAAACACAGGGATTTTTAGAAAACGAGCTTTTGTTTTTGTAAGAATGAGTAAAACTTAATGAAAGAGAGACAATTAATGCCTTGAATGTGAATCTTTTTTTGGCAGTATATTACAGAAATGCTTGAAAGCAAATTTATTTTTCCTCAAATATCCACTTGTAATATACTGTATATTAAAAAGGTGTAATTTCCATTTGGCTACACAGTCAACTTCATCTTCTTTGAGCTGAATGAGCATATTATCACACGCTGCTTTTAAGAATATTCACCAACCCATAAAGACACTTTCCTTTAATCTGATTGTCTGATTTGACTGTTGATTTGTTTATGCATATCAATATGGGAATACATGTTTGAACCATTTTCTTCAAAATGGCAGCATGATTTATGTCTGGTGTAGTTATTATGGTGATAGGATAAAATTAACCCTTATGAATCCTATCTGGTCACATCAAAGTGTGTAATATGAGTCATTTTGTCAAGGCATTCACCCGCATGTTTTTTTTTTTTTTTTTTTTTCACATTCTCAGGAGATTGATTTTCTCTAAAGAACTGTTAGAAGATGAAGATGCATAAATTATGAGTTAGTTCTACTATTGCTCACATGCTCACAGTATGTCGTGGAGTGGTTGCTTACTGAGAAAAGGGAAAATTAATTCAAGGACATAAAATGAGGATTGATATGATTACAGGCAAAGACGTAATGCTACTTTGAAAAGGAAATTATGAACTGTGCACAATGATTAATCATAGATTATCACAGCACTCTCAATAACATTTTGGGTAGCTGATTGGCTTAATTTTAGTTATATTCTTAACAGTGGGTGGAAAAGTACAGATTTTGGCAAGTATACTCATCTTCACTACAGTGAAGTCTCCTAAACTGCTCAAGAATGGAAATAATTTTGAATGTTGTGACTGTGCACATTGAAATGTAACATAAAAAGTAATCTTAAATGGCATCACAGCAGCCTTTACATATTTTAAATTCTTAAATTAATTTTAATGTCACTGTAATGTTGTAAAATATTCCTATTTAGGGACTCATAATGGTCCTCTATCACTCAGTATTGAATTTATATGAGGTGATTTTAACTAGCTTGATGGTGTATTTGTGCTTTAATATCATATAGAAGCATACACTATGTTCTGTTGTAGCTATTTATCAGTGAATGTGTAGTATTTTTCTCATGTGTTATATGTATGATATTAAAGGGAGTGTTTTATTTGAATAGTATTAAATCCTGGGTTTTGTTTTTTTTCTGTATAATCCAGAGGTTCTTTAAATAAAGGGGAAGAAATTTGTTTGGCTGTCAAAAGAGCTAATGTATTAGTCAAACTTGCACATAAGAGGAATATTCATAGCACACCCAATGCAGCAGTAAAATACAGCACTAATGATACATTATAGTACCACCTGACCGAAAACATTCTGCTGGGTATTATCAGCTAATTGCCCCAATTTACTGCCTAAAACTCGAGACCTATGCAGCATATTTATCTTGTTTTTCAAGCTTTCTTTGCAAAATAATAATTAAAAAAAAGAAAAAACTACAATGCTTACTGTATGTCTTACAGGACAGAAATGGCCTTTAAAGAGCCTTTCCCCCTTTCCTTCTTACTGCATAATGCAGCAGTGCTGATGCATGTTTCCTCACCCTCCCTCTGGGAGGTGTGAACAAAGGGAAGGAAGGAGTGAGACAGGAAGAAGAGGTNCCTCACCCTCCCTCTGGGAGGTGTGAACAAAGGGAAGGAAGGAGTGAGACAGGAAGAAGAGGTGGATAACACAGAACCCAGTCAACTTCAATAAGTGCAATGTCCTCCTACTCTTGTTCTGGAGATCAGAGCTTCTAGTTTTTGTAGAGGGAAAGAGTAGCAGTAACCCAATACCCAATACCCAATTTTTTTTTTCATCCTCCTGATTCCATCACATCTGTGCAATAACAATATACCACTTGTCACTTTATCCCTACATAACATCCCTTTACAAATGTATATAGTATTATATATTTTTCTTCGTGTATTTTTCTTTTTGCCATTTGCACAGTACAGTGTTATATTTTGTTTTAATACTTATCTGGTATTATCATTTTTCTATTATCGGTTTTCTTATTCTCAACCTTTTTTTTTTTCTTTTGTAGAAGTGCTCTTATTATTTTGTTCCTTTTTACTGCTGAGCTGACCCGTTTCTCTCGTGAAACACATTTCATTGTACTGTTGACCCTGTGTTAACATACATATGACAAATAAATCTAATCTGAATCTGAATCTGAATCTGAATCTGATACCTTATGTGGCAGAGCTAATAAACACAGTGCTTACAGTAGGTAGTCCACACACACTCATTAAATCTGCAGGTTTTCTTTGATCAGAGAAAGCAAATCAATCACAGCTGGAGATACCAAAAAAAACCAAAAAAAAAAAAAACCNATACAGTGGGGTCCAAAAGTCTGAGACCACTATGAAAATGCTTCTATTTTGCATTCTTTTTGAATTTAATACAAGATGTTTCATTACAAATAATAATATCATTTTCACAATTTGAGTGAAAAGTTGAATCTTTGAAAAATATGCATGAATTTCAGAATATCTTAGTATTTGGTGTGCCCCCTTTTGCTTTAATGACAGCATCACTCCAGCTGGCATCGACTCCACAAGTTTGTGTAAAACCTGATGTGGCAAGTTATCCCAGCATGATTTCACAATGTTCCAAAGAGCTTCTTGTGATGAAAGACTTTCTGATTATTTCCAGATTTACACGGAAAACATCACAGACTTTCAATGTGGTCTCAGACTTTTGGACCCCACTGTACATATGATGATGATATTACATGGACAGCATCAAATCCCTGCGCCTGATGTTACTTAGTGAGAACAGGAAGAAATTAGTACTTCACAATATGTGAGGAGTTAAATTAGTGAACACGTGTACAATAAGATGACTTTTCTCAGTCCTTGTCAGAACAGTGGTGTTAGTGAGAATCTTACTGGCACACAGTTCTACCCCGGGGCTCAGGGATTACATGTGCTGCGTACATTAAAGCCTCTAAACCCTCGCCTCCACAGAGCTGCTCTGACTGCACAATCATCCCCCTCACTCTCAGTTCTACTACACTGGCAGCGGGACCTCCATTCTCCCAGGGTGCTGGCCGCTTACTTTTAGATCAGCACAGCTCTGCAATGCCCATGAAGGTCAAAACATGACTAAATTAGTCAGGTTGCCTCCGTGTTCACTGGTAGTTCAATGTCTAGCTCACTCGCAGCTCTGTATGGCAGGTTTTTTAAAGTCTGTGTGTGGAAAAAAGATTTAAGCATAATCAGAAGAATTTAATGGCCTGTCTTTCTGACATTAAATCTTGGATGGCACCAAATTTTCTCCAGCTAAATGAATCGAAATCTGACATTCTTTCATGTGGCCCTCATTCGCTCACTGCTCTTCTCCCCTCTAAACATGACTATCTATCTACACGTCAAAGACAGTTTAACCAATTCTCGTGGAGAAGGTCATATCTACTTTTATTTCCTCTTGATTGGACTTTTGTAATGCACTTTACTCGAGACTTTACCCAGTTTTAAAGGATTAGATTGTGTCACCCCTGTTCTTGCCTCTCTCCGCTAGTTGCCTGTGAGTTTTAGAATTAAATTCAAATCTGATTTTAAAGCTTTACAAGGTCAAGCACCCAGCTATATAGTAGAAATGTTAATTGCATATGAACCACAGCGCAGCCTGAGATCCTCAGGCAGGGGTCTCCTCTTTGCTCCATACTTGCCTGATTATCAAGAGTGACAAAGCTTTCTGCTGCCTGAGGATATCAGACTAAATCTCTTAAAATTTACTCTTACAAGGCTTTTTTTTGTAATTTTTAGCTCTCTTTTATTAATTACCCATTTCAATTCACACTCCTTTTGCTTTTATTCTATTTCCCTTCATTTTTATTCTTGTGTTTTCATGAATTTTAAATTGTGCTTCGCTCTGACTGTTTTCCACAGACTGGTACACAGGCATACACACACTTATTTGGAGTACAATGACATGAGAGCAAAAACATATATGCACACACTCACACACACACTTGCATCGACACATCCGCAACCGCAAGCATGTGAAATTTCAAGGGGTGAATTGAGGACCTACATCCACAGGAATCTGTGCAGAGCAAAGCGTATTCAATTAGCCTCTGGCAGTTCCTCACACTTACCTATCGTATCATTGCATCACATTTCAGTATCACACTGAGGTGTGCCGCCAACGCACTGCTGACACATCAAAGGGCTGCAGCAAATTCACACTACTCCTCGGAGCCTCGCAGCAATGTCGCAGCCGTTCCTGAGGTTAGCCAGGCAGGCACGGGATGAGGCCAGGCATGACTAAAGCTCCTCAGCTGCCATATTAAAAAATGCAAGTCTCTATTTCCCACTTCGATGAGTTAAAGTTATCAGGCAGCCTGTGGGTAGGGCTTGATGGGTTCCTGGTACTTGGCTTGGTTAATTCTTAGGTTAAGGTGAGAGAGACGAGCTGGATCATAAGATAACGATTTTTAGATATAGTCCTTTTCTGATGCCCATTTTTTGCCCTATTTCACTTTGCTGGAAGTGTTAACTTACCCATGTCCTGTACTTTAAAAATGTAGACACACGAACAACACTGGTGCACAGCAAATGCAGGCCATGTATTCAGCGTATTACTGATTATCATATCCTCAGTTCTTGTCATAAAGAACTGCAAGGCCAGAGAGGCCAAAAATTTAAAAGTGAAGTCCCCTCAGCCTGTGTATTATCCCTCCAAGAATCTCTGAGATCTTCATCAAGATGTAACAGAGTTATATTTGCAGGAATAGCAGTAACACAGATAGCTGACATATTAAACAATGTGCATATCAGTCGCCTCCAGGTTAATGCTTTCTTTTCCTCTCTCTGACTGTGTTTCTCTCCAGTTTGCTAAATGAGTTAAGGCTTTAAACTGAATTCCATCTTCATGTATTTCTTCCAGAGGGCTCGCTAATTAAGAATTTAATTATGGCTGAGAGCAAAACACAGGCAACAAACTCTCCCCTCTCATGTTTGAAACATCGTTGGACTCCTTATCTCCTTGCTCTTTCTCTGTCTCTCTCCCTGTGTTTTCTAAAAGTTTTGAGGTGAACTGAAGGTAAGGCATATGCTAAGGCAGCAATCAGAAAGGACTAAACCATAAAGTCTCAACACTTTGGAAAAAAAGATATTCTCTATTTGTGGTTGTTGACGTTTGGGCGATAACATTTTTTAGACGTACTTGTTTAGAATAAAAACTTCCTGCTCCTGGGGTCTGAAGAATTCAAATTAATATTTGATGATTGCTGCATGACTTTATTAGCACCCAGTGTTTTTCTTTTTAGTTTGACTATCCCTGTGAGCAATGCTCAGTGTGATATGCAGCACTTATGACAACGTGTCCTCTCTTTTAGTGATTTGTACAAGAGCTGCCTGAAGCGTAGCTCCTCTGCCCGGGGGCTCTCTACTCTGTAGGCCTGTCCTGTTCACATGCCTTCTCTCCCTCTCCCCATTACCCAGACCCTCTCATCTTTTCTCCGTAGGCCAACCCTCCAGCAGGTATTTGTCATGAGCGGATGTTTCAGAGAGCCGTGACCTCCGAGCCTGGTTGCTGGGGAACAGGAGCTTGGCGCCGGTTCTGATTGCAAAACCTCCAGACCAAAGAGGGCATGGCCAAGGTGAGTAATACTCGCTCTTCTCAGGTCCGAAGGTCAGCTAATCTCCCGCGGCAATCAAGGAGACAATAGAAAGCCTGAGAGGTCCCTGAATGAGGGTGCCCAGTCCCTGACATAGAAGTGATGGGTTGGTGCATCTTGGCCCGGATAAGAACGCTGCTGCACTGAAACGTGCTGTCATGTGCGATCACATTTAAACATTCCCCCAAAAGCAAATGATCTGGACTGTCCAAAATTGGCTGACATGTTCCTAATGGCTCTTACAAAGAGATATACAGTGGGGTCCAAAAGTCTGAGACCACATCGAAAATCTGTGACGTTTTCCATGAAAACCTGGAAATAATCGAAGTCTGACATCACAAGAAGCTCTTTGGAATGTTGTCAAATCATGCTGCCATAACTTGACTCATCAGATTTTGCAAAAACTTGTGGAGTTCTTGTCAGCTTGAGTGTATGCTGTCATTGAAGCTAAAAGGGGGCATACCAAATACTAAGATATTCTGGCATTCATGTATGTTTTTCAAAGATTCAACTTTTCACTCAAATTGTTAAGATATTATAATTTGTAATGAAAAATCATGTTTTAAATCAAAAAGGAATTTCATCTCTCTCTCTCTCTCTCTCTCTCTCTCACACACACACACACACACACATACACACACACTTGTCGATCTGTTTAAGGCTGACTTTGGAGATGGTTTTTCTGTCACCTTACACATGTAGGTCATGTATTGTTACTAGCCACGGCAGTGTTCCCACTACCTCAAGTGAAATGATTTCCTAAAGGCCTGTTGAATATAATTTTCCTTAAACTGGAGAGAGGTGAAGAACGACAGGAGAGATGTGAGGATGTGGAGTTGCCTGGGAAAGATATTAAACATCTATTATGAGCTATGATCCAGATCTTAATTGCTGCTCCAATATGTGCACCGTGTAAGTATTTTTCAAACACCCTTTTTAGACTCACTATTAAAAATACAGTGCACACTACTGAATTCATCTTCCCATGGATTACATCAGATAGATCAAACGGGCTGCTAATGATATTGCCACAGCTGTTCATATACAGTATAATGAGAATGTATTATTGAGGAACTGTACTGCGGAAAATGGGTTATGTCATAGGTAAGAGAAATTTTGATGTGTATTACTGACTTATTTCTTTGTCAGATAATCCACTAAGGGGCAGCACAGTGACTTAAGTGATTAGCAGTGTCTCCTCACAACAGTGTGTGTGTGAGAGAGAGAGTGTGTGTGTGTGTGTGCGTGTGCGTGCGTGTGTGTGTGTGTGTGTGTGCGTGCGTCCATGTATGCGTCTGTATGTGTGTGAGCCCTGTGGTAGACTGGCAAACTGTAATGTTGCCAGGTTGTACCCTGTCTTTTACCCGGTGACCGTTGGGATTGGCTCCAACACCCCTGCAGCCCTGCAGGATAAGCGGGTGTAGAGAATAGATACATGGATGGACTGATAATCCAGTGAACTCAGCTAAAGAAAATGTTGATACAAGAAGTGTGTTAATGGTTGTCTTAAAGGACCATACTGGCCATTTTGCATGTTTGAGCCTAATATATTCAATTTTAATACAAGTAACGTTACTGTCAGTCATTTCCCAAAGCATACTACTGGAATGGTGAATTACATTTTTTTTTCCCCTGCCTTCCAGACCGTCATTGGTTTCAGTTCATTCTGGTATGCTATTAAAATCAACTTGTTGAAACTTGAAACGTTCTTGGGATAGGTAATCCATCATTGCGAACAATACATGTAGTCAGGTTTTTTTTTTCGAAGTTATGTAATTTTAGCATTTAAGCAGAATAAAAAGCACGGAGTGAATGTATGTCTCCATCAGGGAATATAGTCCCAAAAGAAGACCTGCATTTNAAAAGCACGGAGTGAATGTATGTCTCCATCAGGGAATATAGTCCCAAAAGAAGACCTGCATTTATCAAAACATTTAAAGGACTGTGACTTTATAAGACTGCATAACTATTAGCAGGTGAAACATCGATTTTTAAGGTGGATATATCGCTGGAATATTTGATTTTGAAAGATTAAGAGGTTTTGTAAAATATCAGGAAAGCTGAAATACAGTTTTATCCTTTGGGAAATGATTGTCAGTAATGTAANTTTGTAAAATATCAGGAAAGCTGAAATACAGTTTTATCCTTTGGGAAATGATTGTCAGTAATGTAAATATATTAGGCTCAAACGTGCAAAATGACCGATATGGTCCTTTAAAAAGGGCTTTGTGAGTGCAAATGCAAACTATTTCCTAAACACATCAAATCATGAATATGTTCTCATCAGAACGCCATGAGTCTGTAGCCCTATGTAATGTCATGGTCATTTAAAACATATGACACAGTTCACTGTTTTAGTCAAGTAATCTGATCAATTAAAGAATTCCAACCATACAGATAAGTCATAGAAAGTTCGTCTATGCTTATCCCTTGACTGCAGCTTGGTAGTTACCACAGCATGTTACAGATGTGCCTTGTATCTTGTAATATCCTCTTTGACACTCACACTGGATATGTGCCATAGTACAACTAAGCACATTTAATTTTACTTGGCTGTTCAATACCTTTTTCATACCTTTTGTCACAGTGAACAGCTTATTAAAGTAAGGGTCAAATAACATATGGCGCCAAGTATAACGGGCACATCTTAAGAAAACGTTTTGTTTTTACTATGAGTAGACTCATCTACAGTCCTTGAAGTTGCTAGGATACAAATTCATTGTCATGAAAACAGAACTTAAGTATGCTACAAGTATTTGCTAAGCAAATCAATCCCATTGCTGTGGCTAAAGCATTATCATAGTTGGTTTTCATAGCTGCAAGTGATTGCACTGTTACTGATGCCGCTCTGATATGATTATACATAATTCTTTAAAGGACATATTTCCTGAGACTGAGACCATTTACTAAATATCCTAAAATTTCATAATGAAGATGATAAAAAGCTCATTTCTTTCTCCTCATATTACTGGGAATAGCTATTCTGTGGCCGTGTAAGTAATACATTTTGAAATCAGTAATTAATAGAAAGGTCAGAATGCTCATAATTCGGATATTTAATCTATTAAGCCATGCATTTCAGAGCCAAATCACTCTGCTGTGAAACTACTTTGAATTTTAATTTGTCATATCACATTCTGTAGTTACCCTTTACATCCTTTCTTCTTCATTACTACATCTATCTTACTTTGCTTAGGCTTATAATGAACATTTTAAAGCTGGAGCTGATGACATGTCTGTTTGCCTGGACTTGTTTCAGCTGTTTCCCCATCTGGTGTTTGAGCACCTGGGGTTAGCCGTTCTCTACAAACTGCTTTTCTCCGTCTTTTCAGTTCTACCTCCTGCCAAGTGATTGTTCTTTTTCTCCCTTTGTTTTTCTTCCGCCTCTCTGTTACTGTCTTGTCTTTAACCCTCTTGTGTGGACTTTTTGTTGAGCATCAGCACCCATTCTGATACAGGATGATGTTTAGCAAGGCTCCAAACCAAATCTATATCCAGGGAGATCTTAATAACACTGCATCTTAAATTTCGATAAATTTTGATCCTATCTCTGAATACATTTTTGTTTTTCCTAACATGAGTGTGAGTACTGAGCAAGACCTGTTATTTTAAGTCTTAAAATTTGCCTGAGAGGCCAGATTTGGCTACACTGTGTAGCACAGAGCTCCTCTGCTCTAATGAATACTACAGATGTGTGTGGCGTACAGAGAGGAGGGGTACGCCAACGGCACTGTAAACAGCAGCCAATTACCTGCCTGGGTGATGATTCTGTACTGCTGCACAGTGAGTACACAGGAAAAGGCAACACATCTGCTGCAAAGCCAGGCACCAGGATATTGCACATTTCCATATCAGCTAAGAACTGCCATTGGATGTGCAGTTTTCATTTCTTGCATATTTTTTCCTCTTCATTTCTTTCTCTTCTAATGTTTGCATAAATCTGTATATTTTGGAACATTATAAATATGAAAAATATTGTAAATGCTGTTAGCTATAAAATAGTACACTGCATGCCAGAAGTTTGAGGCCACCTCCAGATTTAAAAAAAAAAAATCATCAATACACTGTTTTACAATTTATTGCACAGGAAATGACAAAAATATATAAAATAAATATAACTAATTAGTTTTAAAGAAGAATTTGTCAACAAAAGCACATTATGTAGCCACTGTGGCTTAAGAAATCATTTTTAATGAAGGCATGCCCAGTCTGGGCATGCCTTCATTAATCACTAATCTTCATTAGTGCACTAGCACTCCAGTTGTGTTCCAACTCCCTTGCTGATGTGTTTTAACATTCTATTCAGTCACCTGTTGTCTGCCTTCTCCCAGATCATTTTGTGATTAACTTGGAACACAGTCTGGTCTTGTTAAATCTGGGGGTGGCCTCAAGCTTCTGGCCTGTGTATATCACATATATTTATCCAAAGTAATGTGGATGTAAGGTCAGGGAAGTAACACATTGCAAAATTAAACAGGAAGGAGGCATACAGCATGAGAATGGCTGATTTGTCTTGCTATTTAATCAAATTGGACATGTGCTCTCACTTTAATGATGCGGATACAAATTTATAGAGAAAATGTACAGTATGAGAAGCAACTCTTGTCAGACATACAGCATATAATTCCATGACAATGGGCATGCTTCACTTCTGTTTGTTTTTTTTCTTAGTCATTTCTTCTTCAATTCAGGTGGTGTTATTTATTATTTTTCAAATAATAAATAAAAGGAAAAGAAAGATTTAAACAGCAGTGGTAATTAAGACAGAGAGAGAAAAAAATAAAGAGAGAGAAAAAGAGAGTGTCTTGCCATCTGGATGTTTCTTGATTCTAGCCTCTGGCAGAGCTGGCTGATGTGCAGGACTGCCCTGGTGTAATCTAGATGATGTATGATTTGGTTTTGTTCTTTATGTTATATAACAGATGCACTCAAGATGCTCATGGCTTCCACATTTAGGAACCATTTGTTTAAATGTATTCACACTTTTTAACTTTATCTCTTCTTTCAAACATACCCATGAAAAATAAGCTCTTGTTCTATAAAACTCCAATTTGGCAATGTAGCCTCAAATCCATTGCTTTGATACCTTGATTAAGATACACAAACCTTTATTTGGCCTGCATTTATTTGCTCCTGTAGCTCTCATAATTACTTCAGTCTTTCATGAAATCATTGCTTGACAAAGGAAAGAGAAATATTTTCCACTCATTGACAGGAAAGACTACATCCACATTGCAGGCGTAATGCTAAATTCCAATTTTTTTTAAGTCAGATCTCATTTTTTGTCTTGATGGTTCAAGTGATGTGTCTCTGCCACCAGTGTGTCAGATTTAGGTCCTAAAAGGCCATGCATGCACAAATTCAATTTAAAAAAAAACGTGATCCGTATGCGCTCATGAACAACACCACCGTCAAAAAAAGTTGTTTGTGTGATGGATCACAAAAAAGGATGACACAGCTGTGCAAGCATGCATGTCAAGGATTGTTTGATGCAGAGGTCAAACAATTCAGATGATATGGATGAAAATGAGGGTGAGAATGTGGTGAAAGGCCAAAGCTTTAGCTGCAGCTTTGTTCGCAGCTATTACTGGCACTCTAGTGCAGAGAGAGAGAGAGAGAGAGAGAGATGTGGGTATGTGGGAGGNTATTACTGGCACTCTAGTGCAGAGAGAGAGAGAGAGAGAGAGAGATGTGGGTATGTGGGAGGAGCCAGAAATGGCGGGACCACAAAGTGCAGGAATTGACGGAGAAACAGTTCACTGAAAATTTTCAGATGTCGAGTACCTCTGTCAGCGCCTCGTGACAAGGCTGTCATGACAAGACTCCAAATGTAGACAGTTATCCCAGTTGGAAAGCACGTGGCGTTTGGGTTGTATTCGCTTGACAGAGGCAGACTATCACACCGTTTGCCAAAGTATCCAGTTGTCAGACAGATGAAGAGTTGCTCTGTCCGGCAACCTAAGTTGACATGCATATGTGGTATAATATTAGAAACTGCATAACAGCATATCCGCATATTACACATCAGTTTTGCCTGTCTTTCCATATATCTCTAAAATGAGTTATTTATATGTATGTACCTCCTGAAAAAAGCATTCTGTCCGTGACATGAGATGGAGAGGCAGAGAGATGAACAGAGCGAAGCCTTTTATACACACTGTGCTTGTTTTCCAGTTCCACTGTGCTTGTTTGCATATAATCATCTAGCCATTGCATTTTAAAGTGCCTGAAAGGCAGAAAAGCTTTCATCTGGTATGATCAGATAATAATGCATGGTGACAGGTCTTGACTGAAAGTAGCTCATTATACTGCACTATAAAATAAAAGAAATCAATGTTAGCGATGCCTGGCTTTCCACGAAAGAGTGCTGTAGCCATCTGACTCCTTTCATATCCACAGTGCAATAGGTTTATGAATAGAATATGACAATTTTTATGAAGACATTTTGCTGAAGTATGCTCCCGAATTGAGTAAATAGGAATATCCTTATCAGAGTGGGTAGGGTGTTTGCCAAGATTCATCTCTATGAATTAAGTGAGCTGTAAAAGTGGTATTCCTAACCCACAAGCAGAAAGGGAGATAGTGAGTGTGCTGTTGAGAGATATACTGTGGGACAGCTACAATATCACTGACAGAAGGAACATGCCTCTCCCGAGTCCATAATCATATTTCACTGTGGAACGTGGCGATTCTGCTGTGGTGTAAGTCTGTTTTGCTCCCAGGCAAATACAGGAACCATTGTCTCAAGGGTTTCTCAAGGCGGTCATACTTTATGATGCAGAAAGCCTAAATCTCATTACCTTTAAGTGCTTTAACGCTGACATACACAAGTTGGCAGTGCTGTGCCGTGTGTAAAACACACTCCCAGAACTAAAGTGACCCGATTAGATTCTGCAGGGACAAAAGCCGGCACCCATCCATCTCCCACAGGGTTAAATTAGTTACACCCTTTTTTTCTGTGGCCTGTGAAGCCCTCTGACTTCTGCTGCGTAGAGTTACACCGTGTCTCCAGTGGGAGAGCTTACTTAAAGCCCAACCCACATACTGTATCAAGACATGAGCTATCTTTGAAAATAACCTTGAGAAAGTAGGGCTGGAGGGGAGGGTTTGGTACACTTGATTTGTCTCCTCTGTAATAAGACTACATGATTTGGCCCCTCCAGAGAGCCTGTCACAGTGCAGTCAATGCTGAGTGCTGCCCTCGAAAACTTTTAGACAACCAGCAACGCATTAATAATTTGGCTTAATGCTGTGCAGATACTTAAGCTGTGTGTTTAACAAAAAAAAACTGAAGTGTGTGGGTGATGATGAAATAGTACATAACCAAACACCTTATTAATAAGATAAATATGGTGCATCTTTTTTTGTTATCCAACGTGAAACTATATGCTTTGCCTTTCCACCCCCACATGAGGTAGAATCTTTATAAGAGAAGCTCTATAATAGGCCTACAGGGAAATTTTTGTGTATGGGTAAGTCAGTGTTGAGTGCCCCAGCTCCTTATAAAGCAAGGAATGGAAATAGCTTTTTGGTGGTTATGTGTGATGTAAGATTGCTGAATATGTCTAGCACTGTATATGCATGACATATATGTGGAATATATAACAGACTGATACCTAGGAATACTAATACCTCCCACCCACACACTTTGTTCTGTCTATCAGAGCTGCCCTATGGACAGTGCTACTGTCAGCTCTGTGACGCCTGCCATGAAATATTCACAGTACCTTGAGTCATGTTCAGACTTAAGGGAGAGTACTTCACTGTCTGTTCTCAGATCGGACCTGGCTAAGAGGAGTCACTGTTCACTTTCATCCTTTGGTCTTCCTCACCCAAAGTTTTCTCTCCCTTTGCTCAGCCAGTTCCATACAAAACAAATTTTTCTTTGTCATTAATACGCCTGCCTAATCTATGTACTTTTCATTTTAATGGTGATTAATTTCTAGGTGGTTTACATCCTGAATGGGACTATTAAGAGGTGCTGGAAGAAAGAGAGATAAATAGAGAATGGGGGCAGTTTCAAGCACCTTTGTGTCTATGCAATGCAGTGCGTTAGCCCTGATAACTTGTTTACGTACACCTCATCTTGTCATTGTGTAAGTTTGCTAAAAAGGTGCCCAAGGAGCTGTTAATGATTTAGCGGTGGAGCACATATGTGAGAGGTGTGACATTGGTGCAAGGTCCCTGTTGTAAAGAGACCATAAATTACCAGAAACAAAGAATATCATCCCCCTCAGCAACAGTGATTAATCTCACTTTGGGCTTTTAATTCTGCAGCCGGGGAGCAGCATGTTCCTAAGTCAGGCAGCATTTGCCCGGCCATTTATTCATTAGAGAACCCTCCAGAAACATCCGCAGACACCTCTATTACGATTAGAAAAAAATGTCTCCCATGTTTTGCTGCACATTAAATCCAGCACAGAATGGCACTGGGGTTGTGTCACATATTTGGCCTTTACAATAGCATCATTCCTTGCTGAATTGATTGACAGTACACTTTTGGATTTTCTTTAGTAGGTAGTGATGTGTCCCTTTAAGATCTTCAGGCACTACAGCAACAGCTCATATGTAGTACTGTACTTGAAGACATTTGCTTTGTCTGCAGAGAAAATGAACCCCCTTTTTATCCACATGTCATAATTGGGCTTTACACATCTGCTCTTTTACTCTTTTAAGTGGTCAGATGGATGATTGCATTCAACAGATCTCAAAATAAATTTTTACAGAAACAGAAGCCAACTGTCAAAAAAACTTTCATTTTGTCCCACCTCTCATATAAAGGTCTTTAGTACAGTATGTACACCTGCTAAAAGGCCACAGATCACCTCGCTTATCAAAAGGCTTCC
The DNA here is from genome assembly GCA_014773175.1 of Lucifuga dentata. Classification (NCBI taxonomy): domain Eukaryota; kingdom Metazoa; phylum Chordata; class Actinopteri; order Ophidiiformes; family Bythitidae; genus Lucifuga; species Lucifuga dentata. The sequence goes on from VXCM01000121.1 coordinate 39,399, forward strand.
AGCATGCTGTACTGTAAAGGCTATGTGAGGTAAAGTCACCCACCAAGGACACACAGGGCCTTGGGAGGCATCGTAAACAGTATGTTTGTGCTCTGAAATAGTAGACTAATGAGATATATTAAGGCTAGGTTTAGGTGTCCTTTGGCGTCTGATTTATACCTGAATGTATCCTCTGGTGTTAGACTGTTATTTGCCTCGTCAGTCCCCATTGGTCAACTGATAAATATCCACAGACATATCAATAAAACTGCAGTTTTTCTGAGGATAAATAACTATACATACTTTTTGACTAATTTGTCTGTTATTACTTCTGAAGTTGCATTCTAGTATAATGAAAGCCACATTACTTTTGTTGAAAGTACCAGTGCTGCACCTCACCATAGATTGTTGGGAATGAGACATGCTGCTTTGAATGGCAAAACTTCTCAAGAACATTGTGTCCTTACTTTTTGCTTTACCCATTAGATCTGCTCTGCACTTGTGACCGAGCGATTAAGTGACTGATATTGACTTTGTAACAAAAATGTCAATGAAGACTAAAAGACAACGCTTTGCATACTCGAGACAAGCAAAAAAGACACTCTGACGATGAGAGTACAGGGTGGGCATTGAACCTGGCACACATCAGAGAATTGAGATGTTAGTACACACTGTTAACAGACCTCCTAATCAACGATGAACAAACAGCCAGAATTCTCAGCGGGGACTTTGGCTCGGCTCCACAAATAGGACGAAGCAATGGCAATGTAGTCCTGAACAGAAACAAAAGACATCACCCACATTCTAAAGCAGATTGATAAATATAAACCAGAAATTGTCCCTTGTTATCGATGACCTTAGTTAAAATCTTTTTCAAAAGCTTTCCCAATTCGAGATTACAGTTAAAACGCCAAAGTAACTTGGGCTGTTAAATCAATTGGGCTTTTTAACCAATCTCAAACTTTTTTTTCCCTTATATTTAACTTGCCTTAATAATTTAATTTGGAGCAAACCTCCATGAATCAAGCAGTTGCAGTGTTTTAATTTTGACACCTGCTGTCCTTGGGTGAAAAAGGAAGCCCTTTTAAGGAAACAAAAATCTAATAATGGTACCAATTAACCAGGTCCCACAGTAATCACCATTGAAAGGAGACTGGGTAGCAATCAAGGAGATAAGCAGTTTCCATTGAGTTTAGCCTTTACTTGGACTCAAGGTTGTTGCAGAGTGGGTTAAGAGAGATTTCCTGTCTACCAGTACACTATAGTACAAATAAAGCTTTCAGGAAATTTTGGCTCAGTTCTACTTAATATTGTGCAAATCACATTTGTGTGACCAATGCAAATTATTCACTGGAAAGTATTCAGTTTACAATTACCATATGTGATATTGCAGTATCAAAGGGTGTGATAATGACATGGATTCACACAGAAGCATGCTTGTTATTATTCATAAGACCAATTTAACACTTAAAAACAAAGGGTTCAATGAGGACGCGTTACTTATCTACGATACATGAACAAAACAAAATACACACACACACACACACAAACAAAAACAAACAAACAAAAAAAAAAAGGAAATGCCATTTACCATCACCATGGTCTTTCCCTACTGTTAGCCAGCTGTTTTACTCAGCAGACCTTAAGAATACAGTAACAATAATTTACATTCCATGACCATAATCTTTCCTTCACCTTAACCAAGGTATTTTAGACTTTAGCACATTTTAACCGTACTGAACCGTAATGCATTTTATTGTGAATGTTACAGGAATAATAAACTGGAAAATGTTGGCACTGACTGTTAGAAAACATTGCAATTCAGGGTTTTACTGATTCATCCAGTATTGACATGTTGGGTGAGTGGGTTGAAAATTAGGTATCTAAAAGTGGAATTCTCAGAATTCTCAGTTACCAACTTGCAGATTGTTCCAAAATAATATTTCCCCCCACAGTAGCAATAGCACTGGTGAGCTTTGCGGCTTTCCAAGTGAGACTGGTTTTGGCACTTAGACTCTAAAAATTCACAGCATCTTGGTAGCATCAAAACCATTCTGATGAAGACAGAAGCTAGCATGAGATCCCCCCTTGAGACTTGGTGCTGGCGGTGAAAGATGAGACAGCAGAAGGATGATGAAACATCTGCAGGTGGATCTCAGGAAAATCTAGAGATCATAGTGGTAATGAAAAAGAAAAGATGGACAGACACACAATATAAGGTGTGAAAACAGAATAACAGAATTTCCTGGTATTCAAGATTGCAAGTGAGAAAAGTTTTGACAGCACACGAAAGCAAAAGTGAGAGAGGCTGGAGATTTATGAATGACGATTGAGAATGGGGGGTGTGTGTGTGTGAAAATTAACAAGTAGAAGGGGAAGTGTAAAAAAAAAAAAACCCCAGAAAAAACAAGATCTTCTTTATTGAAGATATTGAAGCTTTGGGAGAGTGAAGAAATCAGTAGCTTTCAAATACTGACATGGATAAGAAGCTTTGCATTAGCAAAAGTGGAGAAATGCTACACTGGTAGAACATAATGGCACTTCCAATGCGTCATCGTTTGATGAGGCATGTAAAAGCCTTTATAGCATATCTTCCAAGAGACAGAAAGCAGTTATTTGTATTGATTTTTATGACATACGCTGTTAATAAAGCAGCAGTAGTACTATAGAGAAATGACTGTAGTTGAAATATCAGTATAGATAAGAGGCTGTGTTACTAATGGTAAATAGCATGAATAAGTAATAGTAATCTATTTCCTCCAAATTTCTATTTCTTTATTTTAATTCACAGTTAATCAGTGTTCCATTAAAAATGTGCTCATTATATCACGGGCTAAAAGAAAACAGTGTTAAGCTCACGGTGTCTGATGCTTCTTTTGACTAGTGTGACAGTCTCACCATCACAGCATCACAGTTACTGTGATCAAGGTCAGCTCTCATCTTCCAGACCTGATTTTCCTTTTCGGTATTCCAAGCACCTCAGAAGACATTGGCAGCAGTTGTTACTTGGCAGATACCTCCCCGACCTGATAGGGCACATGGAAGAGAGACGCACTCTGAATAGTCGATTCTTCCAACCTGCGGTCAGCATTCCGCATGCGTCCCTTGGAACTAAATGCTCTTCTTTTTAAGCCCTCTGACAGGAAGGATGTGATATTGCACCTGGCCCCTTTCATGACTCCCTCTCCCTTTGCTTTGCCTCTGCCTCATCATGGGACTCCTCCACCACTCCAGACTAATTGTTCATTGCTTCTCTCCATCTTGCTCCACTCTGACACCTTCTCCCTATAGAGTGGTGCTGCCCTCATCATTTATCAAGATTTACAAGGACAGGACAGGACAACTTATTATTCTAAGTGTTAGAAAGATGAGTTCATAAGCAGGACCGGGGAAACAGAAACAGTGAAAGCTGTCGTTAATCTATATGGATCCGAGCACACTTTCAGAGCAGCAGAACTTTCTGATGTCAGAATGATAAACATAACATCATGCTGGTCAACCTCAAAATGTTTTTGCTGTTTAATGAAGTGCAATTAGTAGAAACAACCTGCCAAAACATCTCAATCAAACTCAATCTTCAAATCTAATGATGCCCTGTGGGACTTCCAAGTCCTAGCTAATGCCTCTCTCAGCCCAACACAAGCTTTTCCTCATAGGCAAACAGCAATCTGTATTTATTCAAGTGCACTTAATCATAAAACAAACAAGAATAACAAACTGCAGAAAAATAAACTTAATTTCACTAAATGGTTCAGATTCCTAAGTTGAAGCAAAGCATTAAAACTATCACCATTGTCTGTAAAGCTGCAGGGTGTGTTCCTGTCACCGTTTCTCTTTGAGAAGTGCAGATGAGGCTGTGAGTTACTTTACATTGCAGTGGTCTGCTCTGTTAATAGCTGTAGTGTAATTGATTTATTCTCTGAATTGTATTATAGTGGTGCTTGGAATTTTAATTTCCCATTGCAAGATGAGCAAAATACCAAAAAACTGAGATAATTTTGCAATGTATTACAAGCATTCAAATTACAAAAATAAAAAGCACACAGGTTCTTGCATTAAGTCTTAAGATTTGTGTACTCACTAATCTCAAACTGTAGAAAAAGCTTTGCTGGGACAGAACTTTGAAAATGAAAAAATAACAAAATTGATTCAGCCCTGCAGACACATGGACAGAATCATGAAAATCCACACTGAAAATCCCTTTTTTAAAAAACACCTTAAAAATAAAATGGCACTGTGACAAAGTATTTGCAGAAAAACTAATTCAGCAGCAAGCAACACTTGAAGTTTGTTTTTCATGATTTGAATCCACGATTCTCATGTCACATATGAAAGTGATTAGGAGTTCATTATAAAACAGTGTGTCGGGGCTCAGCCGGTGTACGTGTTGAGTGGATCAATGGTGTTCTCCAGCGTGGAGCCTGTTCTTGTTTTATGGAGAGGCATTGGGCTGGGAAGGCAGGCAGATTAAAGCAGCTTTGTCTGTGTGTAAGTGGATTATCAGCAGGTAGAGTGCTCCCCGTGTTTCTGCAGCCATTGTGTTAGTGCACTTCCTGCCTGGCCACAGAGAAGCCCATCTGCCATTTAGCTCTGATGGATGGTCCCAAGCAGACGTCAGTCTTCTGCACACAGAACACCTGCTGAATCCTGATCAGACTGTTGGCTGAAAAAAGCCCGGCGCTTTGTCATGAGAGCAAACATGTACTGTCTCTGAGACTTACGCAGGAATGCACACACACTGCACACATACACACGTACACACACTGTAAAACAAGGTTAACAGATTTCGGTACTTAACCAGTGGCAGTGTTCCAGTACATACTGTACAAGGTAGACATATAAACATGTCTCATTATGCCCATTGCTTATTATATCTGTGAACAGATTGTGATGTTTTGATTGGCATCAAATGGCTGCAGCTCTGCCAACTTCTAACAGGATTGTGTCTTTTGAAGCATAAGCTCACCCAGTGACAAAGTATGTCTGCTTATGTATGTGACAGAGAAAAGAGAGAGGGACAGACAAGGAAGGAAAAAGACTGAGGAAGAAAGAGAAAAATGACATTTATGACATATAAATAAATTTGATATATACTGTATATATATATATATATATATAAATTCAATTTATATATGTACACACACACTCACACACACGTATATATAGAGAGAGAGTGGGAGAGAGAGAGAGAGAGAACACTACGAAGGGCAAATACCCATCAGATTGTGCAAATGCTATCAGAGTCATAGCTGCAATGGATCAGACCAGTGAATTTTTTCAGACATTAAACAGCGTAAACATTGGATGAGAGAGGGATAAAAGCCTTTCTTGTGACAAGATAGAAGATATAAATGAAAAGAAGAAAGTACTTTATAGAAAAAAATAAAATAATTTCACAGAGAGAACAGCTTGTAAGCTTTTATATATCTGAAATATTAAGAAGAAAAAACTCTGCACACTTGGATCCAATGCAAGTAAAAGCAGTTGCCAAGCTTTCGGTCATAGACCTTTTTTTGCACCTTGATTTTTATGTGGAGATCTATCTTTGTTATATATCTAAAATATTGAAATATTTAGAAAAAATTAATATGCTAAGCTTAACATGTATGCAAAATAAATAAAGACAAAACACAACAAAGTACACACAAATTATGGTTTTGTTGGCCTTCTTGTTATTGCACAACCATTTTCACCATTAGCAATACAGATTGTAGCTTATGATACATAGTTTACATAATCCTTGTCTGTCCTTTTGAAGTATATAGGAGGTCCAGCCATCCAGGTACAATATGTGTCAATAGATAACAGCAAATCTACTGGAAGATAAGCATCTGAGCCAATATCACCAGCAAAATGTTGCTGTGTACTTTATTTGACCTATTCTGACCTTATCAAGTTGATCATCTTTTTTTATTTATTATTTATTTGTCATTTAGAGTACATTAATTGGTCTTTTTCTTGTTTCTTTTTTTTTGGCAATAGGATGTGTTTTTCATTTTACCAGCAACAATATGTATGGTGTGTGCATCAGTCACCTGACAAAGATGTGTTCTGTTGTGCTGTCAGAGCTGTTGACCCTCTCAGTGAGGCGGAGATGTTCCCAGCTAGATCAGAAGCCTGATAACCACCAAATGGCTGCCAGAAAAAAAGCGCCTGTCTCCTCCAAACAGTCGTCTTGTACCACTCATCACTTTATCTCATCAGTCCTGTCAAAACATAAATTAGAATACAGCAAGCGCAGGGAAAACAGTGTCCTTTGTGACACACGTGACATTGGCTGACAACCTCATTTTGCAATGAATGCCGCCATAATTTCATGCATGTGCATTGTGAGATTGATTACAGTTTGAGACACAGTTCTGTTTTGATATTATTTGCTGTTATTGTTGAAATAATAGAAATGAAATGTGATTCTGTTGATATTATTATATCTGTAACTGCACTGAAATCTTAATTTATGAACAAATGGAAATTAATTTAGAGCAAAAACATTACAAGGAAAAATACTAATTTTATACATTATGGTTCTTTTTATAATTTATTGCAAACAACCTTTACTTCTTGGTGCTATTAAATTAATTTTTCCTAAACAACAAATATTCCAGGTTTAATACAATAAAATGAAAAGGCTAAGTGGTCCTCTAGTGTAAGGCTAAACACCACTAACAAAACACTGATTAGCATCAACCCATGTTGCATTTCCTCTTGATGACGTGTTGTTTTCTGGTTCTGATTCAAAATACAATGTCACTATCATTAACGTCACCAAATAGTTTGAAAAGGACAATAATAATTGTGAGCTTCCGAGGCAGTGTGTGATGCCGTAGCTTGTTCTTTCTTTAAAAAGACAACAAATTAGAAATGATGAAACTAACATTATGGAAATGAGCAAAAACTCCTATATTTACGATTAACATCCCCTTTAAAGGTGCTGTATGTATGTAAATCATTATTTTATTGATTTTGGGATACTGTGCTAATAACAAATTAACATGACAGTCAGTGAGAAGTTTTCCTATATCTGCCATATACTGTATGTAGTGCTTGATCAAATATAATGGGGATCATTAATGAAAGGACATCTAGTCAGTGCGAACCCAAATTTGTTTTTCTTACTTTAACCATTCACGTGTTTCTGATTGGCTCAAGGGGCAGAGCACATTCATCATGCCTGATAATAATAATACCACCGAAATATGTTGATCTGAAAACATTCTTGAGCCACCTGAATTTCTGCAGCACAGATGACCATGAAGTGAAATCCAGGCTCCATGATCTCGCACTGCTGTGGTCACCAGCTGCTCTTTACAAACCTTGTCACCTAAAGTGTTGAACTCTTTCAATCAGCATTTCCAAATCCTGTTTACTTAGAAGCTCTTTCAAAGATGAATCCATTAAAGGTATGAAAGTTTCATATTCTCTGCACAGCATGGTCCCTCTGATAAACAAAACTGATTTCTCTGTGAGGACCTGAATAGCCATATTATATATGATGTTTTAGCTTTTGTTGCCCCAACTTGTGGGCTTCCAACATGGGTAAAAATAAGATGTTCACAGGGATGTATAAGATGAATAAGATGAGCACAGGGATGTAACCCAAATACACACCCATCTCATACCTACCTGCCTAGCGCTGAACACATTCTAGAGAGGAGAATAAAGAACATCATTTCACTTTGGTGCCCCAGGATTCGGATTCAAAATCATCAGAGAATCGGTGCAATGTTAAAAGTCAATATTTAATCTCTGACTGCTTGCCTTTGCCTGAAAATTCTCTCTGAATGGTAACAGTCACACCCAGCTGGCACCCAAAAGCAAAGTGATCCGGCTGTCAGTCAAATAAAGCCCCCCTGCATCTGCCTTTCCTCTTCTTCCTCTTCCATCCCTATTTGACCCAGTGCTACTTTCATCTGCAGCCTCAGAGTACAAAGTGAATGCTGTGCTGCTGCTGGGACCCCAGCCAGCCAAGGAAGGAATCTACCGCTCAGACACTGACTGCAGACTATAAAATCACGCAAACATGTCCATCATCCCCACCCTGCCTAAACTCTCTCTCTCTTCTTTTTCTCTTTCTCTCCCTCTGTCTCATAAATGCCTAGACTTCCGTTTTTTTTCCAAAGACATTTTGCTTTAACTGCTGCGCTGTTGGGTTTCTGAGCTGTGGGATTACAGGTTATATCCAAGCCTTCAGATATACACTGGCAGACCAGTGTCCCAGTGACCCTTCAAAGCTTGCAATTTAGCAGGGTTATTTCTGGAGCGAGGAGAATACATCCTTCTGCCTGGTGCTTTCATGATGCTGGCCACAGCTACAGGCCCGTCACACTTCTACCTCAGCCCTCCCCAGCTTGGTAAGCATGGCACTTTCTCCACAAGACACAATCCTATTACCCCCATATGGCCTCGTGGTGGGGCGATAAGAGCATCCCAGCACCCTGAAAGGGGGGTAGAGTTGAGCCTCTTTTAGCCGCGGTAGGTGGCTTAACCATGGCAAGAATGCTCCACAGAGCATTTGCACTCATCATTTTGGTGGGAATTAGCTTTTGCAAAGAGGTCTATATGATTGTTAAAGATGAAATTGCCTGTGGAAAAATAGCAGAATATGGTGATCAAATTATCTCTGGCGGAATAGAAATTGTAATGGGCACATACATAAAGATAGAGCAAGAAATAGATCACAGGATTTGGAGAGAAAACAGAACTTATAAACCAAAAACATTGCAACGGCCTGCTGAGGAATGACAGCTTGGATTGAGGTATATATGATGCCATCTCACTGTCAGCATGGAGTCATCAAGGATAAACATTTTCACTGTTAAAAGAGAAACACTGCACATGTAATAGATATACTGTCTCCACAAAACGTTGTTTGGATTATTTATGTTGGCAAATTCAATTTGGCATCTCCCCTTCTGTGTACAATCGGGTAAAATTGGATATGCCTTGCTCACTAAATTGCAGCAACACTTGGTAAATACTGGTGGACTGATAAGGCAAAAAGGAATTTTACATTCAGTATTAATCATTCACTCACACATACATGAATAGGCATTTGTGCACACTGAAGTACAAACTCATAAAAACACCATCACACACACACACCAGAAACAATGTGTTTTTCATCCTCATTTTACTGCACGTATGCGCGTCGTCGCAATTTTGGTGAATGAGGAATATTCAGCATTGTTGACTGTAGTATGTCGCTTTAAGTATTTGCCTCTGCTGTGTGCTACAAGGGGCTCTGACACTGTTAGATATATTAAAACGCAGACAGCCTCTCTTATCCTCCTTCTGCCACCTGAAAGGAAATGAAACTCACCCCATTTAAACTGGCTTTCTTTTCATAACCAAAGAGTTTTAATATCTCTCTTTCCTCTTGTTGAAAGTGAACTGGCCTTTCATTGCTTTTAGGGTTTGAATGCATTCAATGTAAGACCATATTCTACACCTGCTGTATATTTCTTATATGACTTTCCAATTGTTCCTGTGTGTCCAAGTTTTCCTGTGAGGTGGTTTCGATGTCAGCTGACAGGGTGTTTCATTGTAACGTGTAAGAGTGAGTGTGCTGACAGTACTCTTAACCCTCCCATCAAAGCACCAGCTTCCCTCTGAACCCTCTCCTCACTCTGTGCTTTATGTGAGCATCAATGCTCGCACAGCCCCCCTCACTCTGCCTAATTATTTCGAGGCCAGCATGAGAAACTAGAAAGCTTCTCTACTTGGACCTTATGAGACCAAGAAACAGGGAATGGGAAAAAAAGTGTGGATAATTAGGAGTATGGTCCATTTTCCTTTTCCATTTTCACTCCTCTCCTTCTCACTTCTCGCTGCTTCATCTGCATGTTTCAGAAGGTTTCTCCAAGTACGGAGACGGCACCCCCAACCGCTTCTTCGTCCGACACCAGGAGGGAAAAGTAGGAGGGTGAGTGAGGAGATGAGGGAAATGAAAACAGTGTGAGTTTGAATTAATAGTTTGAATTAGCTGTTCCGCATAGAGAAATCAAATGTGAGGGTTATCTGCATTGTAGCCGCGGCTATATTCCACTATATTCCACCTTCCAGCGATAGCTAGAGTTTAGCTTTATTTAGCTGTGTTCTTCCTGCTGCGTGTGGATGGAAGGCAGATGCAGCATATTTCTCCAAAGGGAGCTTCAGCACCGTGGTCCTTAAAAATGGCGGGGTGACGTCACCTAAAAAAAAGGAGGCATATTAGAAAGCCTTAGGGAGCACCTAGATGTCATTCAGAGGTAAGATTTACACAGGATTTATGCTCCCTGCATGTCTCATCGACTCCCTCATGCAATATCAGTCATGAATGAGGGCAGCGGCCTTTAAATGGCAAAGTAATAAGATCAATCTTATTGAAATATTGACTGATTAGCGACATCTGAATTTGTAACACTCCTGCTGTTACGTGCACATGTCATAGACACTCAGCCATGTGCAAACTTATGCACGCGCGCACACAAAACCACCATCACGCCAATCTCACACACAATTCTGAGTTTTGCAGAGTCAGCTATAGCAGAGGTGACAATGTGGTGGTACTGAGGGGAGGATAGTGAAGGTGAAAATGACTGAAGTCTGGCAGGAAGGCAGGATTAGAGATTTAGAGTCGCTGGCATCTTAATGCTTGTTCTGTTAAATTGTGCAAAATGCACAAAATGGTTGAGTACTAAAAGGGTATATCAGAGGGCAGTATTATAGCATGGCCATTGTAAAATTGGAGGTTTTTATGAACAAAATTTGTTCATTATTATAATAGATTTTCCGTCAGGCCTAATTTTTTTCATTTCTAATCCATATGCTTGCCATGGAAACTCTGAGTCACTGTGGGCCTCTGCACAGGGAAAAAAAGTCCATTACTGCACTCTGTTAGCCCTAACTACTTTAAATATCAACTTTAATGGAAAAGAGCTCTTTGATGGAAAAGTTACGTACTAATGGGAATAATGCCTTCGGAACTATAAGTATAGATGAGCGTATGTGACTGTAACTAAAAGCATTATCTTACATTTTCACCTTGAAAGCTATTTAATAATGGAATTTTCCCAATGCGCTTCATCCGCTTTTACCCCAGATCTGAGTCGTTTCTTTTAAGTTGCCATTATTAATCTTCATCTCACTTGTTTGGTCAGTGGCAGTCTCTCACTTGCTCTGCCGCTCACATTCAGCAGAGATTAGGATGTATAAATTCATCAGGCTGCTGTGGCTGTACTTTTATAAATGAACACTGACTCTGTTTAGAACTGGATGTTGTATCAATCTAAACTCCATATTCAAGGATGTGCTATCACCCTATGTTTCTGTTCATCCCATAATTCTCAGTTGTCCGTGATTTATAACTGAGAATTATTACAAAATCCTCCCCCCCGCTGCTCTGTATTCATACGCAGACACCAATGAGAGACAAGTCATAGATTCTTATGAATAAAAATGGATAACATTATAGAGGGTTCATTTCAACCATGTAATGTTGCTGTCATTTCTACTTCTCATAGTCCTATGTATGCCACACTAGAGAAATATCCTCAGATCCCATGAGAGAAATTTCATTTTCACACAGCCATAAGTCCTGCAACATCTTCGGAATGCACAATCAGCCAGAGGGAAAGGTTGGGAACAAAATTGCCACTGGGTATAATAGGCAGCCTTATTAAAACCATAGTGTGGTCAGGGGAGGAGTTAGTGTGGCTACAAGGTCATAGAAGGGACCAAACTAATTTACTCAGAACAGTAATGCTGCCTAGAAATTGTCTAGAGTACTTACCTTGCAGTGTTAAAAGAGAAAGGTTTCCCTGTATTATGGTACTGCTAATTACTAAACGACCTTCATAATACCAGCATGGATAGTTCCTGCCAGAGATCTGATCCAAAACAGATTGCAAAAGTGGCACCGGCATATACAGCGAAAAACAGAGAGAAAAGGAGAGAGAGCAAAAGAGAGTTAGTTTTACACAACGCAACACAGAACAGATTAACAAAGCACCATATTAACCTTCAGGTGCATCTAATTGTTGGGAAATTGAATGCACCTCTCAGTGAGGGGAGATCAATATATTGACCTGGCCTGGCTTACAACCTCTAATCCTGCAAATCTTCTTGAGGTCCTGAAGTGCTGTACTGAATATGTGAATGACTCGGATAGCACTGCTTAAGCATAATTTATGTAATGTGTCTGCCTGTGTCCAGATTCATTCCTGCTAGTGCCCAGCGATTTTTCATGACCAGTCGACCCCTTTCCCATCAAGATATATTTAGCCGCAGAGCCTTGGCATAAAAAAAACCTTGAACCTGTGTTGCTTTATCTGCTGCTTGCAAAGTGTCTATGGACTCTGTGATTTGTTCAGACCCCATCAAATTTAGGCTGGAGCTGAATCACAATGCAGCTACAGATAAAGAAACATTTGAAGCTACTGATCACAATAGCAGTTGTTAAAGGGAGAGCACAAAATGAATTATCTCCTGCATCAAAAGCTAAATGAAGGATGCACATGCTCTACCTCCTACATCCTGTGTAAGTTTATCATGAAAACAACTCTTCTTTTTGTTTAAAAGTGCTGATTTTAACGGGAGTAACACAATATTTTCTTTGTGCTGTGTTTTAAGTGCAAATTTGTGCCACTGTGATGTCAGGACTTGCATTTATACCTTGTTTTAAAGAGCATTCTCGTTATCTAGATTCTGCATGTGTGAATGGATGTCAGTAGGCAGGTTGTTACATTAGAAAAGTCTTGCTCCACGCTCAAGCTTCATCCCTTTTTAAATAACAAATAACTTTTTTTTTTTTTTTTCNTTTTTTTTTTTTTTTTGCATTGGACAGTTGTCTGTGTTCCAGGTGCAGGTATCAATTTATGGCAAGTTGCAACTCCAGATGTAAAATTACTTTGTTAATGAGAGCAAGTGGAGCTGGGAAAATGAGGCAGGGTGAGATTTTCAATATAAGGACGGATAAACTGCACGGATTGCATTTACACCTGACTCGTTGTGACTGAGATCCAATCACAATGTAAACCAAGCCTGTATGTGGTCTAGCAGGTCGGGTTGCATTCTCATCTCAATGCGTTCTTTACACCTTGCATTAAAATGCTTTTTTTTTTTTTTTTTTTTAATTTGTGGATAACATATGTAGATACAGACTCTTTTATCCACTGAGTATCGTCAGTCATGCCATTGAGGTGGCCCTAATGCTTGCTTCTTTTCTGTCCCTTCAGTCATAAGTTACCATGCTGTTTGTCATCTGCAATCAGGCCTGTTATTGAGAGGCTTTCCTGGCCACCTCTTTGTCTTTAGAGGCTCCATTAAATTAGAGTGACACCTGGCACAAATCCTTGGCTATAATAGCCCTTATTTTCATACCATTCCTTTCATCATCATAATAGACCACTGATGAAATATTACAAACTTGGAGCTCCTTCCTTATGGTTGGCTGAACTCTGTGTGGAACTGATTGAAACATTGGATTAGGAGTCGATGATCATACAATAAATTAAAACGATGTATTCAAATAAGTGTGACATAAGGAAGTAACATGCATTTGTATTCCTCATATAGTCTTTGGTTAGATGAGCGCTGAAATTACATGAGCACTCTCATCATATTAAATGTACTGCTTAGTGAATTGTGCATACTTGTTATATTAGTGGTGGTGGGTGGTGATATTTTTAACTTCTCCAAAGCTACGGTGGCTATTGCAGAACAACAAAACATGAGAGGTCGATTCTGTTCCTGAAAATAGAGCCATGCATTGAAAAGACAGCCTTTTCATGGAGGTTTACAGTTACACTTTGCCATATATAATGCATTTTCTGCACCTTTGTTATGCAAAAGAGGCTTGATGAAAGAAAAAATTTCATCACTGAGAAATGAAATTCCACCTGCTCCTCCTCGGTCATGAGTGTGCTGGAGGTGCTGCGCTGCACTCTGAGAAGGAAGAGGAAAATCCCCTCCACTCTAATCTTGTCGAGATCTGACACATTTGGTCTTCTGATATTTCATGTCACCTTTATATGCGTTACAGGGATGGGAAGGGAGCTACTAAGGGAGCTGGTCAGAGTTGTCAAAGCTGTATTCAGACCCGCTCAGTGGACTGGGAATGTTGTAGATGTGCACATGAGAGCAGAACACATGGCTGTGCCTTTGATGGTACTTTAATAAGGATATTAATGACTCACATAGTATCTTGTTTACAGTCCCAGTGCATATGTATGGTTTCCTGACCATGCAAGTTTTGGGCATATTTAAATACATTATATTGTTCTACCTAATGCACATACTGCATGATTGCAAATAGTCTTATTTCTGCAGCAGATGCACTGAATGTTCTGTTCTGTTCTGTTGCCTTTAGTGCTGCATGAGATGTCAAATTTTAATTGATCATCAAAGAAATTATTTGGAATTAAATCTTACTCTGTTAATAATACATTGCTCTGGTGAGTTCTTGTTGCTTTGGAGTGATCTAGATCTAGCTCTTCCTCAACCCAAGTTAGACTTGAGAGAATCTCAAGATTTTAGCCTGGGATCTATTTTATTTTCTACTTATTTGCTCCCAAGTGTAATTCATAAATTGTTAATCAGATCATTACAGGAAGTTTATTCACATTAAAGGTTAAGCAGTGGAATCCTTGCCTTTATTTTACAGTATTTGATGTTTGAAATATATCACTGCGCAAATTAAATATCCAGTTTGATTTGATGTACAAACATGATCACAGACTTTATAGCTTTTAACACTTTTACTTATCATCTTACCAACACCATCTAATAGATAAAAGTGACAGCATCAATGGTTCAGCGGAAATGCTGCTGAAATTACATCTGCCCACATACTGACAATGATATATAGTATAATCCTTCCTTTATGATCGTGTGGAGAAAAAATAACAAAAAAACACATGAAGCATATAATCCACCTCCCAGAATGAATACACAATATTTGTTTGCTTGCGTACTGGTATGCTTGCGTGCCACTACAGACATATTACTCCTAGTGGCTCTATCTGGGATGAGTGCTTCACCTAAAGGTCTGATGCTTTCATTATCTATCATTCACACATAATTTTATCATTTTCATGGGAGCTATAGGAAGCTACATCTATCAGAGCTGTCACCTGAGCTTCTTCTGACCAAACCATGCATCATACATCGAATCAGAGCAGAACCAACAAGAATACAAAGAGCATAAAACCACACAAACAAAACTTATACAAAAACACTCATTTTATTCAGCTCATGTTCTGTGATTATTTCTTCCAGTGCAGCATGAGCGAAGCTTTAGAATCTCAAAGGGAAGGGAAAATAATGGTAAGGTAAGGCACGGAAAAGCTTAAATTGAGGCCATTATTGAGGGCAGTGAGGAAATTGGTCGGGCTTGACTCAGAAAGAGTTTAGGTAGGTCAGATGAACACCAATGAAAGCTCCTTTAAATCTTTTAAATTAAGTCAAGTACTGTACAACACCTTGAATACTCTCCCAGTGCTGCCAATTAGACAAGACATCTGTGTTACGTTTTACCATTTAAGTTCAACCACACGTTGTCACTGTGTGTTCAAACCCAAACTGATTTTTAATTTAATCAATATATGGAAAGAACCTCAAACGTGTTATAGTAACTGGCAAAACCATCTGCTTTCTGACAGTTAAGTCAGCTGCAGCTCATTATCTGAGTTCTTGGTAAGATGAGTGAAGATTCTTTGCTTCATCAACATTTGAATTATCATCGGCTTGACAATTAGGCCCAGATCATGCAGCTGTGGGTATGTTTACATAGATATTACAGAAATTTGAATCTGCTGCAATTGCAGGTGTATTGCTCTCAATCTCTCTTTAATTGAACATAGAATGTGTGCTTTAACATTTTAGTGAATTGCATGACATAAGCTTGAACACATTAGGCTGCGTGGGCTTAGGCAAGCTTTTCTGAATGGTGCTAATTGCATGGACATTCAGATACACTAACTGGTTTTCCCTGTGGTGAGTAGGACATAAAAAGGGCAGAGGAACAGAGGAACAGGAGATAGTGCTCTACTTCTTAAATTAGGCCACAAAAAGCAGGTTGGTAGAGCTCCATTGGTTTTCAAGTAATGGTTGTTATTATACGCCACACAATAATTCAGACAGAAATTGCCAGTGTGGGAAAAATGTTTGGTCTTGGTAAGGTTAAATGGGGAGAAAATGAGCATTCAGCAAATAAAATTCACTTTTCTAAACGTGTATGCAGGGACGGGGAACATATTTCTTTAGCATTGTAAAAATGTGTTGACTCCCAGTGCGGCTGATAATTCTGATTTGTTTGACAAAAGAAACACCTTATTGTCAGTATGACGCTGCTGTTGATTACCAGCCGCCACACTGCCAGGTGATGAGATGCTAAAACAGATAATGGCGGAATTGGAAAAATGACACACATCAACTGTGTTTTTATTCAAATCTTTACAAATGTAAACCATGAATGCAATCATTTCCAATCTGTCCCTGCAGGATTCTTGTGCTTCCAGGAAATAATTAATTTGAAAAGAGTGATTTCCTGTGTCTGAGTTGTTGGTTCTGAATGAATGCACAGAGACAGACTCGCTCCAATCTCATTTTCTCCGTTTTCACTTTCTGTCACACATTAAAAGCATTAGCTCCCACAATACAGCACACACTCACACACACAAAGACAGGATATATATACAGTGTGTATATATATACAGTGTGTGTATATATATATATACTGTACACACACACACACACACACACATGCATATCATTGAGATTCCAAAGACAGCGCGAGAGCATGTGTACAAATGAATCAGTGATGTTTGTTGTACTGTCTTAGGCTTGCGCTGTTTCAAGTAGCTTATTTGAGAGAGAGCCACAGTCAGCTCAGTCTCATTATATCAGACCCTGGGGAGAGAAGGGCCCTCTCACTCCATGCTATCAAAGCCATGGAGCTGCCTTAGAGGACATGCTTCAGTTTGAAAAGCTGCTCTAGAGTACACACAAAAAGTAGCGTGCTCAGCCCTCATCAACTCTCAGTTGGAAGTTGGCAACATTCGGGGTTTTGATCAAGCCTTGCCATAGTGGCTGTGGGTGACAGGTATACGAGAGCATAGTTGTGGGAATAAATAGCTTGATTAGCATAATGCATCACAAACAAATCCAGCTTTCAGGGCATGTGAAAGAAATACTTTTTTCCCCGAGTGAAGCATTCATATACCTTCTGGAATCTTATTTCATAGGACAAATGCATAATTATGTAAACTGGGTATTTACCTCTGCATTCTTAGAAGGTAACGTAATTTACTTCCAATGTGTGCCTGATAGCATAGTTTAGGCTGCATTCATTGACAAGGTTCTGCGGCTCACATTGTCCACCAAAGGAATATTCCCAGTCCTTTCAGCAATCATAATTCACTTGATACATAGAGGACTTTCCTCCAGAAATCCCTGCCATTTTGATCCACCCAGAGCTGTGCGACACTGCTATAAACAGGTTAATCTAACATAAAAGCTGGCTTCTCAATACCCCAAGCCTGTTGAAACGATTTAACTCTGCCTGATAGCAATGAATAAGTAAATAGATAAATGAGACACAATCGGATGGCAGATCCCGTCTGCATCCCAATTGCTTCCACCTGGAGGCAACAGCTGTGGGATAGGAGATTATTTGGAATAATATCCCTCACATTTTTTGCAGCACTGCAGGGTTTGGAATGGGGATGATGGAGACGCAAAGGTGGCCATCATCAGTCCAGCTCCTGTCTTCTCTCTGCCTCCACTTGTCCCTCACTTCTGAACTTTGTGACCTTTTGCCATTCTTTCATGTGATTAATTGCTACTTTGGTGGTCCACTAATAACCCACATGATAATTACCAGGGGAAGGACTACTTTACTTGAATACTAGTAAGGTTGGATTGGCCATTTACCTCCATGTACTCTTTCCTAGAACCTCTATTTCACCCCTGCCTTGTTCTTGCCTGACTGGTTGCCAGGTTAGTGCATTAAGGCAAGTGGAGGGCAGAAATACGCTGTTACATCTGTCAGGATTACAGCAATTCATTTTAACCTTCAGCAGCCCTTGCGAGACACCCAAATGACACTTACTGGGCAGTTTCGATTAAACAACAATGTCGCTTTTTTGCACTTAGAGGTGCACTGTGTTCATCAGTACCAGTATGGAATTATGAGTTGTGCTTCAAGTGGCTTTACTGATATTTAGGCTTTGGGAAAAGCATATGGTTTAGGCGGACATGGGAAAAGAGATTTCCTTTGACATTTGTTGAAGTATAAAACATTTTTAATTTATTTCCTTTGATGAATTCTTTAATTTCACAGCTGCTTTGCCCTCCCCTCTTTTGCCATTATTAATTCATTTGACTTTTTATTAAGATGGGAATTATTGGGATGTTGATGAGTGGATTTGTGATTGCCTGCAGCACACAGGCTGATGCTTGATGTTGTTTTAAATAGCATAATGTGTTTTTTGGGGGGACAAAGTTCTTCTTTTGAAGTTTTCTTTCCCCTTGTAGTTGCAAACTACATGCATTTAAATCGAGGGGTGTCAGGAGCAGGTATTGCTCTCTTCTTACATCCCTTGCCACATTAATATACCCAACAGCCAATGATGTAATTGGCTGTACAGCATTATAAGTACAGGGCAAAGAAACAACCCCATTCCTCTTAGATACCAAGGGACTTATTTTCCTGTTCTCTTCACAGATGGATCTGCACTGGAAAAATCGATCTTAGAAAGCATTAAGAATGTTGATCAGTTGTAATTCCACAGTCCTCCTGCACACCAGGCCAAGTCTTTTCATCCTTAATTCGTATTGAACAGTAATTAAACCTTCAATGGGACTTTCCTGGGCAATGATCGCCCAGTCTCTATCTCAGTATCCAAGCCTGAGAC
Source organism: Lucifuga dentata (assembly GCA_014773175.1). NCBI lineage: Eukaryota > Metazoa > Chordata > Actinopteri > Ophidiiformes > Bythitidae > Lucifuga > Lucifuga dentata. Next base: position 58,271 of record VXCM01000121.1, read on the forward strand.
TCTTTTCACTGTGTTCTGGACTGACTTTACTATCACAGTTGCAAGTAATGTACTCTGAAAAACATATGTAAGTCTAAACATTTTGAAGTATGAAAGCTAAAATTTCATCCTTCGCCTTTAGCGTTGTTATTTGGAGGAAAACATCATCATTCTGACTCTTTTATCAATAATTCATGTCTTGTCTGTATGTTTTCCTTTACTGACAGATTACAACTGGAAGCATAACCATGCATTTAAGTCTGAGCCTCACAGGATTTGACAGCATTCACAGAATTGAATAAGAGGGTTTCTCTGCATAAACACTGCTCATCACATCTGAAGAAATGGAGGAAAAAAAACAAAAAAAAAAAACACAATTTTTCCACACAGTTTTCCCCAAATGTAGCATAATCACATAATGAGTCAATGATAGATTTATCACTTAGAGTGCTAGAGGACAAACATCAGCTTTGCATAGTCTAGCAGTTACAGCTGCCCAAAAAGCTGCAGATTTAGGTCTTTGATCAAACAGCAGATTTTTTGGAAAGTGCTCAGCCTGCAGCAAATCTATTCACACCAGAGCTCTGTTTGCTTCACAGGTAACATACATACAGTAAATAGTTTTTATTATAGGTTTACTGTTGATAAGCTGCATGAGTTGTTTGTGTTCTTCCATTATTTCTTGTATATTTCACAGTGACTGAACTGTAATCCTTACAGTCATAGATCAGTTCTTTTGTCCAAAATGAATGTGTGTTTTGCTGTAGTTATTGCTGTGTGTGTGTGTGTGTGTGTGTGTGTGTGTGTGTGTGTTGTGGGAATACTGTTTAAAACAGGCCGATGTCTGACTCCTGGCACATTCTCATCCCCTGCTGCCTTCTGTGCAATTAATGATCTTGCTTACAACATTAGCGCCACAATCATGAAAAATTACACTGAAGCACAGTTCCCCAACATATTGAGTCCAATTCATCAAGGGCTTCATGCTCATTGACTCTGTCAAATTTGGTCTCAGCAATTGAGTGCTTCGGTAATCAAGTACCTGTCATACACTCCCAGGAATGATTATGTTTTTGATCACATAGCTCACAGAGAGATATGATGTGTCATGAGATTCATCAAATGTCTCATTTCATTTTCAGATTTACAGAATATTGGGCACTCAAAGTAAAACTCAGAAATCCTGCAGCCTGTCTTTGTTAATCCATTGTTTTGATAGTGTGCAGACAGTTGTATCTGATTGAATTTTTTTACACTTCGCCTAACATTTGTCAGTTCTTGGCAGTATTAATTTTATTGCTGAAGAATAAGAATAGATAACACCTTTGAGGCTTGCTATCTTTAAAAAAAACACACACACACAAACAAATGCATCAAAATCAACACTGGGCGAAACAGTCAGTGTGGCATTCTGGGAATTCAACACTGAAACTGTAATGTCCTTCACTTTCTATCTGTTGTTATTTGAAAATATGTCATGGCCAGCTCAAGGAGTCATAGTTTGTAGTTGTAAAATTCAAGATTATATATGGCAGACAATGTTATGCCTTGCTATCTATCTCTGAACACAGAAGTGAATGCCCCATCAAATGCCATAGTCTAGAGTTGTTGCCTATCAGGCTTCACATTAAGGAAGGGGAGACGGCAAGAGTAATGTTGCAATGTAATGGAGGACAGAATTTGAGTTGGATAGCCCAAAAAACAGTGTGTGTGAAAGTGAATCTATGAACTTGAATCTATAAACTCTAATGAGCCTTGACTTTATAAACTTTAAGCAGCATTCAAAATGTCAAACATGTTGCTTGTAACTTTAAAAACGATTCCTGTTTGAAATAAGATACACAACCAGTAAATACCACTGATTTTGTTTATTTGCATTATCAACAATCATACACATTCTTAGGTCTCTCAGCACTGTAGCACGTGAGCACCGGACATGAACACCCATCCACTGTCATCACCTGACCAGCATGAGGATGCTTATCCTACAGCAGGAAAACATATTCAGTAGCACAGAAAATAAGAAATATGCCTTATTAAAAACAACAATTCAAACAAAATAACAAATTTAGTCACAAACTAAAATCAGTGCAATTCTGTAGCATATACAGTACGCTTCTGCAATTACCGATGTCTTCATTTGATCACGGGGGGAAAGGGTGGATGCTCAGCAGTTCACCAGAGTGCACATTTCAACAGTGAGAAGTAAAAANAAAAAAAAAAAAAAAAATCCATAAGATAAACACCTTCTAACATCAAATCGATCATTGATATGCTGTAAACAAAACCAAGTCAACAGAATAATTAGTTGTACATGTCAGACGAACTTGCACAGTTATACCCATGCTTAAAGTATGCAGAGAGATATAGGTATAAAACTAAAGAAAATCTCTACCACGTAGTAGCTAACAGTGATCACTTTAAGACCTTATTTTCACTGTAAACATATTGACACTGATCTAACTTAAACCTCTCTGGAGATGCAGAGCAACATGCTACAGAGAGATAGAGATTACTTGTCTCGTTATATCTAGTGCTCCCCTGACCCCTCAAACCCTCCCTAAGTGCCCCATTACCAAATTCAAAGTATCAAAAAACTGGAGATTCAATTGCAACCACTCAAATACAAACGCCTAATGGGTTTTACACACTACAACAGGACAAACAGTGTTTCTGACCAGAATCGTGGATTGAAATTTAATGTTGGTATTGAGTATCATACAGCCTTTTCCAGTTCCATTATAATGCTGATGTCTGGAGAATTCACAAAGTACTTGTCTTAGAATAGAATAGAATGTGAAGTAATGCTGCTATATGTGTGCATTCTATGCAAGCATAGAAATAATAAACATAGCATATTTATTATATAAGATAAATTCAGCGTTGGCCACAAATGTGGCAGTATATACATTTAGTATTTACAAATATACATGCACATAGAGTGCAACATGTGTTTTTATCTTGGTGGACTTTTATCTGCCTATTTGAAGCACAATTCAGGTTTTTTTTTGTTTTTTTTTTTTAACATTTGCCTGGCTCTAATCAAATGGACCATTTACTGAAATCAAAACTATATAAGACCTTTTTAAAATCAGAGTTCTGAATTTATTTTGCACAATATTGACAAAAATAAATAACAGAAACTGACACTATACACAAAGCAATAGTTTTATATTTTCTGTAAGTGTACTGAAAATCAGTCACATGAGCAAAGGGGGGTTATCAAGCATAGAAGATCAGCTCTGGAATCTGCCCCCCTTGCACACCGGTGCCGTTAGTGCTATCTGAGGAGCACTGGAATTGGAATGTCACTTTCCCACACTGCACCTCTGTCATCCCTTCCTGGCCAAAGTAACTCAGCTCATTGCCATCCAGAATCACGCTGGCTGTGTAGAATGTATCAGGCTCTATCTGGACCGGATACTCAAACCACACCGGGAAGGTGTTGCTGGAACCATCAGAGAAGTATTTGCTGAGATTTTGTCCCAATAATACTCCTTGACGTTTGAGCTCAATCTTGGCACTGTACTCTGCTGAGCCACAGCTAGATCCATAAAGTCCAAACCCAGCGATGAACACTCTCTTATCCACTGCGAACTGTATACTGTCACAGCGGCCCCGATAACGCCACTGGTTGCTTCGGTAGGCACAGGACTGGAATCTGTGACAGCGCTGGGGGGTCAGCCCCTTCCTGGTCTTGCTGACAAACTGTAGCTCAGGCTTTTTTGCTGCTGTGTACCACAGGAAGATGTCATTGGTCTCATTAAGCGTTAACACGCCCGACTGGGCTGCTCCATTGGCAAAGTCATCCAGAGCCATTGTAGGGATGCGTATAAGGTACATGGCCTTGCCCAAAACCTTTCGTCTGTTGTCAGTCGACAAGGTGAGCTCCTGTCTCTGGCACTCAGCCTCAGCCCAGCTGAGCGCTGCCTCAAATACCACGATCTCTTTAGCGTTGAGTGTCTCTCGCTGTAGGATACTCTCCAGGGTCTGGGCGTCAATGTCGCAGAAGCCCTCGGAGCGTAACGCCAGTTCGGCTTGGGCATCAATCACTTCCCAGCAGCGCTGTGTCAGCTCCGGCTCCTCAAACAGGCAGCTTTGAGACAGTAACACACAGGCATTTTTGGCACTCAAACTGGTCTCCAGGAAATTGACGCAGGCACGTGCCAGGTGGGGAACAATGTACTTCTTGGCAGCATAAAGAGTGGCCAACACTGTGTCAGCAGTCAGGTCAATCTCATCACAGTAAATATATCTGTTGATGTAAAAATGAGATTCACTCAGTTGCACAGATAAAAGAGCAAACAACATAGATACAGCTGCAAAACATGCAAGCGTGTACTCTGAGTATAGTGATAATTATACTGTATTTAACAAAAGGACATTTTAAAGGGTTTACAATCTATATTTTAAAAATTATTGCAAATGAACTGAAATTGTCAAGTATCTTTGACATTGTCACTGGTTTAGAACCATGAGATAAGTATGACTGAAATTGACTGATACTGTTCTAAGTTACATCATGGCTGAACATCCTTCAAAGTTGGAAAACAATAAATTACCAAATAGATGTTTCACAGAGTGATATTGTGCAATGTTACAAACAAACCAATCAAATATGCAAACAAAAATAGTATTGTTGCTACACATGGCTTACCTCCTTGCTTGTAAGGACAATCAAAACATAACTCAGAAATAGAATTGATACAGGGAGGAGGCAGAGAACAGGGCAAAACAACATGGAGTGATCCAGAATGAAACTGGAAAGTAAATTAAATTAGAAGTAAAACAGAGAAATAGGGAAGAAACTTGATTTCATTTGCTTGGTAGGGGCCGCACTTAAGAGCTAATTTTCATCAAATAATTTTTGTTCAGCAGCATAATGCCTGAACAATTACATAACTGAACAGTTATGTACATTAAGATAAAACATCACAATGCCAGCAGAATGATGCATGTTAAAAGAGTTAGCCCAAAGAGAATCCTTACTTAAGCATGGCCAGGAATGCTGCTGGTTCTACATCTGGGATATGGATTTCATCCTTGTTCTCAGCCAGTTCACCATAAAACATGGCATGGAACACTGAGCTGCCCACAGCCAAAACATACTGTTGAAAGAAGAGAAAACAAGTTGACAGAGGGGAAAAGAGAAATGAAACCATGACTTCGTTCACTAGTTATGCCTGGAAACCACCTGACATACAGAAACATCTGCAGCAAAGAGAAACTGGAAGTTTACCCAACCCAGTTTGCTCACATCTAGCTCTTTCTCTTGACACAATAAAAAGTGCAAATCTCTTCATGGATATTGAACAATGGCTGATTTCTCATCAGTAATAGAACCTAGAGTTTGTTACACAATAAGCACTGCTCAGCCACAGTTACTATTTCCCCTAAGGACACAGAGGCAGATTTCTAAGGAACAAGATTGCATCTGATGAAGAATAGGAAATCCTCATAACACAAATGAATAGAGTGCAGCAAAAGTGTGACATACAAATATTAATGATTTATGATGAAATCAGATGTAACATAATGCCGCAGATAGTTTTTGGAAAAAGTAAGTATAAGACTCTGTGAATAGTATAATCATACCAAGTGCATTTATGTGTTAGGTCTGTGTGTGTGTGCTTATGTGCAGTTTGTGTGCGCTTTGCAGCACAAACATGTGTAGGTGGGTAAGTAGGTGGTACAAATGTTCCCAAAAAAGCCACATTGACTTATTTAGCTGCAAATCTAAAACAAAGCTAACAAGAGAGGATTCTGAACAACAATACAGGATCAGAAAATACACAGAAATGACAAGAGGATGCTATTTGACCTTGTCTTTCTTTTTTTCATTCAGCAGTCAGGTGAAACATGGATTTAGAGATCACTTTATAAATGCTGTATATTATTCTATGACTAGCCTCACCTCTGGACTCTGTACTTTCCAGATGTTCTGATAAATTATTGCTTTTAGCTTCAAGCTGCACATTCCATTTTGAAAGGATGTAACTTTTCAAATTAAATCCTAATATGTTTGGATTCCTGCCAAATGGACACAGTAAAGATTGCTTCTGAGAATGTCACTATGCCCCACTGGCAACATGTCTCAGACTAAAGTGCAGTCAAATCATCTTCAGTGTCCTTCTTTAGCTGCTTTCAGTAAATGCACAAAATGCACCGCAGCAGCCAATTACCGGCTAATATATTTGGGTTCCTGCAGTGAGCAAAAATATGACCCATGCATGGCTTTATCTGGAAAAGTAGCCGTGAAATTGGCTTCTGTCTCAATTTCAATTCATGGCTCCAAAATCACTTACCAGATGTTAAATTTGATTAGAATAATAACATACAAATAGGGTTCTGAAGATTATGTGCTTTTGGATAAGATAAACTACATGTTTTAGGAAAATGTTGTTAACTAGGTGTGGTCAGAGTGGAAAGAGGAAGTTAAACTGTACAACTAATGCAAAATACATGATAAAGATGGGCCTTCGCAACTGTAACATATTTTATGCTATTTTCATTCCAGTGTAAAAAAAAAAAAAAAAAAANAAAAAAAAAAAAAAAAAAGAATCATGTAAATGAATACAGCAATGTTTGTGGGATATTAGATGTGTTGTTGAATGCATCTTTTTCTGTTTCACGTTTCATCCTCCATGCTGTTGGTCACGTTTGATTAAAAGTTGAGTAATTACAGCCTAGTTTATGAAAAGCCAAATTAAAGCAGAAAGAAAAGAGGCTCATTCTGTGTGAGATGACTGCAGAGGAGGATATCCCATCCTCCTTCACTCACTCATTGCCTTTATCCTTCAGCCTCATTTACATAAATAATTGAGGACTGTCTCAAAAAGACACATGGTGCGGAAGTGAGAGGAGCACAAAGGATCTCGGCTCCATTACTGCTGACAATGAGCAAGATGATATTTATGCTGATATGATACTAACAGCGCTGGGATGGCTGATTGCTTGTTTGTTAATTTCCTCCCTGCTACTGTGATTTCTACTGATTGATGAAATAAATTCTTACTCTGTGTCCAGGCAGCCGCTGGGTCCTTCCGGTCTGACCCACCACAAAGTGAACATCTGCCATCAGCTCATTGTTAAACATGACAGAATTTCTGAAAAGGGAAAGAAACAAAAAAAAAAAAAAAGNAAAAAAAAAAAAAAAGAGAGAGGATTTCATGTTTTACTTCAACTTGATTTGGTTCAGTTAACTAGGGATGAGAAAAAATAGACAATATAATCCAGTCATTAGGGTGAGATCAAAGAAGGCTTAATGTGCATAAACTTGTACATATATAACCTTGGTACATACCAGGTAATAGACATGAACATTAGCAGAAAAGCTAATTTTTCAGTAAAATATAAACAACATATATTGATCTTGTTCTGTTCCTCTCAAAACATGTTGTATGAAGCATCAAAATCAATTCAGGCCAGATTTAACACTTTTTATTCATACAAACTGCACTATTTAACAAACTCAAAATTGATTTCATAGCTAATTTTCCGGGGCTTTATTGAGACAGACAAACGAGACAATGAACTCAATGGAAAATCCCCACTGTGAAAGAATGGGATCAACAGTAAAGCTGTGTTCATATATTATTGAGTAGTGGAACATGTCACAGGGGTGGGTAAACAGCCCCATGATGTTCTGGAGAGACAACAAAGCCAGGTTGGAACTCATGCATTTGCTCTGGACAGCTGGGGTCTTTTACTGATAGGCCAAGGTAAATATTTAGCTTTCAGTACAGAGCAGCCTCAGCCTGGTGTGCATATCAAACGCACCCGGTGCTTGTCCTCCCTCTGTTATGTCAGAGCGGCAGAGTGGGTGTAAACAGAGATACCCCCAGCAGATCAAGGGCAGGGCAGGGGAACACCCACCCATACCCACACTCACACATGCATGCAAACACACACAGACACACACACACATTGGATGCTCTGCTGGTGGCTGGATGCAGTGGAACATGCAGTTTTAATATGTTTCACTTTATAAGAATTTTGTCAAATTCCGTCTTGCCTTTAGTGTTGGTGAGAACTGTTGAGCAATATTCAACCCCATTTGCACTCACCTTTCTCTTATAGTGGAGTAGAGCCCCTGCCAGTTGCAGTTCTGTATGGTGTTGTTGTTGTTTAAGTTCTGCTGCTGGTACTGCTGCACCGTGGTGGTGGTGGTGGTGGATACCGGCTTTTTGGTGGGAAAAATGTCTGCTGCCATCTTCTTCTTCTTCTTGCTCCTCAGAGTGATGATCTCGTAACAGACTGGGGGCAGCTTGGAGCTGCCGCTGGCATTCCCTTTCTTTGAGCTCTTACTTGACTTGCTTTTCACAGACTCTGGAAGCATTAAGAAGAATGTCAGACATTTCATGTTCCTTCCCTTGGCATCGACCATGAGTGTTTTCAACTGCCGAGCAGTGAGAGTGCATTCAGAGAAGACATTCACCAGGAGCAGGCAGGTGCGAGGGAGGACCAAAAGGGGNGGGGGGTCCTTGTGAACAGGACAGCAAGAACTTTAGCAATACGCAGAAGTGCAGATCCTGCCAGAAGGTTCACGTTTTGGGAACCGATGGGGTAATTGTCTTGCTTGTTCCGTTTTCTTTACTCTGAAGAGTCTGGCTCTACTAATGATCCGAAGGCACTTTTGCTCCATGTGAAGTTTGATCTGCTGACAGAGAGAATTTTGGGTTTCACATCCCTGCTTGTCCAGAGTGATGAGATCAGCTCTTCAAATCACTTCTTTTCCTCTTCTTCCCCTCTCTTGCTTCCCTCAGTCACTGCTCTGCTGAGGGTTGGCCTGACAGCCCCAGATTTAGTATAGCTGCAGTGGTCCTCAGGCAGGCAGCAGCGCTTACTCAATTCCTTTCATTTCCTCCTGCTCTTTCTGTCCTTCTTTTTTCCCCTCAGCCTCGCTCTCTGTATCTACCTTTTCCTCTCCAGCACTTGTTCTTTTTCTGCCTTCCCTCTCCTCCATGGAGCAGAGTCATTTGCAGGATGCTGTAGCCGCGGAAGCTGTGTTGCTCTGATCAGCCCCTCGTTCTGCTGACTACAGAGGTTGAATGAGAGAGTGCAGAGGAGATAGAGATTCCCCCCACAACCCCCACCCCTCACAGCACAGTGCACGGCTTTCTCCTTAGCTCAGCCAATGGCAGAGCACCAGGTTCACGATTGGCTAATGCAACCTAGTGCAGCACATACTTGAATATGCAATATCCAGCCTCTCATTAAAGTGACAGCTATGCTCCATAAGAATGATATATTTATCTAGAGTTTTATTTCCTCTGTTTGCTTTACCTGAATCCACAGCGTTCAGTTTGCACTACAGTAAATATAGGCTTCATATTATAATTCAGAAGGGCAATGCAAATTCAAAGCTCCCTTTTTAAGGGCAATATTTGCCTAATTCATGCATTTCCTGACAGTTGTACTGTTTTAATGTGATTGTCATATATTTATACAAATATTCAACTTGCAATTCATTATTTTCTTGGCAGCTTTTATGAAACTAATGACCTGTCAATGCTGTTTTTTTTTGTTTTTTTTCCCCAGTGCAAAACCTTTCTAGAAGCAAATCCATTTCAAATTTAGAAAAAAAATGATCATGGTATTACATTCTACATATGTAACATATTGCAATGTGCTAAAATTCCTATTCTGGGAATGTCCTGAATATTTTATATATGCCTTTTTCATGTAATACCAGAAAAGTTTTTCTGCATCAGTTTTTTAGTCCCAGCCAAGAATTTGTGTTTGTGCTTAAGTCACTTTGTTGAGTCATTTCTTCAGGAGTGTACACAAGGCTAAAAATGTAACACACTCTTTGCACTATGTATAATGCATACGCTTCTTTTGCTTTTCTTGTCGGGTTGGTTGGTTGCACAGCAGGTATTCTATTTAAAGAACACAAGAGATTTGGCCATTTGATGATGTGAATGCTTATGAAATGCTTGTATATTTAGTCGTGTGATTCCTTTTATTTTATTACACTTTCATACTAACAACGCTAACATGTACTTTAAAGATAATACATTTGTAGTAATATATCTATATATATATCCATATTTTATATATATATGTACGGATATTATATATACCGGTATATCTGTACTATATATATATACCTATATATAAAATAATATCATTTGTAGTAGTAACAGTAGCACTATATTAATAGTAATCTTTTATTACATTTATCGCAATGTATTTGCTAAAAGGCAAACATTGCATCAAACAAAGCAGATGAGGTGAATACATGTAATAGGAAAAGTCTTCCCTTGAACCATGTCACAATATGGATTTTTCCATAAAGCCTAATTAACTGTCTTAACGTTTGCGGTATTGAGGAGCATTAGCCCACAAAGCTCCTAGTTATATGTGGGGTAGTGAAGAGAAATTCACTATGGTAACATGGAAACAGCATTACAGGGCACCATACTCTCAAATTGCAGGCCACTAGAGATGTTACCTTGGTAACCACATCCACAAGCAACAGCAGGACAGAGGGAATGTAGTGCACAGGCGTAAAAACAGCGATGGTAGTGAAGTCTTCATGTAACTGTAAGCCTTTTTTACTTTACAAATATTCATTTTACGGTGAAGCAACAGCTTAATTTAGATTAGTATTGTGCTGTGGATTTTCTCATGTCCTATTCTAAAGTAAAATTGGAATATTTCAGAAACAATACAGGAGACATATTAAGCCAAAGAATTAACGGGCAGACACGTTAAATAAGACGCTGTTACATATCAGCCTAAATGGCCTCCTGCTTTGTTTAATTGGATTTTCTCTTCTTTTATCAGTAGAAACTATTATTTTATTCACACATTGAGTGGTAGGAGTGAGAGGAAGAAGTAATGATGGTGTTGTCAGAGCGTCAACATCACCTTTGTCTCACACTTCATCAACACATAGTCACACATCTTTAGAGAGGAGGAAGTCATTAGCATAAATGTAGTAGCACAGCAATCGGTGGCTGACTTAAGAAAAATGTCAAGCTTAACAAAGACTATTGTGATTTTAATGGGTGGAAGACATGGAAAAAATGGAAAAAATAACATAAAACTTTTATCTTAGAAGAGACTGAAATAAACTATCCTGTATCGAGTTAAACATTTGGATATAATCATAGCTCATCGTATTTTGATTGTAATACTCCAAATCATTTATGAGATAATGCCTCTAAACTGATAGAAACTGCTTGTGCTGTGATGTTAGTTTATTGTTTTAGAATCACTGAAGTATCAAGTAAAAGTAGTTTTCTATAAATTACCCTCTTATTTCACTAATTGGAATTCCTGCAGTTTCACTGTATTAACTTCAGGTATAGAAGCAGAGGTCTAGCTGTGCGTGTGCTGATAGTTTCTTGATTACACAACTCAGTGGAAACGCCTTTATCTTCAAAGTAGTTATACTGGGACATTTTCATCTAAAACATAATCAATGCAGGAAGCTGTGTTAGTATATGGAGTAACTCTCCATATCTGCTGTTACGATGCATCTGAAGTTTTCTCTGACATCACTAGAAACAGATTAAAGTATATGTAAAATCGCGCCTATTTTCACACCTGATTAAAAAAAATCCATTAGTGTTTGTGCTTGGTTGTAGCATTTCAGTATTACTGATTAAAAGTTATCATGAAGTGAATATAGTCTTAGTAGTAATAGGCACATTTTAATTCAGATTCGCTCCAAAATCCACAGGCTGCTGAGGTCGTTAGTTTTGGTGTGGAGGTGAGTGTTTCTGTTCTTGGTTAGACTACAGAGTGGCTGTGGCAGAACTCCTCTGCAGAGTGACGCCTGCTGAGAGGCTTGGCTGAGCACAGCAGAGCAGAGAGGAGGCTGGGAAATGAACTGCGATGCAGGGCTGGCACGCGGAAGCAGGGACAGGTTCCAGCAGCTCGTCCGGTGTTCAGCTCCGCCCCCCCACCGCCACCTGCCCCCTCCTCCACCATGAAAGCAGGGCACCTGACAGGTGGAAGGGGCGGAAATAGTGGCGTCTGCCCAGCGACTGGGCTAACTCCTGAAAAAAAAAAGAGAGTTGTTAGTCAGCAGGTCTGGGAGAGTGCCGGCGGTCATGCAGGAGAACTAACGAGTGTGTGTACGTGTGTGTGCAAAAGTAAATGTCCATATGCAAATGAGCGTGTGGTTTGTGTGTACGTGAAAAACAATCTGCACTTGAATCCACTATCTCCGAAACTGTGCTGTTAACCTTTTTTTTCTTTTCTGCTTTCTACATGGCAGCCATAAATATTGCCAATCTGATTTGATTTTTCAGTTGCATAATCGGCTCATAGAATTGGAACGCTTGCCGGGATAACAACTTTTAATAATGACTAGATAAATATTAAACCAGAACATGCAGTTGTTTTGAGTCCAACATGAATTTTAATTATGCATTACCGTGCAACAAATAGCTTAACACATTTTCACTGACCAGAGAAGACAACAACAAATGATGGGATGATAACCTCTCCTTCAGCTCACGATCAATGAGTCACAGTCAGAAGATGTATGGGGGTAATTTTACTTAGAGAGAATAAAACAAAGCCAGAGAATGAAGGAGGGCTGCAAGATCCTTTACAATCTCTGAATCACATGCTGAAGAACAACTAATTTTAGTGTAGACTCCTATCTATCTCTCTATCTATCTATCTGTCTATCTGTCTGTCTGTCTGTCTGTCTGTCTGTCTGTCTGTCTGTCTGTCTNATCTATCTATCTGTCTATCTGTCTGTCTGTCTGTCTGTCTGTCTGTCTGTCTGTCTGTCTGTCTATGCATCCATCCATCCGATTGTCTTTCCCTCAATCTCACTTTTATGTGTGGCATGTGTGTGAGTGTATGTTTGTGTGTGTGTGCCTTTAAGGGTGCGTGGTAATGACTTGTGTAGAGAAGACCTTATAACCTGCATTCTCACACACTGACTCCCACACATTTTCTGCCGCACTTTGTCTGGTGCTCACTCATCACCTCTCTGTGCTTTTGTATAAAAACTTGTCAAAAATGATTTTCTGTGTGATTAAATGTTTTTGTTTTGCTGTGATGCAGTTTTGTTTTTGTTTTTTGTTTTTTTTGCTGATGTAATACATATTCTGCTCTCTGGTTAATTCAGTGTATTGTATCACGGCTGTTGTAGTTTGGTGCATGGAGTCTGTTTTTTGGTGGAGGAGTTTGCATGGCCAATTTACAGCAGGAGCTGTGTTGATTCAGCCTGTTCTTGGTGTGTTACGTGCCTAACAATTATACTCTGAGACTTCACATGCACATGGGGACAACTGGGGATCAACTGTCCTGATCCAAACCTAATCTATCTTTTATGTGTTATAGCTAATCTATAATGAATGCCATGTTCAGACATTAATAGGTTCATCACTTTGGACTGGACCACAGTGGGCCAAAATGGTGTATTTACCTTGATGTAACTGCAGCTTACATGTTCTGGATGTTCAGGTGGAAAGAGGGTTGTACAGTCATGCAATCAGAACCTGGTGATAAGTTGTTAAAGAACTATACTAGCGATTGTGCATGTTTGAGCTCAATATATAAAACCAGTATATATGTTACTGACAATTTCCAAAACATAAAACTCGTATTTTAGTTTTCTGTTATTTTTTCAAATCCCCTAATTTTCAAAAACAAATTTTCAGGTGATACACCTACCTTAAAATTCAGTGTTTCGCCTTCTAACGTTTATGCACGATTGTACATGGCACAATTGTTTTATTTCTCAGTAAAAGTCGTCTTCTCCTGGGACTTTATTTCCTGGCACAGATGTACATTGTCTTCTGTGCAGCTCCATGTTGGATTGGTTCAATAAAGTTACTTAAAAAAAAAAAAAAAACCTAAACTATTAGACATTTTTGTTTGGTGTAACGGATTATCATGCATGTTTCACCAGTCTCTACAAGCTGGTTTTACAGTTTTACAGTAACAGCATACTGGAATGAACTGACGATCTGGAAGGTAGGAAAAATTTCTAAAATTTACTGCTAAAGTAGCATGTTTTGGGAAATTTTATCAGTAATGTAATGTGTATGTGGATTATATATATTCAGCTCAAACATGTATGATCGTCGGTATGGTCCTTTAAATAATGAAAAAGGTTAGGCTAAACCTGGTTAACCCAAATCTGTGAGTTGCAGAGGTGCCTGCAAGACTTAAATCTAAATGGGCTTTTCTTGTATACTGGAGATTTGATTACATAATGTCAGAGTAGACCCTGCTTAAAATGTCTGCTAGGAAGTTGGTGTTTGGAGCCTCAGCCATATGAATAGATGCATTTTTATAGTGGTAAAACCCAGTGCCTACCCATGTTGGTTAGACTGTCAAGCAGAAGAAGGAGGCTTTCCAGCTTGAGTTTGCATTGAGTCAGCACAGAAATACAGGCAGGCCTGAATAACTGGAGCATCTGCTGCTGCAGAAATGACAGCTCAGCTGTGGGACAAGTTCAGGGAGGCAATGGAGGATCATTTTGTGGTTTGTGAATTTCTGAACCTCAAAGCAGTTGTGGCAAACCATTCTGAAGGCAGGATGTTGTTTAGGCTGTTTGCAGTTTTGCAGAAGGGATGGAGAAATGCCGACATTAGTCAGGAGACATTGTTGAAAGGTGAAAAAAACACTTTGAGCAAAAGCACACACACACTCTGTTCAGGAAGCAGTGCTGTATCGTAATGTGTCAAAGTCTAAGGCTTTGTCCACGTGGATTTTATATATATATATATACACACACACACGTCCCAGTAAGTACTTTACCATGGGGATGAACATTATATTAGGCACTCTCATATCCTCCATCTTATTCCACTACCATCTGGATTGATGTTATATAATTTAAATATTACAAATACTTACCAGTAGACTTGCTCTGGAACCTGATGGGAAGAATGTTCTTCTTCAGTAATTTATGAGAGTAATAATGTATTACTTTATGCAGCCCAGATCGTTCATTAAATTCAATGACATGGAATGTGCTAAATTACATAACCATCATTGTCCTGCAGTACTAATCCAGGCTTTGCATAGATCAATGAGGTAGTTAGAAAGTTCTGCTCTGGAAGTGTTTAATGTTCTGGATATTTGTTCGGGGGGCTGTCGTGGTTGATGTGGGTTTTAACGTGAGACGTGGAACATGTTCCGTGATGTATTCTGGAGAAGATGCTGCAATGTAGAGTGATGGGCTGGCTACTCTGAGCCATCCAGCACACTTAGAGTAAGAGCTGCTTTCAAATATTCATCATTCAGAAAAGCTGATTAAATTGTCGGTGTTCAATTCAGACAATGATATTCATGAACAGGTTTCATGGTGCAGCTGAGCTCCAGAGAGTGTCCATCTTTTGACTGTGATCTCAAATGTGCGCTGGGACGTTGTAATGTCATTGTGCCATTCAGGCGGAGAGTTCAGGTATATTGGAGTCATATAATCTGTCTCCTATATGTTGTTTCCCTTTGTAACCATGAAAACATTAACAGGCTCTATCTCCTCTCTCTCTCTCTCTCTCTCTCTCTGTGACAAACACTTTTCCAAATCAATCATCACTTCCTTACTAAACATATATACCCCACATACTGTACAGTCATGATTGTATTATAATGTTCCTTAAACATAACCAGACTGATTGATTGTAATCTATAATGATCTCTATAATGTGAACTCAGATGAATCTAACTTTGAATTCAGGACTAACTGACTTGCATTAGCTCATACTAAATATGGAACATGACATCATGTAAACTCCCAACCCAGCCCTCTCCTGACGAGCAGAAATAAACATCTTTCTTTCCTAATTCTTAAGTTTGCATAATATACCAATAGGCCTGTATTAGCACATAAGCAGGGTCATTACAATCAGTACCACATTGTCTATACTGGTGATTAATGATTAAGACAAAAAAAAAAAAGCAAGATGGATACATGGACAAAATTACATGATTCAGACATTTGCCAAGTATACATGAGTCATTGCATCAGTTTACGAGTGGAGGCACACCAGGACTAACTAGAACATGCATGTGGAGAATGCTTAGCTGATTGCAAGCCAATTAATCATTTGTATGCTCGAGCAAATCAGTTTACAATTGCATCATCTGTGTGTTACTCAGAGTTCACCAATGTTGATTTATGCCAGTTGATTGTGTGTTTACATGACATTTGAAAAAAAAATCAATTTATTGTCTTAAACGGAGTAGAATGAAGTTTTTATGAGTATGTAAATGTACTGAGCATGGTTGTCTTTCAGTTAGTTGTAATACCCGTTCACTTCCCTATTACTACTACCATCCAGGTCTTTGCCTAGCTAGCCAACAGGGTCACATCCCCATCATCTAGCCTACCCTATCGCCCATACTGAAACTAAATGTAAAATATGTGAGCCAGTGTCTCTGTTTTTCTAATTATCCTGTATTATAAAGTATGCAGATTTTCATTCCACTAAAACACCACACCAAGTAATTTCATGGATTAGCGAAAAGTCATCCAGCGAGGTTAGACTAATCAGTGAAATTAGATGTTTTTGTTGGAACAGAAACCTGCGTACCCATGTATGACACGAGTGTCATACATGGGTTACTTATCCCTGTGGTACATTTCCATTCTCTGCTCTAGTGTATGCTCAAACTTCCTCAGAAAATATGGAAAGCAAGTTGTTGACAAAGCTGTTTTAGGTTGGCAGGAGTCCCACTGGTGCTGGAAAGGCTGACCATATGGTTTGTCCTGTGATGTGATTTAACAGTGTCTGCGTCCCGTGCAGATGCAGGAATAATCCTTGTGTAAATATACAGAGAAAGCACACAAATTCAGCCCAGACCCAACTACCATTCAGCTTATACGTTTTTGAATGAATTTGTACTGTCGGGCTGGTACTTTATTTGATTATGCATCTTTTAAAAGTGATAAATATGAGTGTGTAAACTGATTCTCCTTATGCGTTCACGCTGCTGCTGCGGCGGACCCCCCCAGAGGAACAGAGTGCTGACCAGGCACACAGAGACAACATGGAGAAAGAGAGAGAGAGAGAGAGAGAGAGAGAGAGATGGAAAGGAGACCGACAGAGAGTTTATAATGAGGGTCTTTTTGTTGAGGGAGGAGGGGACGTCTCCTTACTGTCTTAATAAAGCTGGAGGAGAATGGCAATGGATAATAGTAATGATGTGCTCAGATGTCTAGATCATATGCATGGCATTTATAAAGAGAGAGAAAGAGAGAAATCTGACAGTCTTCACATTATTTACAATAATGAATAATGTTATTATATTTTGAACATATACTGTCATTAGGATGCCAGTATTGCTGCAGTTTGGATGTCAGCTGACTAGTGTTGTATATTGGAACATGAAATTGTGTGTGTGTGTGTGTGTGTGTGTGTGTGTGTGTGTGTGTGTGTGTGTGTTAATCAACAGAAACTGCAGGGCAGGAGAAGGTCAGAGAGGAGATTGGGTTCATTTGAACTAAGTGAACATTCCCTATAGAAACCCGTGGAAAGGCAAAAGTGAGATACGGTTCTGTTGAGCACCAGGAAAAAGCCCTTCAAAGCTGATTCTTAATCCTTTTCCACAGCAGTCCGGCTCCCTTCTCCTTCCTCCAGTTTAATCTCTGACAATACATTAACATTTACATTTTTCACAGCCACTTGAATCTGTATTTCCACAACCACCTAGATTTATTCATTTAAGCTAATTATCTTCCACTGAGATGGCAGTGATTGGTTTAACCTTCTCACATCTAATTTCTCATGATTTCACCCCAGACCCACAGGAGCAAAATATGACCTTTTCTGCTTTTATTATGAGCAAAACAAACAATGACACTAATCAGGATAATATGGTGCTGCAAAAATAGCCCATGTTTACTGTTTAAATGTTTAAACATTGCTTTATTTTGTTATTATTTTCTTTAAAATGTTATTTTAATGCATTTTGTTCGTGTAAAGCACTTTGAATTGCCTTTGTGTTTGAATAGTGCTATATAAATAAATTTGCCTTGCCTCGCCTTGTGTGAGGAATTCTCACCAAAATTTATTAGACATTTAATACTATAAATCAGTTTATATTTATAGTAGGGGGGGAGTTAATAGACCTACATTAGATCATGACGCTTTCAGCAGGATCTTGCAATTAACTGAGCAATGATCAAATTATTTATTTATTTGGTTTTACTTATTTCCAAAAATGATGTGTAGGACTCATCCCAAACATATTCTGTGACTCTGTGTGTTTTATTTAGCAGGTTAGAACCACTTAAGTTGAACCTGTAGCAGAAATTGTCATGAAAGATTGAGAACTTTTGATGACTTGCTCTGATGACATGTCTGTGCATCTAGTCTGCTGTCATTGGAGTGAGAGATTGCATTTAGATTGTTGCTGATAGCGAAGAGTAAATGATACAAAAGTGACTTGCGTGCCCTTAAAAATCATGCCAGGCATTTATCACTAGTCACATTATCTTCGATATTTACTAGATGAGTCTAACTTTTACATGTATGTAAATCGAACAATCGCATTCTGCCAATTAGACTACCAACTGAAAGATTACATGTTTTTCCTTCCTTGCCGTGTGTGTACCAAACCCCTGGGCATCCAGTAATTTCTCACCACAATTAATTTCAGTAAACTTTGTTAAAAGGTCAGTAGTAAATGATGGATTATGGTTTGTATTAATTAAAACATTTTAGTGTGATGTGATTGGAAATGAGATACTCCGTTAACACAAATACAAAAAAACACAACACAATGTATTAGGTGGAAGGAAATGTCAATTATTGGTTTGCTAATTGCTAATGCTGCATGCATCCTCTCACTGAGGTATGTGGCTGCACATTAAGACACCGCCTATACAACAGATGACAACTGACATTACCCTAAATCAGTGTCATTTCTGTGGGTATTAAAAACCTTTATATCCTCCACGATGCTCATGTCAATCAAGCCTAATGCCACTTCAGGTTCTAAACATACTATTCAAAGCTTCACATCTTCATTTCTTGAGGATTGAGCCAAAGCTGTGTCATTCTAATTAGAATGACACAGCTTTTGGAGCTGCAGAGTTACTTTCTAATTTCAGATTTGTGTAACAGTGCCGCAGCCCATGTGGGTGGCAGCTCACATCCAACTTGCCAGGAGAAACGATCGCACGTACTTATTATGTGAGAATGTCACTGTCACAGTACGCGGTGTTTTCTTTTTTTTGTAATCATGTCATAGATTTAATCCTTCAAGAGAAGCTTCACATTTCTTTAGCCTGCTGGTCTGAAAGAGTTTACATCCAGTGAAAACAGATTAACACTTGGGATTGACTGAAATAATATGAGCAAATAACATTTTTTTTTTAGAGATAGAATATGTTTTAACAGGCTTGAGTGGGTGTTTTCCACATAGGACAGTACAATAAGTGTCAAAAAAAAAAAGAAAGAAAACATCTGACTATAACAGGAAAGCATGTAAGTATCAAATTATGGCACCAAAACATACAATTAGACTCACTAGCAAATCCTGTTTGCTGCAGGGTTTCTTGTCCTGTATATAGTCTGTCGTTATATTCTACCTCTGAACGCTGTGAAGCTGATTTATAAGAGGGAGGGGGCCATGAGCCGCAATCAGCCCATTTCCATCAGCGTTATGGCTGCCTGACAACATCCAGCTGTCCCTGATGTGCCACCGAGGGCCGATGGTACGCTTGTCAGATCTGCTTTTTTTTACTACAGCACTCACTGAGATGAAACATATACACACATACATACCCACACAGTCACGTGCACTAATATGCACCCACACACAAACAGTAAATTAAATCAATCTTTGTTTTCTCTGTCTTGTCATGGAAATGAGATTGGTGATCTTGTTGCATTGCTTATTCATGAATATGTCACAGCCAGTAATAATAATAAAAGATACAGGTCAACCCATTGCATGTAGAACTAGTAGACAACTCAACCAGGGCATATGACAAAGATCAGACATAGAACAGTATGTATTCTTCTTGGATTATCGCATGGAGGTCATATTATAACATGGTTGCTTATTATAAATTAACAATTTTACATAGCAACTGGTTGGCTACTTAGATTTGTGTTTTCTCATTTTCCAAGTATATAGTGCACACCATGCTATGTGTTTTTCCAATTCCCTCCAGAAGAAGCTTCTGGAGTGATTTTACAAGACGATCTGCTCTACTTTTAAACTATGAACATACATAATCATTTGCACCATCTCACTGAAGCATCAGTGCAGCCTCTACCCTTTTGCAGATGTCCTCTCTCCAGCTGCTCCCGCTAACCTATGATATAATGACATTATACTGTAACCTGATAAACTGCAAACCCAGCTGGCTAAACCTGATTTTGCTTTTTACAACAGCTGGGATGTTACGTGCACTAGTGGACATCCACTATGCTGCTGGGACAATGCATGAAAACTAAATAAGATCTGCCAGGCTGTATCCTTCACCAGGAATAAGACGGTAAAAACATGTATAAATGACACTACTGATACGGCTGCTGGTTCTCTGTGATGCTTCTTATTAAGCAGCACAAAAACAACAAATATAGTTTAATATCTGAAGATGAATAATTTTTGCTTAAATATCCATTTCTCAAAGTGTAGATTATATTACTGACACAAGTGAGGGTTTGGTTGCCAGTTAACCTATACTAAAACATTAACATTGCGATAATAACATTAACAGTAGTATTAACATAAAATGTATATTACATTATATTCTAAGTACATACACATGTTTTGTAAGCACATTTAGATAAATACAAAATGGCAGAATAAAAATCACAAATAATCTCACATCTAGATTTGAACGCTAAAAGGTATTTTGTTATTTCACATCTTTCCCCAGAAAGTTAGTGGTTCTATTTAAAACTAATTATCTTTATCCTTAAATATATCATTAAGCTGAATCCTGACTGGAACAAACTTCCCAGGTAGTTTACCAGGTAAATGTAAATGTAGGAGTTACATGTAGGAGCCTGTTTTGATTTTGTGATGTTATTTTTTCTAAGACCCAGGCTGGAACCTGTACTCAGAGGAAGTTTGGGCAGAGAGCCTGGCAAAACAGAGACAGTAGCAATTCATAATCCCTTAACTTAACCATGGTTAATTCTCTTCTCCCTGCAATTTCATTGCTAGACAGAGCGTGAAATAAAAAAAAATAAATAAAAAAATAAAAAACCTTTTTCCAGTTGGGCAGGCTGACAACCCAGACATTTATTGATTTTGCTCATTTAATACATTTAAAATAGAATACTATGACTCCGCTTGGCTGAGGAACTTGTCTATCTTCCTCTCATCAAGCATAACTAACATCACAGGAACAGCTGAAGGCCGTCTGTAAGAAGAGGCTATAGCCTCACTGCATAACGATAATAGAGCACATGCTAAAATTCAAATAACTCCAGCTATTGTATACTCTCTGCATTGCATACTCTATGTTGTACACCACAACCTTGTTTATTTTCAATGTCTATAATCAATAATGATTAAATAATAAGTGCCTGTGGTTCCTGATCACAGAACTTCTAAGCACACTGAGATCAAAAGCCGTGAACTGAAATGTGTCCAATCACCATTTAAACCAATGATGTTTTATGCACAGGGAGAAATGAAACGCTGTGTTGGTAATTGAGATGCTGTATCATTTAGAAAACTGCTGATCTGAGAAAAGTAATAAAAGTAGAATGAAATGGTTACTAATGGGCTTCACTCACTATCTTTTATCTCATGCTCACTAAGAAGAAGCCTTGTTGAAGTGAAGACATCTCTCTCAGACAGAGTTGCTCAGATCTGCATCTAATCAAAGCTAAATGGATGTAGAATGAACTAATGGAACAAAGATATCAATCCTATCCCTTTCTTCCCACTAATACCACAGAAATGCTGTTCTGGTATTGGACAATTAACCACCATCTCGTGCTGTAACTATCTCCTCCTGTTGCACTAGTAAAACATCCAAACCACTCACATTCTACTGCTACTTAGACACTATTATCATATCCGATCTACCAGCAGAAACTGATTTGTGTATTTTGCTTCTTGCTTCCTCCCATCTTTTGTGGTTGACATAGACAACAAAAACAGAATCCATCCCTAAGGAAGTCTGTATGACTTTTTGTAATGTATTTTCATAACCACATGCATATTCTTGGCCTTGAGAGCCACGCCGCAATTTGAAATGTCATTTATGTCATTTTTAGATTTTTCTTTGGCTTGTGACTGACAGGGTGATTATTTGACTGAGCATCCATGTTAGCCTCATATAATGACTGTGGAGGTGACTGGTACTGAAACTGCAGACAGAGTGCTCTTTGTCTACTTTACTTCAGCGATGGATAGAAGTAGAAATGATTCTGTGGGAGGGAAAAGGCCAGTTACGGCCTTTGGGCTCTCTGATCCCTGCCTGATTCACTTCTGCTGTGACATCTTGACTCACAAATGGATCGATTACAGTGTGCTTCTATCCCAAAACTAGTGGTTTTAATCAGAAAATGGAATATTTCTACATTTCTCAAGCTTTTGAGAAGATACCATTCTCTGCTGTTTATTGTGCTGTTAAATACTTTCCACCTACCCAGGGTTTTTTAGTAGATTGGCTCACAGGGACAGCTTGCAGACGTCTGAATTAAAATTGCAAAACTATTAAAAATGTATGCTTTGCGTGAATGCATGACCTATATTTTCCATGCAAATAAATAAATGGGGGGGGGGGGGG